>CM060248.1:51443992-51978992 GCA_030684275.1 Acipenser oxyrinchus oxyrinchus | reverse complement strand
TGATCAATGCAGTGAATAAGGAGTGAAACTCTGTACTGGATAATGTTATTTGTTATATGTGACAGTGCTATCAAAGAAGTGATAGCTAAGCTGGGAATTCAAACACTTAACATGGAGGTCATAGTATGCAAAGGAAATAAAATCATTATTATTTATACTAATGATTACACATTTTTAGTACGATTAGTGCAAAATGTAATAAAATACCTTCTGACAATACATGTGACAATTCCTGTACTAGAAAGTGCAGGAAAGAAGGGATTTTTTTAAATATTAGTTTTTCTTAAAAATACAAATTGGTGGTACATGAAGCTGGATGTTTTAGAATTTAGTAAATGGAAATATATTCTGAAACATATTCTGCAAGGTGATCATGTTAAGCTCCAAATGAATAGACTATTGTGCTATAAGATGTAAATAAAAATACAGCATAATGTTCCCCTTTAAATAAGCAAATAATGTTATTACATATTGTCTAGTGATATATATATATATATATATATATATATATATATATATATATATATATATATATATATATATATATATATATATATATTACCCAAAACACTCAATTATATACCCTTAAATTATAATATAAAGCATAGGAAAGTAGAAAGAACATTTACAAACCTGGAATCAAACAAGTCATATAATTCAACACCTTCAAATTATTTGTTTATTACAGTGTAACTGCATTAAATGCTTTAGAAACATGCATTACTGCATAGTTTGAAATGTGTTTCTGGATAACAAACTACCAAAGCTTAACATTTACACTTAACAGAATTTTACATTTAGCTGATATGTACCTTATCTACTGCATACAAAATAAATCATGTTGTTTTTATTGTTAGCATTTAACACACTCTGTTGTGTTAAAGGTATGTTAAATCAAATGTAACACAAACTATGCTGTTTGTATTAAGTGATTTTTTCCTTAATAAAAAAATCTGTTATTTTAGCACAGGGATTTTTAGTGTAAAACTAAAAGTTACATTTCAAAAGTGTGACAAAAAGGCAGGTATGTTAGGAGTTGGGGGGGCAATACATCAGGTAAATTAAGTCTCCGAAAAAGCAGAACAAGTGTCCAACATTTCCCAGCCTCATATTCTTACTACCAATATCCCATAGAGCTTTTGTATAGACCCCTGTCTGCGTTATAAGACATGGTTTATGTATTTTAAAAGCACTTGATTAGTGTCAAGTTGTTTTTATATTGGGACAGCTGACATTATACTAATCTCTCCATCCCTAAAGTGGAGGTACCTATGCGCAAAAACAAAACTTATTTTGCGCATTCACATTGGAGTTTCCTCCTACTTTCCCAACAGGGTACCAGCTGCAGGCTGGTGAAAAGAAGGCTTATTAATTGTTCTTTGTCATGCAGAATTACTTGATTTTCTATAGAGATTTTCAAAAGACCTTTTTTTTTGAGAGTTCGGGTATTTTTTTTTCTGTGGTAATATTGAATCCTTTGCATACATTCACCTCTTCGTCTTCCAGACTCAGGTGCGGATTGTGCGCATTGTGCTTTCTCGCCTTATTAACTCGAGTGTTTGAATTTGTATAGAATGCTTGGTTAATTTCACAGAAGTTTGGAAATCATTAAGTGGTGATAGTGTTTAAAACAAAACGATCAATAAGGTAACCAGCTCTCTGACGTGTCTCCCGATTGTGAACAAGAAGAAATAAAAATGGCATGTCCTTCCCCATTAAAAAAATGAAACAGTTATATTCCTTTGATTACAAGCTATCCATTATGATACTGTGCAGCCGGTATTGAAACCGTATGTTCACAGTTATTAAATGCATTGACTCGTTAGCGTTTTCAAATAAAAGGTTTGTTCCCTGGTTGATCTAAAACAATTCTTAATTATATGTAATATAATTTCTTGTTTCTACACTAAGATCAAACTCTTTTTCCACACGAAAGCGATGACTACCCCAAAACTGGTGCAGATTGCATTGTTAGGGAAATTGTATGACAACGTAGTCTTTATCCCCACACCTGCGAGGGGTCGACTCTAATTCGATTAATGGAAAATACGATATATATTCATTAGGTGTCTTTTCCCTGATAATATATTGCCAGAAGCATGCAGTAAAAATAGCCCATTTATTCTTACCCCGAATGAGCCTGCATTGGACTTCATCTGCCTCCCCAGTCAATTAAGAATGTATTGCAAATTCTATCAGAAGACGAGTTAAATTAAGCGTTAGCTAATTTCATTTTGCCCCTCCTATGCAATCCTCCTCTTTTCAGCTTTCCCTTGAATTTACCACACGTTGAAGGGTTCAAACAGTGTCTAATGAAACAGTGACTAAATGGTTCTCTGTAACCCACAGTGGAATCATTTAACTGCGCCTTCAAAGCCTCTGGGTTTGAAGCAGTCGGGGTCGCCTAAATACAAGTCTTTGGCAGTACAATCTAAACTGTCAAAGCCTGCTCAGCCAATGTAGCCCTTTTCAGCTTCGCAGCCATTACAACATAACTTGCTGTGGGCAGTTCTCCCTGGTTCGATGTTTACAAAAGCTTTAACTGGGTTTGGGAAAGTGATTAAGTTTTCGGTCTAAAAAGATGAGCGTTTTAAAGTTATCGTTTTATATTGTAAGCCAAAAAGTTTGCGAAAAGTTTCAAATGGATTAAATAATTAAAATTTAAAAATAACAAAAGTGGCAGAAATAACCTACAAATATAATACTCTGTTCTCAGAACAAATATATCAATCGCTTTTTGTGACGTGTGAAGGTTAATATTAAAATCCAGCATTTTCTGTGATGTCAATAGAAAAGCAATTCTACTTCTTGGTAAATGGCCACATTTAATTAATTGTTTTCTGAAGACATTTTTATACACAAACGTTTTATGGCTTACGTTGCATATGTTCTCTTTTGTGTAGATGTGTGTATAAAGAGTTGGGTCGCGCGCTACTTGTTGCACTGCTGCCTAAACATCTCGCGTCTAATTTATTTACTGTAGAGTGCACTCAACTGCATTGTGCTTAAAGTCAATTAAAAAGACTGAAGTCTGACCTCTTTGAGCAATGATGAGAAGACTTATCAAAGCACCAAAGGCTATGTCTTAAGTGAGAGTATACTTTATTAGAGTGGCTCAACTTCGCCCCTAGCTTTTCAAAGCTTCTCTTTCAATCTTTGTCACCTCTATAGAAGTGCACACAATGCAAAGCAAAGCCAGGCGGGTTCCCCGCGCTCAGTGCTGGGCAGTGCCAACCTTAGTATTTAAACAGATGGAATTTGTCATTCGTCCATTAAGATGAATTTTGTCTGTGTATAATATCTCACCAGTATGCTGACAGACATTAACTGCTCATCATTACGGACTGCTTTTTTGAAACTTGAAAACGTTGAAAAAAAAAAGTTTTGTTGTACAGATTCCCTTGCAAGATTAAAATAGATGCATATCAACAATGACTTCAAAACGCATGCTTATTTCGAGAATGTTCAATAAATATTAGGCCTGATTTTAATGGTTATGATTTATTTATTTTTTGATATATATATATATATATATATATATATATATATATATATATATATATATATATATATATATATATATATATATATATATTGGATAGCTCCCCATTGGCAACCCAAATTTGTGTTTACTTATCAACTTGTAATCAGCTAATCAGCTCATGAAATTGGCCGTTATCGAAAAAATATAACCTCTCTCATATGCAGGTATTTATAATATGGAATTAATTAAAACAGACTTGCAGTTTAGTTTGGAGGCATTGTTCAGATACGGTATGACAGGGTAGATTTTTATGACTGATAGTCTGTCCAGGAGTGTTTTTTATAACTTTATTTTCTTGATGT
This sequence comes from Acipenser oxyrinchus oxyrinchus, assembly GCA_030684275.1. Lineage (NCBI taxonomy): Eukaryota > Metazoa > Chordata > Actinopteri > Acipenseriformes > Acipenseridae > Acipenser > Acipenser oxyrinchus. The sequence continues at coordinate 51,975,146 of CM060248.1, read as the reverse complement.
TTATCCTTTAAAGTCTTAAAATGCATTAGGCACGTTTCGTATAATTCGACTATTGTTGTATGTAGCTTGTAACATAGTTGGGACAAGCTGTGAAATAAATATATGTTTTTTAATATAATGGCTTATATTTAACATCCAGACCAGGATTAATGTGTAAACATCGTTGCCAACCCTTGCGTCAGGATTTACGCTTGTGTACAATATGGCCCTTTAATATCAAAAGCTTACAATATAAAAACGGGTTGGTTTTATAGTGTGGTCTCAAAATGTGTTGGCTTATATATTTTGCACAACCATCTTTATACAAATAAAGATTGTTTATCTGTATTATAAATTATATACGTTTTGTTTAACATTATTGCTATAAAATAGCGTGTTTGCTTTTCACACACACAATTTTTATAGAGGCAGTTTTTGCACGTTTTAACAAATTGTTTGACGTAATTTTTGGACTCCGTTTCCAAAGCGCAACTGAAAATACTGTCAATTTCAGAGCTACAAACCTTGGCACTGATAGGATGCAATGCCAAGTTGAGTCGTACTACTCTTAAGTACAGTAACTCACATTTTTAAATGAAATGCTTCCTTATTGCATTTTACGTTTACGATTTTTCCTAATGCACAAAAAAATACCCCCTTGGTTTAATAGTATTCCAATATGGTACTGACTTTTTATGTGGATGAAGCCCATATAACACTGTTTGTAACTTGCAAATTAACTTTACTACTTACATTTTATAATAATTAGAAAACAAATTGCCACTGTAAATGAAAAATCCAAAGCGAGTATACAATATGATGGTCAAATGTTTTAATTAAATAAATATAAATATACATTTTATATAAAACTATTCACATACAAATGAACGAGAAACAATTCACAATGTACACTTTTAAAAAACATATGTGTTTAAAGACCTACAGATTTAAGTTGCTATAACATAGAAGAAGCAGGACATCTATAAGACAAATATTTTCATCCAATTACTTAGTTATTTTCTTACAGGAACAAGGGGGGTGGGGGGGGGAGTTACGCTGTTACATCTTTGATACTCTTTCAGCAATACATATTTTACATTCCATAAGATATGTCAAAAGATACAGATTAGAAAACATACTGAATAAAAGTAATTCAGTAGAAATGGCCACAAGCGTTTTATTCTCAATCTTTTGGAACAAATGTTTTGTGGCTGTAAGTTCCAAAATGTAGAGAGGATAAGTGCAGGAAATCGGTGGTAAGGTGTAGGTCACACGTTTCACACTGACGTAACCCATTTAAATAGGTGATATCTCTTTTTCATCGGTAGCTGATGCTGGGGATAAAGACTCCTCGTCTTCAGACCTAGAGTAATGCCCGTGATTACTGGTGCACTTGCATCCGTTGTGCGAATTCCTCTGTGTTCCTTTGCCCTCTTTCTTGTGTTTTACTCTGCGGTTCTGAAACCAGATCTTTACCTGTTTCTCAGAGAGGTTTAAATAGGTGGCAATCTCAATTCTTCTCAGGCGGGATAGGTACATGTTAGAAGAGAACTCCCTCTCTAACTCCAAAAGCTGCGTGCTTGTGAAAGCCGTTCTCATTCTCTTGCCGTTCTGGATGTGGTTATTTTCTGATGCACCTGTTTTGGAAGATGTTGTGCGTTATTATTAAGAATGGATTACTGTAGACCTTGAAGCATAACTAAAAACAATAGCCTTTACAGATATGTCAGGGGTATTGATGAAACACACACACACGCACGCACGCACGCACCTGTGTGTGTGTGTGTGTGTACTTTGTAAATTATACTTTTTAACAATCATCTTACAATGTTTCGCTAGCGAAATTACATAAACTTCCAATAAAGGTTACAATAAATGATAGAATACACAGTAGCCTACATTAACACAGTGTGAAGTCAAATAAACAAAATATACCCCTTACCTAATGACAGGCAGTGGTACCTCCTCGGATCTGTGACGTTGTAAGTAGGGGTGCAGACAGATGCATGTCCTGTGTGCCCCAGAGCGGGACTCTGCTGATGGCTCATTCTTTGACAGTACTGGGAGTCCCCGTTTGGAAACTGGCTCTTCAGCATTGGGATGCTGTTCCTTGGCGAGTGGATGTGAGAGGTGACACAGAGAGGACAGACGCAGAAAGTACCACTTTTCATGGATGGGCACGTTGGAGCAGATAAGGACATTATGCTAGGAGAATGCATGCTGATAGGAAATAGAAAATCCTGTCCAGGATGCTCGTTCAAAGGCGTGGGTCTTACCGTGTCTTTGATTATCAAAGAATCAACGTAGAAGGATCTCGACATGGTTGCACTGTGCAGAGTGGTCCTTGTATTGCTTGATGCTTCTACTTCTTCACTGAAGCTCTCGGGATCTCAGAAGGTGCTTATGTTTGACGGTTAAACAAAAGGGTCCCTGGAGAGGGTTGGTCCTAACGTCACCCACGTGTGTGCCCTGCTGCAGGGGCTTTTGAAAGTACTGCGGGTGAACTACCAAACACGTGATTCCTCAAAGAACAGATCAAAATCTCCCTTTAGTTTTTTACGGCCCCTAGATTCACTACCCCAAACCACAACGTGCTATTGTTAATATTGCATTTGCCCTACAAATAACCGGCACTTCAGTCTCTGATATTCCAGTATTTACCATTTGACCAAGTCTTACTTTATAACTAACATACACTACTTTGTATTGTTGCGAGGAAAGGTGAAGAATAAGAACAACCCACTTCTATGTATTATTATTATTATTATTATTATTATTATTATTATTATTATTATTATTATTATTATTATTATTTGGCAGACGCCTTTATCCAAGACGACTTACAGGTGATACATGGTAATACAAGGTTTCAGTGCAAAAACAATATTTGAATACAGTGTAGTTTACAGTAAATGCAAATACTACTAGAGTACAATATGATAGAACAAATTAGGATTAAGACAATTTGTATCTACGATGACATGATAGTAGTGCAACAGTGCAAGGATATAGTGCATCAGCTGAGCACCCAGTAACGTGGGGTTTAGGTCAGGTAAGTCCAGTGCATAGTAGGAGGGGTATACCAAGAGATCTACAAGTGCAGCCTAAACAGGTGGGGTTTGAGGAGGTAGCGGAAAGCAGTGAGAAACAGAGTTGTTCTAAAGTTCACCGGTAGCTGGTTCCACCACAGAGAGGCTAGGGTAGAGGTGAGGGCACGGGAGGATGGAGAGAGGAGGGGAGGCATGACCAGTAGCGGGGCGGAGAGGGAGAAAGGGGGTGTAGGGGTACACAAGGGAGGTAGTGTGGACGACTACTATACTACTACGACTACTATACTACAACTACTACGACTACTATACTACAACTACTACGACTACTATACTACAACTACTACGACTATGACTACTATACTACAACTACTACGACTACTATACTACAACTACAACGACTACGACTACTATACTACAACTACTACGACTACGGCTACTACGACTACGACTACGACTGCGACTATGACTACTACTAATAATAATAATACAATCTTGTTTAAAGGTTATTGATTTAGTTACATTAAAGTATTTTTAAAATCAGTGTTAGATGAAATTCAATTTTTAAACCTCAAAATCCTGAATTATAGATTAATCAAAAAGAAAGTGCCAGGCCAATACATTTCCAACTTAACTTCTATATCATTGTAAAAAAAAAAAAAATCTGTTCTCTAATGAAAAGGGAAATTGCCAGCCAAATATTGTTTGATCCCAACCAACTTGGTGGAAATTTTCCATCAAATTAACAACAGGATGCATTCTGGATCTCAGTCAGAAATGTGATATTTCACGTTACATTAAAAAATATAACTATTTGTTGATATCTATGTGATTTTTTAATGGCTTAATGTGAACATAAATAACACAGGTTCTACAGTATTATGAATCTGGCTATAACTGCCTCACCGTCGTAGATCTTTTCAAGGTCATAAGAAGATCTAATTAATATATTGGTTAAAGATATTAAGCGGCTTAAAAAAAGGTGTATATTTATTTCAAACAAACATTCTAATTATTCACTAAATGCATGTACAAAATACCCCTTTACTTCTACCTGTAGTTAATGTGCTGGTAACTAATTTGCTAAAGGTTAGCCTAATACTTCACAGCCTTCTAAACATAATTCATCTATAATCATATTTCACTTCGATTTAGTTTAGATTCTTGGGCCAGCAATTACAGATTCATGAATTGCTGCTGAGGCTGGTTATTTGGCTATTTGATAGCGATTAGGATTCAATCAGAAAGTGTTTATTACAGCGGGTTTCTGCAGTGTAAACAGGCAGCTATTTCAGAAATGCGTTAATCCCTCATCTTGTGACAGTAATTAGCGAGCTTGATCTCCAGACGGGTCAGCAGCAGGTTTTAACTCTACTTTCATCAGCGAAGCAACGCCTTATACTACCAGACGCCGAAAAAGAATAATACAAAAAACATAACACACTTCCACTTTCATATATTTTTTGTGTCATTTGGTGGCATTGTGCACAATAGATATATAATACCGTTAGCCTGTGATTAATTGGCATTTGATCATTCAGATGGATATAAATAACAAATGCTGATTTATATTGATTTAAGCACCGTCATTGCGTTACATACAGTACTGAACAACAGTAGTTACCAAATGATTCTAAATTTAACCATCAGGGGTTCTATAATTCGATGCTTCATATTTGCAGCCTAACTAAGTCATATTTATCTGCTGCTATTGAAAGTTACAAAAATGTTGTACAATAAAATTAAACAATGTCTGGAAAACATTCTCTCTCTCTCTCTCTCTCTCTCTCTCTCTCTCTCTCTCTCTCTCTCTCTCTCTCATGATAGGACATGGTAATTTAAATAGTGAAGTAGTCTACTATTTATCCAAAATATTCATCAGTGAATATTTTCTTTTTTTCTTTTTATTTATAGACATAAATATATGATCCACATAATTATTAGAAATGTATTACAAATATGAGAGAATGTTTACTGCAGAGTGAACGTGGACGAAGAGAAACGCATCTGTCATTTAATTTGTAATTGTAGTAATAACGCGAAAACAGTGGTATTTTATGGAAAGCACAGCGTTATTATGAAATTCAACAGTGATTTCAAACGAAAGACATTCTAAATCAGGCGGAATGATGAAAGGCGTGCGCCCACATCACACCGTCCTTAGTTCCAACATTATTTTTCCATAATTCTGCCCGATAAAATTTCATTGTCTATTAAGTAATCCCACAAATGAGATCTTTTATGAGCCTATAATGGGGTCTAATTGCTACGACTAGTCGAGCCACGTGGAAGGACTTAGAAGGTATTAAGCAGTCGGGTACAGAGCACAGGCTGTTACCTAGCCATTACTTTCATAATTCAAGGAGAAAATTAGTCCATTTAAGGGAAAATCCTTTGATTCCTTTTATTCTGCTCGGGGTGACAAGCCTAGCTTTGTCTGTCTTGGTTACAAGCAGTGTAACAAATGGGAATGTAACAAAATTGCCCTTTTTGTAAAGTGAGGGTGAAAAGAATTCCTGAAGACCTATGCAAGTCTGCTGCCCTTCATTGCAATTCATGCCTACCCGTTGTAATTCCAATACATGTGATATTAACTGGGGAGTCTGAGACCATGTTGACCTTCTATTATGGTGCAGTTTAAGATAATATATCTTAAACTATATTTGTCAGCAAGTCTATGGAGAAAGTATACCATGCTACCAAAAAACTCAGCTACTCTCTTGCCATTTTATTTGAGGGTAGGAGTCAACCACTTTTATGCTATTGTCATTTTCAATAAACATAATAGACATAATAAACATAATAAACAAATAGAGAGCTGGGAATAATCTTGAAAATAAATAACACCAGAGGCTCAAAATAATATTACAACTTACTTTTGTCACAGAAAAGAAAGTTATGTGTGCTGACCTCGTTAATACCCTATACACACAATTATATCAATATTGTGGCATTGTTGTACAGGCTGCAGTATGTTACACTTGAAAATAATAACAACATAAGCACTCAAAACCAGAAGGGCTTTTGGAAAAGGGCTGCCGAAACACGCATTTGCATGCATATAGCCTACATCAGTTTGTGTGTTTACCATCTGAGGTGTAAAATATTTTACAAGTTACTTCTAGTTTTGAAAAACTATCAACTAGCAAAAGCATACAAGAGGTAAAATAATTGTATTTATTTAGCAGTCATTCATTTGGAACATGAATGCAATGGTTTTCTCCTGTCCTTCACACATAGAAGAGATAACTAACCTGCCACCTATTTCTTTTAATGGGGTCATTATTATAGCGTGAACAAGTCTATTAATGTTTTGTTGAAAGAGCATCATTAACTAGCATCAACTCTTTTCTAAAAGTTGCATTGTAGTGTGGCTGACAGTGGCACATTTTGGCTAATAAAGTCTGTGATTACGCTTTTATTTGTCACTAGGCAACAGATCTTGAATACTAGAAACTGAAAAGAACCACTTGGTCTTCAAAAAAAGTCTTCAATACTAGCAGAAAACAACAATGATCTAGAGGACAACATGATGCCACTGGGTGACTTTTCATAAGTAATCATCTCTCATTAATCAGAATTACAGCTGCAATATTAATGTTCTATTAATTTACATCAATGCTATACAGATAAACATTTTGCAATATGTTTTTTTTTTAATATAGTTTATGATAATAATTGACATAAAAAGAAATGTTTAGTGAAAACATTCTGCAAAAAAAAAAAAAAAAAATCACAGGTATGAGAAATACAATATTTATACTATATCATAATTAGTTTCAATAAGGAGTGCCATTAAGGTCTGCTGTAGCTTCATAGCCCAGAGAACTTTCAATGTTATATCAACGCAATCTTGATCATAAGGAAATGCATATAAAAAGGAAGCATCCTGATACTTTATTATGAAAACATAATGCTTATTGAGTACATGCTACTCTAGTAATACAGATTTATAACGACCCTTAACGCTCAAGGCATTTAGCTCTCTTCCTTAGTTAACAACACAGGATTATTGTAGCTGCTGCTACAGCAAGAAGGATGCTGGATTTGCTAGAATGCACTCATGCATAAATTCTTGAGCAAATCCTGGACTGAATTTGGATACATCCTTGTTAACCTGTGCAGAAATATAGCCAGTCCACTACTTACTTCATAATATATGCCCAAGGGAGGCATTAAGGATTTGGTTGAGTGGTAAGTTTATGAGCACGTACCTCCATCAAGTATTTAGGTCAGTTTCCTGTTACTTCTACAGGACAGCTAGGCAGTTTCCCAAAACCTAATTTTATCAACTTTGTGAAGGTCTTGAGTTCACAAGTGGTCTGGGGTAGGCATAAAGTTCACAATACATTTGTGCATACATGCAATGACTGCTTTACAAGAATAGTTGCATTTAAAAAATCAGTAACACCTAATTTTCAAGGCTGGAACCCACATACCCAGCGCAGCATTGCATTGTGGTGCAATATGAGTGGTATACACTACTTTCTGCTAAAATATTGTAGAAAAATTGAATGGTAGTTGTCAGTCGGCTATATACTCGAACATCATTTAGATCTTTTATTTAACATCATGTAATCAAAGAAACTACGATATCGCAAAAATCTACCGGAAGCCACAATAGTAGTACAGTATTCCATTTCAGGGGCAGCAGTGTGGAGTAGTGGTTTGGGCTCTGGACTCTTGACTGGAGGGTCGTGGGTTCGATCCCCAGTGGGTGACACTGCTGCTGTACCCTTGAGCAAGGTACTTTACCTAGATTGCTCCAGTAAAAACCCAACTGTATAAAAGGGTAATTGTATGTAAAAATAATGTGATATCTTGTAACAATTGTAAGTCACCCTGGATAAGGGTGTCTGCTAAGAAATTAATAATAATAATGTTAGATTTTGAAATTTCTCAATTTTTGTCAGTTTTTAGTTAAGTATATGCAATATTGGCTGTAAAATGCCGCCTACCTTATTTCATAATAAAAAAGACAAGTAAATACGATATTTGCAAAAGATCTTTCAAATTCTCTATACAGTATAAAGTATGTCATTATTCCCATTTGATGATCTAATCAGAAGACATTTTTACCCTGCAAGCATGACTTATTTAAAACATTTGATTTTTGTGATAAAAGAAAATCTGCCAAATGCATTTTGAATCTGTAGCCAAAAGTAATGGTTGAAAGGCAAAAGTTTGAGGTAAATATCAGTTGACTTGATGGTGTGACCCTCACAAATTCTCCTTCATTAAATATAATTACTATTTACTGTATCTGTGCAACCTAAACACTATTTACTTATTAAAGTAGTTTTCAAAATCCCAAGTTGTATGTTTCCACAAGACTAAGCAAACACTTAATAGTAAATGAGAATCGGTAACAGGGAAAAATGAAACAGCCCTTATATCAATTCATTTGCTTGACTTGCTGATACTTAGTGCTGAAAATCCATCTTAATTTTAATCAAAATGCAATGCAAATACAGTCTCAGTAATGTATGCTAACCCTTGGGCTTTATTAGTGTTTAACTCTGCAAAACTGCTATTATGAAAGAGATAAGAACCCATCAATTAATTATATTTACTGGTTTAAATTTGTATCGTTAAGCATGTACATCACTAATGTACATTATTTGTAAGCAAAATTGCAGCCACATCAATGTATACTTATGCAACATTGCAGCCACATCAATGTATACTTATGCAACATTGCAGCCACATCAATGTATACTTATCTAAACAAGTAAATCAAAGTATGGATGGATTTTTGACAAGATTTTACCCTTGCCGGACATTGGAGTCCACTCAATGCATCCAAACTGAGGTTGATCTAAAACTGACATTGCTCATTAAAATACTATTTTTACAAAGAGAGATATGCTAGTCACTCACATGAATGGTTGGAGGTTTGATTTTCATAACCCTGGCAAACAAAGACCAATATTGTTATGAACTAAACAGTGATAGTATTTAGATTCACTGTCATTTCGATCACTTCAATACATAGTATTCTAATTCTAATTCCATAAGAATCCTGACATAATCAAATGGCACAACCCAGTAATGGCCTGGACAGATGCCACACTTGACATTTAAAAAAAAAAAAAGTTGTACACATGGGTGTATTTCTTTCCATTCTGATAGGATAGCACTTTGGAAACCAAGTGATTGAGAGAATCAGAGAATGCAGCAGTGTACTGACTGAAAAGATTGAAAGAGAGTGGTCTGTATCATTAAAGTGGTCAGAGGTTAAAACACTGTAGCAGTAAGGATTATTTTTGTAATAAAAGAATAGAGCTGTGCATCATACACGCTGACAAAAGTTTACTGTTTCTTTACAGCAGTGGTTAAAGAAACGGGCTTGTAACCAGGAGGTCCCCGGTTCAAATCCCACCTCAGCCACTGACTCATTGTGTGACCCTGAGCAAGTCACTTAACCTCCTTGTGCTCCGTCTTTCGGGTGAGACGTAATTGTAAGTGACTCTAGCTGATGCATAGTTCACACACCCTAGTCTCTGTAAGTCGCCTTGGATAAAGGCGTCTGCTAAATAAACAAATAATAAATAATAATAATAATAATAATAATAATAATAATAATAATAATAATAATAATAATAATAATAATAATACAGCAGAAACTTAAAAAGCCACAACCTCAATATGGCAGCCATCAATGTCATGTCATGATCAGCCTACAAATACGAAGTCCAGTGGTTTCTGAGATGAGGCTTTAACACTGTGATAGCTGAAGCTTTGGAAAATAAATGGCACAGAACATTCTCCTGACAAGTTAAACACATAACATGTTTACTGTCTCTCTGCACAATTACCCTTTCTTAGCAACACCATGTTTTATAATTGTGTCCTAATCAACAATTTTACAGTAGCATTAATTATGTTTCTCAATCACACACAGAGCATGGAATTAGCAGTCCAGGATGGGATTACGTTGTACCCATTCAGAAAAGGAGTACTTAACATTTTTAAATGTAGTTTTGGGTTTTCAGTTACAGATAGATACAAGGCAGGAAAGCTGCATGGCACTGCACTGGTGAGAGTGGTCAACCTGAAAACTGATGGAGAAAAGGCTTCGAACTTCCTTTCTAAGGACTTCAAATTTGTATTACATCCTATATATATGATGGAGAAAAGGCTTGGAACTTCCTTTCTAAGGACTTCAAATTTGTATTACATCCTATATATATGATGGAGAAAAGCCTTGGAACTTCCTTTCTAAGGACTTCAAATTTGTATTACATCCTATATATATGATGGAGAAAAGGCTTGCCCTACAATTGTATTTTGTTTGCAGCATGCCTTTAAGAATCACATTGCTGTTTCTATAATACTGCTATTTAGTGTTGGTGTTAACACGCTTGAGTTCAAGTGAAAACTTGCTCATGCCATGGTTTAACGTTGTTCACTCTTGAATCCATAAGGGTAGTAATAGCTGACTTACTATATTAGTGAATAGCATATTGGCTACATCATGAAAACCTCCAGCTGACCACAGATTCATTTATACATATCTAATAAATATAACCTAATGTTCATGGGGTACCCCACTTGTAGAACACACAGTACACATAGGAGTGGAGCCCCATATCATTATGATATAAGTGCTGGTGTGCCCAGGAAGAACTGTCAGTACCCTTTCATGGGATTTCTTCCCACTCGGTTGACCCTTCAATGACCACAGAGACAATAACCCATTGGGGTGTGGTAATAACCTATCAAAGCTTGTTGTATATGGTTGATGCAGTATGCGTGACTTGCTTTGAAAACAGACTTGTTCAATATTGTCTGATAATATGTTGTTAATGTGAAAAGGCACAAATTCCGTCAATACTTAACCTTTTTTTTTTTTTTACATTACAACTGAACGATGGGATTTGAGCTTTTCATACCCTTGTACGACTTGCAGGTCACTGGATCAACACTTTCTCAGCCTTGGTGAAAGCAACTAATGAACACTGCAAAATGAAAAAAAAGAAATGTGTTTACTAATACTGTGCAATAACACTGCCTTACAGCACGTGTGTAATGCTTGTTTTAATCAGCTAATACAAAACAATGCCTAATCCAGCACGATGACTTACTTGCACCCGTTTACAACACTTCTAAATTAAATCATAAATTAAACGGCTTTACACCATTCGACAGTGCACGGCGCTTTTCCACACTGCGCAGTTTGACGACTCTCCTATTCACACACTGACACCTCCAGTAACCCTAACTTGTGCTCCCCTTCCTCGCTTTCAGTGCAACAAGCCACATCTCGCGATGAATGACGTTACCAGGTCTCTCTCGCGATGAGAAGTGCAGCCTCCTCCAGTGCTTGTGCTGCAGCGGATGTTGTTGTTATTCTGTGGTGGTGGTCGGTGAAATTTCTGATCCCTATTTGAAATTATAATTATTTTCTACTTGTAATTTTGCTCTTGTCATTGGGGCTTTTTCTCTCGGCGCTTCGCCTGGGCAGCGTAGCGTAGGGAACTGATGATGGCGGACTTTGATGAGATCTACGAGGAGGAAGAGGACGAGGAGAGGGCCGTGGAGGAACAACTGCTGAAGTACTCTCCGGACCCGGTGGTGGTGCGCGGATCCGGCCACGTCACAGTGTAAGCAGAGTGGTAGTGGTGTAAATGTTACATTAATTGTGTACGAGTGCGGAATACATTGCACATAATATAGCAGGGGCCCAGATTAAGAGCACTTAAGTGTAAAACCGGAAGATGGAGGAAGACTGCTTGGCGAGTCTTCAGTAATCACCAGGCCTTTCTGTTTTGGTGTAGACGAAGGGGTCAAGGGGAGGGGGAAAAACAAAGCCAAGGCCCAGAAAAGGATATGGTCTTTCAAGTTTAATCCTGCTTCAACTTTTTCAAGAAGATGCGCGATGGTTCTGTAGAAAAGCTGTTTGTTCAGACGCATAGTTATCTGTCAGTGAATACAGTATTTATAATCATATTAGTATCTAGATGGTCACTACAAACCCAATTGAGTCTAACCCATGTATATTTTCTAAAACCCGCAGTTGTGTATATGTGTAAAAATGTAAGACAAATCTGACTTTCTATGACTGTTATAATAAGCATAAAAATATTTTAAACTGTGTCTGAGAAAAACACAGTTTTCTTGTGTAAACCATCAAAAGTAACTTTGCAACCTGGGTTTGCTGTAAGCCCTGAAGGATTGCAAACCTATTTGCCTACTAGTTTAGTATTTTAATGAAATACAAGCTAGCATGATCTGTAATTCAGAATTGGTTTCCATTGCCAACCGCGCTGAGCACATATGACACGTGGAAGTATAACTTCACTTTAAAGAAGCTTCAGGTGCACAGTAGCTGTCGCATGTATACAATATAGTACATTTTATTTATTTATTATTATTATTATTATTATTATTATTATTATTATTATTATTATTATTATTATTATTTATTTCTTAGCAGACATTTTATTTGAAGGAAAATGGAGTGTAAGCAAGTTCTTCAGTTTGTGAGGGGGAGTGACCAGTTTGTTTTTAATACAGATACTCAATCCAGTTACTAAATCCAGATACTAAATCCAGTTACTCAGTGTTCTTGAAGATGTAGCAAGGACTTGCTTCGGAGGAGATAATTAAGACTGAGTTGACTTTCTGTTAACTGAGACCTAATTTTCATCAGACAAACGTGTAGTGTAAATTGAACTATAAATACTGAATAGTTATGTCATTTATTTCATTAACAGTCTTAAGGTCAAGTATACCTATAAATATATTTGGTTTTAAACGGATGAATGCATGTCTCTCAGCTTCATTTCAGCACCAACTAAAATGAACTGATTTCTATGTCTGTGTGTTGTCACTGTGTACCTGTTTACCTATTGTGGCACAGTTGATAATATAGTTAACTAGTTTTACAGTAGTTTAAACCAGGATTAAATGTCTTCCAGAACTGAGTAACCATTCATATTTAGTGTAGCTTCTCTGATCAACTGCATTTCATAATCCATAACAACTTTTTTGTAGACTATAGCTTCTGATTCACACTGGCTGCTTGTCAAGCATTGATTTAAAAATATTGTATGCATACAAGTCTCTGACGATTTTGGGCAGACTGTATCTGCAACTTGGTATCCTGTTACAGTACACCCTAGGCTGATCTTTTCGGTCATGCTGGACTGCAGTTTGTTTGTCCTTGTTAGAAAAGTCCAGTCTACAGTATCAGAATCACTATGCAGTCAAAATCACGAAGACTGAAAAACATGGTTTAAGCCATATTACTTTGTGATGTCTGTTCTGCTTCTTGACCTTGAGATGATACTTTGATTAATCGCACTAACAAATATTTCTGTCTGCCAAACCAACAAAAATAATGGCCAACTTCCTGGAGCAATTACTTAGGATGTTTTTAAAAGCTCAAAGCCTTACTGTATATTGGGGGTGTTGTAAGATACGCTGGTGCATTAGAACAATAACTATTCAGTTTTGTCCTACATTTTTTTTTATTTACTAAATAAAATAGATTTTAATAAATGTTGAACATAAATGAGTCAGTGCTGCTTTAAGTACAGTACTTTTTTTTTTATCCACGATTTTCTCCCCAGTTTAAATGTGTAATTATGTTCACTCATTGCAGAAATTCCCCACACAGCTCAGAAAAACTGAAGGTTGGGCATCCACCGATCCCACAACCAAACCAATTTTCTCTTTTACACTGAGGAACTCGAGCAAGCGTAAGCGCGCTACCAGCCTCTGAAGGACAAAGGCCAGCCCTGCAGGTGACTGCCTGAGCTCATGTGGCGCCTGGCCAGTAGGGTCCCACTGTAGCACAATTAGGAGAAACAGCCCCTGCCGGTTTTGCCTGCCTTACTCATGGGAGCACCAGAGCCAATCCAACACCAGTGAAGACCAGGATGCAATCCCGTGCTCCCCTGACTGTATGACTCGCCTTGCAAACCCTGCAGGCAGCCATGCTTTTACCTAGCGAGCCACTCAGGTTTTGCTGCTTGGCTACTATTATGCCTCCAAAAAATTCACGGTAATAAATTCACGTTGACTTTACCCTTTTTCCATTAAAAAACAAAACCTACTACAAAAATAAGAAATACATTTCCCAGTGCTGCTGGGCACTGTCCTGCCTTCCTGACTTGCATCTATCATTGATTCGTTCTGAATACTTTAAACCCACCCCTACATTTCTTTTGGAGACTCCGCCATGAGATTTAAAACGAGATTACAATCAGGATGGAGACTTGTTAGCAGGATTTGAAGATGTATTACAGTTAAGATATGGAGGATTTAGAACAGAATTGTGGCAAAATGTACAAAAATGCCTACACACAAAAACCCCAGAAGAATGTGCCCGTGACCATTGGGATTTCGTTCTGGAAGACAGCAAAGGAAAGAAGATATAACTTAAGTGTGCAAGTACTGTCGAGTTACTAGTATTACACATATTTTGACAGAAAAAAACGCTCAAGCATTTTGGAAAGTAACCAAAAACACTTTCATACAGTATATCAAAAACGAAAGCCCCGAAAAAGCGATTTACATAAAACTTGAAAATAGCTAAAAATAAGCACCGAAAAATACAATTAATAAAACTTGAAAAACAGAAGCCCTATTTATAAATAAAGATTATAGCTGGAGATTCGTACCTCTGACTGCTGGTACCTCATGGATCTAACGTCACAGGTTATTAATTCACGTAAACTGATTTCTGCTGTAATTATCAATTTAAAAATAAAACAATCTCAGTAAATTTATGTTAATGAAAAGTAAACTAGAGCTGTTCTTTTAAAACTCCATTTTTAAAAATTTTACTCCATTTTGCTCACAGAAACAGACCCACCCATCACATTAAAACAAAGAAAGGTAAGTCTACGGTTATTTGAATATTATAATGATTTTTTTTAATGTGCTTATTTTTCAGTAAGCTATACTGTTTATTGTGTGGTCCGCCGAGATCGAAAATTCAGATGGTCCGCTAACAAAAAAGTTTGATAACCACTGATATAGCCAACCAGCCTTTTATTTGCAATAAAAAGATAAGACATGCAGATGTTCTGCTAGCGTGTCTCACTGAAAAATCTAGAATTGGGCAGAGTAGATGATGTTTTTCCAATATTTCTTTCAGATTTAAATTTTCATTGGTCTAAGAGTGTATTTGAAAAAATGTTAATGTGTTAATCAGGCCAATAAAGTTGATCAGAATTGAGTCTTCAGTTTTAGTTGAGTGCATTGCAGTGTGAGCCCTTATGAATCTGAAGTGTAATGCATTGGAAAGGATACCGTTCTGCAGTAACACTTTCCTAATACAGCAATCTTTAATGGAACCTCATACACATTTGAGTCTGGTTTTAAGGTTAATTGAACAAAGGAAGATGTTGGCTCTTTTTGACGCTGTCTTCCTGTAGTAAAAGGATTTGCCTTCTACAGCTTTGCACTTCTGGTTTTCCTGCTCGTAGGAAAGTCTTACAATGTGTAGAGAGGTCTTGTGAATTTGGTTAGGGACTAGGATTAGGGATGCACGGACTGTGATTATTTGGGCCGATTCAGATTACCGATATCCCATTTCAATCTTTAATTTTGTCATTATTAATACAATTGTAAACTGGGATTTCTGTGAGATTGACAAGCTTTAAAATAAAAACATCACAGAACCATTTTACTTTTATCTGTTTTGATAGGTACAGTAATAATAGATACTTTCTGCAAAGAGTGAATTGAGTAATAGATTAGTAAATCAAATGTCGTGTGACATCTGTACTGAATTAAAAAATGTGTATACCTGCACTGATGGGTGGATTTACAAAGTTAGTTGTGCTCAGGGGCTGTGCTTTACTAAAACCTGTATTTTATAAACACCTACATATAGAATCTGTGTTTCTTAAAAAGCATGTGTGCATACTAGTGTACTATTATAATAAGCATAATGACAGCTTACATTGAAAAGTGTTTTTATTTTAAAATATGTGAAATACATAAATGCTGTATACTATAAGACAACCTTGTTCAAAGAAACGGTAAATAATAATGTGCACCAAGCATAGGCCTGTTTGTTTCAGGCACATAGCCTAACAGAAAACACAAACACTACTCTCAATAATTTCTTCCCAAATTTTTCTTAACTGCAGCCAGAAATGTAAAAGCTTGTAATCTATACTGTACAGAATATATGCAGGCCTATGTATTATTTAATACGGGTACCTGACATGAAGATCCAAGAAAATGATAAAAATTAAAAAGCTCCAAGGATACAAACAGTGGTTACGCATAAATGTAGAACATACTGTATATTCATACAGAGTTGAAATGACAAAAGTTTGCACAGAAAAAAAGTGACTAACAGAAATGCACTTCTTACTGTGAGCCGCTACACTCACGGCAGTGTGCTCTGACTAATGCAGATGTGCTGCTTCTATTTCTTCTATTTGTTTGTTTGAAATCTATTGTTTTCTAATATCTTTACACAGCGCACTACTACATTGCAGCTTGCTTCAAACTGTTTGAGTGTCTGCATTGCTGCGTGATTGATGATGATGATGATAATAATAATAATAATAATAATATTAATATTAATAATAATAATATTAATAATAATTTAAGGAATAATGTACACCCAACTGCACATACTAGGCTTCAATTCTTTCAAGGGTTTCTGGTGACACGTACATTCTTCTATTTTCTATCTCAGGTTACAAGTAAAATTCATTTCAGTGTCACCAGAGACCCAACACAGAAGTACAGCATTATATGTACTGTTCAGTTTTACTGTATATTATTTGTTATAATACATGGTGACATAAGACAGGAATTGTAGGACTTGCAGTGTTGAGAATAACATGGAAAATGGAGTAAAAAAAATTAAGTAAAACAAATTTAGTTTTAACAATTAACATGTAGGACTATTACTAAGAATTGGAGTAGAACATTTGCTTGGCTTTTTTGGAGGTTGGAGTTGGATGATTTCCTTGACTCAAGAGCCTCTGCTTTCTGAGGGCCACCAGTCTAGTACCTCTTTCTTTGATGCAGCATTTTGGTCTGTGTGATTGCCTATACCGTCACAGCCATCATATTTTATGTCGTCTCTTAACCACCTCGCAAGGTGGTTCAGAGACGGCACTGAACCATCTCAACTCCTATGTGAAAGGCTATGCCGGCACTGAAGCGCTCTAGTGGACGTGGATTGACAGTCACCATCCCACATGACTCTATACTGGACATGCTGGGTCTTTTTGTCGTCGGTGTTACATGCTTTTATTTTTTTCAAATACAATGACTGATCAAGAGCGAGGTAGTACTTAGAAACTGGAAGAATTGTTAATTTACAATTCTAGGAGCGGCAGCTACTAAACAGATACGGCACTTTGAACTGTGCAGGAGAATTTGGAGGCACAAACTCTGCGCAAATCCAGTTAATGAGATCGGGGGACTTCTCGAGAATGCAGAGGAAACTCAAAGCAAGCAACAGACAACACAAGCTGTTGAAATATATAATATATATAAAGCAACGCAAATGCATCTGCATTTGTAGCTGTTGACAGTGTATGCAATAGGTAGAACTTTTTTAAAATTTTAAAAAAAATCTGCGTAATCTAGAGTTCTCATTTTACAGTTCTTTTTTGTAATTGTTGAAAAACATTAGAGCCTAAATGGATTTAGGTTTTAGTTATTTGATGACAAGGTTTCATGGTAAAGAAAGTCATTAAGGGTTATAAGCCATGCATAGCTGATTGCACAAGAGTAGTCTGATTTGTATACTTGTCACATGAACAATAACTGATCTCTGTGTTTTATTATAAGGATGTGTCGGTTTGAGATTTAGCACATCATTGAATAAATTAAGTCAGACAAAGTTTACTGTTGCAAATATTCTTATTTGTTTTTTTTTTTCTTAACAATTAATCCATCCATAGCAAATGATATATCCCAATAATTCACCCATCTATCTATCCAGTCAAGAAACCAATTTGGGGCTTTTTTTTTTTTTAAACCAAATATCCATATTTTTATTTAAAGAATAGAGACTCTATTAATGTGTTGTGAAAATCTGTAATTTTAATACTGATTTTTCTTCTTTCTTAGGTTTGGACTTAGCAACAAATTTGAGTCGGAGTTCCCCTCATCATTAACCGGAAAGGTAAGGCAATTTTACTACAGTTTTCTTTTACGCACTATAGGCTGGACTTGTGTAAGCTCTTTACTTCAAATCGTATTCGGAAAGGGAAATAAAGTATCCAGTAAATTTACCAAACCAATAATAAACAAGTCAGAAATGTCATTTATGGCTTGTAAGTAGTCTTAAGTTTTTTCTTGTTTTGTTTTTTGAACTGTTTTTGGTGTTTTTTTCTTTTGAGAAAAAAAAAATGCTCTAATGACGATTTGGAGTAAATATCTTTGAGAATCTGACCAAATTCAGGTATAATAAAAGGGTATGTTCATATCCTGTTAGCCCAAATTGGATGAATCTTTATATGTACATTTACTACAAGAAGTTTTTCAATGGGTGTATTATGTGTTACCACATTTTGAAATTAATTCTGTTAATTATTTTCACAAATATTATGTGGTTGTTTGAAATGATTGCCATTTACGTTTATTATTAATATTCTTATTATTATCATTAATTTCTTAGCAGATGCCCTTATCCAGGGCGACTTACAATTGTTACAAGATATCACATTATTTTTACATACAATTACCCATTTATACAGTTTTTTTTTACTGGAGCAATCTAGGTAAAGTACCTTGCTCAAGGGTACAGCAGCAGTGTCCCCCACCTGGGATTGAACCAACGACTCTCTGGTCAAGAGTCCAGAGCCCTAACCACTACTCCACACTGCTGCTCTACACTTTACATACATGTTATATAATCATAAGCAATCCATTTTAAAAACCATGCACAAATAGGATGTTAAATTAAACCTTAATTAAATTAGATGTACACTTCATTAAATGAATACTTGTTAATTATTGTGCTAGATCAAAAAAATACTGGAAACAATCCTCTGCCCCTCCTCCTACATATTAAAGTTTTCAAAACTGTAGTACTAGTTGGCTTGTACAATCTAATACATGATGCCAGTGTATTCTTGTCACCCCTCTTCAGGTTGCTCCAGAGGAGTTCAAAGCCAGCATTAACAGGGTTAATAGCTGCTTAAAAAAGAACCTTCCTGTCAATGTGCGGTGGCTGCTTTGTGGCTGCCTTTGCTGCTGCTGCACTCTAGGCTGCAGTATGTGGCCTGTCGTTTGTCTCACCAAAAGAGTAAGTGGTTTTGAACATTCTGTTAAGAGTTATCTAAATAAAGTCTGTTACAAATACCAAGCACATTTTAAAGAGTTAAAGTAATAAAATATTGTGGATCTCTTTCTATATTATGATTTTTGTGTCATTTGAGGTTTAAAAGTGAAATTGCTAATGAGATGGCATTAGGGGGTTAGCATTAGCGCTGTATTGAAGCCACCCTAAATTTTTAGAGAGCGACGTGATCTGTGAATAGAGGGAACTTGTTTATTGTAAAATTGGGAAAGATTATAGAAGCATAGATGACAACTGCAGGAAAACATTTATTTTTTTTGCTGTTACCGAGAGCAATCCACTAGATCTGTACTGGTCTGCACCAGGCAGTGTCAAAAACCAATGCCATGCAAGGGGAATTTCACAAATCTCTTTAAATGAGGTCACCAAGAAGATATGGTGGACCTGGAGTTGAAACAGTGGGATAGCGAAGGAAAAGAGCAAATATGTTTTTATATTAAAATATATGTATATGTTATGTAAGAAATATTGGGAATATCAGCCCATCAAAGATGTTAATCCCATGCTGGGGCACCATATGCTTCAACATAATGTACAGTATAAGGCATGAAACCTTAATAAACTTTTTTTTTTGTTTAATCCTGGATCAATATTTAGTTATTTTTTGCTTGGGATGTCACAATTTCTTATATTTTTATTTCCTTAAGCTAGTTTAGCTGTTCCTGTAGGTTTTTACCCTTGTCTTAATAAGTCCAATAGGGTGGGAGATGCCACAGGATTGTCTTGTCTCGAGAGCCCTTGGCAAAGTTCCAAGTGAGCTTCTATAAATGGAGCATGTTCTGGTTAATATTCAGGTCTTTACTTTATCTCTTGTACACAGCACAGGTGTTTTCAAAATGTTGTCGCAATTTGACGTTGGACTCAATTGAGATTTGTGTAATACGCATCTCTTTGTAGAAGGGCCGCATCCATGAAGCATAGCAAAGGTTTAGTAATTTTATGCACTTTTCTTTTAGCTACTTGTTTTATTTGTTTTGCAAGTTGTGTTTTGTTTTTGTTTTTTTTATGAAAAAGCTGTCTGCAGTCATAAGTTGTGTTTAAACAATATCAGAGACACAAATGTGGTTTATCAAAGCTTATCAAAGTCTGTTGTGTTTACATGTTTAATAATTGCAGCTGAATTATTATTGCATCCCTTCAAAGCAACATCAGCTCTGTAGTTTTAGACTTGGCTTATCAGTTTTTAAACAAAACCAAATATCCCAACACAAAATTAAGGGGAGGGATGAATTTTTTTACAGATGTAAGGGGGCTGTCGCTGAATCTGTCTCTTAAATGCTTTTGTTCTGCTGAGATGTCATTGTTAGGCAAAAACATTTGTTTAGTAGTTTCTGGTTTCCATGTCGTTTAGAATTTGTATGCAGATCATCCCTGTGTGCTGAAAACCTTCCTCTCATGAAGTGCTTCTTTTCTGGTTTTGTATTTGCTCACCTGCCTCTCACTGTAAATCATTGAGATGTCAAGTGTAGTGATTAATTAAGCTGCACGTGCAAGTGCTTTTTTTCACCTGTCAAGAAAGAAAAAAAGCTACGCTTTGGAGAACTGCGTGATGCTGCTTAATTCACAATGTCCGGTACCATGCCGTGCAGCTTGCACAAATGTTCTATTTTTTTTTTTCTCCAAGTAACCTTTGGGGCAGATTGGTATCTCCTATTTTGTAACTTGTAAAAATCAATACATGTTTCATACTTTAACATGAACATATTTGTATTTATATCTAAAAATAAAAGCCAGCGCATTTCCAGTTTCTTTTTCCTAAAGATCCCTGTTTGTGTACTTTAAAAACCCTTAGGCCCTTGACCTTTTTAAATGATGGAAAACAAACCACAAAGTTATTGGAAATTGTTATTGTATTTTGTATACCTTCTGTTTTAAAATATAATTATTGCATTATATTAGAAGCAATATTACTACAGTACATAATGTAACCAACTTAAAAATTCTATAAAACAGTGACACATTCTTATTAGCTCATATTTGTATTCTTGTATACAATGAACTATCAAAAACAAGATATTTTACCCACAGACGCATGTCTTTCTATTTAAAACCTTTTTAGCAATACTATCAAATCAGTAAGATTATACTGTTGAAGACACTTTCTATAAGAAAAATATGCGGTATAAGCCTATATATATATATATATATATATATATATATATATATATATATATATATATATATATATATATTTCTGTATATTTTTTGTCTTACAGGTGGATATAATTATTTACAAATTGTAACCTAATAGTTGTATGTATATGCAGATTTTCAAACCTGAGCAAATCAAGTAATGGTACTTGTTCCGTTGGCTAATTCATTAAAGCAGTGGGGCAAGAAAACAGCAAGGTAAACCTAGGTTTTGTGTCAGCTCTGCCATTGGTCTAGCCGCGGGTGGGCAGGCAGATGCCTGCTCAGAGTAAAAAACATCATGCCATTTTTCTCCATTGATAGAGTAGCCTTTCAGAGTCAATGAGCTCTGTCAATGTCGGCTTGTCAGGGCTACAACTTCAGAGACCTGAGAGGCGGTTTGAGAGATCAGGGCCTTTTCTGGTTTGCTGTGATGCAAATGAACTTGGCTGCTTAAACAACTATTGGAATTTTTATGTCCGTTCCTTGTCCTTTTTTTAAAAAAATTTTCTTCTCCCTTTACATAGTCATTGACGAGACGTTCAGTGCTTTTTAAATTGGGAGCTGCATTGTTCAAAAAGACCTTGTAAAGATTTACGGAGGACTGAAAGCAGTTAGATCATGTTCTTTTCATGGTGCGATTACACTCAAATCGATTTCCCTCCAGCCTTAAGCATGCAGAATGGAGGAGTTAACAAAGGTTTGGGGGCTAGACAAGGGGCAGAATGACTGAACTGAATGCTAATTATACTATGCAATATTACTTTTCTTTTGATTTGGAGATTGACTAGAAACTAACAAAGTGCGACCTTTTTTACAATCCCTCTTTAAAAAGGGAAAAGGGGAGTGGATCAGGGGTGCAAAAAAAAAAAAAACTAAATTTGTTTAAGAATCCTTTGGGCATGATAATGCACCAAGGGTCAGAAGAGACTCCCATGTTTTACAAGTGAATCTCAATTTGAACAGCAATTTAATTAAAGTTTGATTTAACCAAAAAAGTTGAAATTACAGGTAAGCTCAGGTGATCGTTCAGATTATTTTCTCCCCTACTTTGGTCTCGTTAAAATGTGCTTTGAGTCCAAGTCAGTTTCAAAGCAAAAGCAAAAGTTTTAATTTTGGTTATTGCTCCAGCGAATATTTCTTTACTGGACTACTTATAATAAAGATGATTTTTTTTTCTTCTACATATTAGATAATAACCGTGTGTACTTTATTGCACTGCTCCAACTTGGGAGCAGCTGCTGCTGGACTGGTAGTGCGGTTGAACTTGGTGTCAGCTTTAAATGTCCCCTCTACACCTGCAGCTGTGTAAGCCCTATCTTGACACCTGGCTTCATCATTTATCTTTTTATCATTATTGTTGGGCAGTGTGTTTCCTTTTGTCTGCTGTGCAATAATTGGCATGCATACAAGGAGGCGTTTAATGGTTTAGTAAAGAATGTTGCAGTGTTATTGTCACTCCAGTTGCCGATATCAATGGCACCTCCTATTCTAAAAAGTGATATGGTTAGTCTTTTTATCAAGTAAATTTGGTATCGTCCTGCAGATGTGTTGAAAATATACAGTATATATTTATTTAAATAAAAATATTGTATGTATTTATTTAAAAAGTTTAAAAATTATCACTTTTTGACGTCACTAGAATTTGATGTCAGGATGCAAATATAGCCATCCGCGCGCGCGTGTGTGTGTGTATATATATATATATATATATATATATATATATATATATATATATATATATATAATATAATTAATTAATTAATTAGTGTTGGGACAGATATCCGAATAGTCAAATGAATATTTGTTTACATGTTTTCAGATACAATAATGTTCGTATTCACTACAAATGATAAAAAAATACCTTGCACTTATTTACTGCCTCACCAGAATATTAGGGATGGGTCGGTATACCGGTTTTTCTAAATCAAGCGATGATACTTGCAGCCTTAGCAAAGTGTCTGATGAAGATCTTTACTCTTACCCAGAGCTTGCTGCGTCGGCTGCTCTTAGCTGGTGACTTTTCTGTCACACAAGCAGTCTAGAGAAACGCCTTCTCCAAACCTTGCAGCGCAGCACACATTTTCAACGTCTTGTATTTACATTTGTCTGGATTATCAACCTATACAGAGTCAGTTTGATGTAATTGATTAACATTAACTTTATTGTAACATTACATATCACTTATGACGAATTTAGTACATTGTTTTAAGTAATTGACTGATTTATTTAATATAGCGTTGACAAGGCTGTGCTTTAAGAACACAATCAGTGTCTCAATTATCATAGTAGTTTTGTTTAAACAAGTTATTTACAGTATTCATATTTTCTTAGGTAAGTGAAGAGTTTTTTTTGTCTGTGTAGCTATAAATCCAATCGCACGTTTTATTATTAAAATACATTTTTAATGGTGTTGCCATACATATTTTATTTATCCAGTGGAAAAATTTAACTCATCTTTGCTCTTAAATAATAACCTGTATTGGTACATGTTTGCGTTTTAAGCAATAAGACAGATCATTTCCTAATTGTTTACCATCAGCTGAACAAAGTATTTAGTTATTTATTTAATTTTATACGTTAATGTTGGAACAAACTGTAGCACCATGTCATTTTGAGTAAATAATTGATCTGTTGTAATACACTGTTGTGGTGTAGAGTGTACAGTGTAGAGTGTACAACTTTAGGGTGTTCTTTTAAAAATTCTGATTGTCTTTATAAAAAATGTACCAAGCTATTTGGGTAGTAAAATACCAAATGTTTAAGTAATTCTGTAAAGAAGTGTTTTTTTTTTCTTGTGAGTTACAGTAATTTGAGTGATTTACATTAGTCTTTCATTTTTTGTAAACCGTTATTCTATAACTTGCATGATGTACTGTAACCGTGATATTAAGGTTACCACGGTCAATGAGCTTTTGGCATGATCCTTTCTTCAATGCAAATTTTTTCCATTTCATTCAAATTCCGAGGACTTCTCTTGTGCACAGCCTTCTTCAACTAATACCAAAGATTCTCAATCAAATTTAGATTGGGACTTTGACTAGGCCATTCCAGAACCTTGATTTTATTCTTTAACCATTCTGAAGTAGATTTTGATGTGTGCTTTGGATCGTTATCGTGTTGGAACGTCCAGCTGCGCTTTAAACCAAGTTTTATAGCGGAGATTTTCAGGTGATTGGCCAATATCTTTTGGTATGCTATGGAATCCATTTTAACATGTATTGGAACTAAATTTCCAATGCCATTAGAGGAAAAACAGCCCCATAAAAGGATATTACCACCTCCATGCTTGACAGTAGGTATCATGTTCTTTTCTTTGTACACCTCACCAGACTTTCTCTAAACGTAATGACTATCAGCATGACATCACGCCACAAAATCTTTGACTTGAACTCATATCCATCATTCAAATGCCGTTTTGCAAACTTTAAGCGATTGTCCTTGTGACGTTTTCCTAAAAGTGACTTTTTCCTTGACCTGCGACCATTGAGACCTTCACCATGCAATACTCGACCTATGGTTGAAATGGAAACTCCAGTCCCACTTGCGGCCAGTTCACTTTGAATACCTTTGGCAGTCAATCTCGGATTGTTATTAACCTTCCTCACAATTCTTCTACTTGTTCTTGGTGAAAGAACCTTCTTTCTTCCAGAACGAGGGAGCGTTGTGACAGTACCATGAGTTTTGTACTTCTTGGTAATAGAAACAATAGTTGAAATTGGGATATTCAAATGCTTGGAAATCTTCTTGTATCCTTCTCCAGCTTTGACAATAAATATTTTTCAGCCTAAGATATTCAGATAGCTCTATTATTTCCCCATATTGACTTGGTAATGACAGTAGTCATCCTGTGCCTAACCCTTTTATTCTCTAAGAATGTTTCCCTACAATCCAGCATTTTCTAGACTTTTCTAGAATTAGGTTCTGCATTATCATATTGAAATTTCTAGCACCTTGTAGACAATACTATCATAGCATCAAAGGGTATGAATACTTTTGAATTGGCATTTTTTGAGTTTTGCAAAAAAAAAGTTGCTGAAATAATTGTAGACATCTATTTTTTTTAATGTTTTTCCTCATCCAAAACTTTTTTGCTACAAAAGATTTTTCCTAAAATTATTTATTTTTGAGAAATTCCTAGAAATTATACATTTCCATTGGGGTATATAAACTTTCTGACTGCAACTCAGTGTGTGTGTGTGATATATATATATATATATATATATATATATATATATATATATATATATATATAAATTGGACATATAGACTCCCGTTAATCTGTGTTTCGCTCACCCGTGCGGTTTAACACAGTACATTATCAAAATGTATTAGTGCAAAAATCATCTGATCTATGCGGAAGTGGGTATTGTCGCACTTTATTAGTGTGGAAATCACCGTATCTGTGCAGAAGCGGACGGTCATCATTTAATTCAATTAAACTGAGTACAGTATATTGCAAGCCAACAGACAGTACTGTATTGTAGTTACTGAAATCAGTGACAAGCGAGCAGAAAGCAGACTTAAGACTCTTACTTAGCCTGGCAGTCTGACTATGAAGAGTAGTTATGAAAATTAAAGACTCCGAGCAAGATCGGTGACTTTTTTAAACCAGCTCTCTCTGCCTCTGAACAATGCTGATTATGTACAGTATATATTTTGACTGTTGTTGGGACATTATATTTTATTTGTATTATTGCATTTTTCAAGTTTTCAATGAATAGTGCAGGGATTTCACATACAGTAAACACAGTTTTGGCTAATCCATGTTTCAGTAATTCGGGCTCAAACCGGTCCCAATTTGCACAGATTATCGGGGGTCTACTGTGTGTGTGTGTGTGTGTGTGTGTGTGTGTGTGTGTGTGTGTGTGTGTGTGTGTGTGTATAATATAAGCATCAAAACTATGTAGAAGTTACAGAAAAAAATGGCTTCTCAAATTCTAAACTTATACTTGTAACTTCTTAATTAAATCATGTTATAAAACAATGTAGCCTACTTTTCTTGCCGACAATGTGCAAGACTAATCTGTAGCATTAATGAAACCCTACTTATGATATTTAAATCATGTCGGCCAATACTGCCTTTGCAATTACAGTGATATAAGGATTGGGTTTTTTTCTGTTTAAAAAAAAAAAAAGTGGCAAGTGAAAATGTTTCATTTGTTCCCAATGGCTGGATTAAAAAGGCCATTTCTAGTCTAGTTACTGTTTAACACCGAAGGTGCTTTGTCAGCACTAGACCACCCTGTATTCAGTCACTGTCCCACACCTCTTCCCTCTTTTCACACAAGCAGCTGCAGTGCAAAGTTTTTCAAGAATCAGTCAAGAGTAAAATTCTTTCTCATTTGTCTTCCAGACACGAAGATCGATCGAGAAGTTGTTAGACTGGGAAAACAATAGGTTATACCACAAGGTGAGTACCGCAGGGAGCAGCTTTTTGCAAGGGCTTCAAACCATTGGGTCTGAATTGCACAGTATGGAAACAGATGCTTTTGTTGAGCTAAAAATATGAAAGGTGGACAAATGGGTTTGTTTGGGTGCTGCAGTAAAATGAAGACATTTTTCTTTCTTTTCTCTCCTTTCCAGCTGTGCTTGCACTGGAGGCTGAGCAAAAGGAAATCTTGAAAGGAATAACATGATGGAATATGTAAGTCTATTAAAGGATTGTTTGTTTTGCTTCTGATCTTATTGTTTTTGTGATTATTTATCAGCAATGGTGTCAAGATGCTTAATTGCTGGAGTGGAGTGATTTTCTAAGGTCTGCAGATGCACATTTTCATATACAGGGTTGATTTATAAAGTTATGTGTTCAGAAAAAATAATAAATTAATTGAAAGGATAAAACAGCCAGAAGATGCCTTGATGGGGTGTGAATAAAGAATTAGCTGAAAGTTTAGGTACTTGCCAATCTTTTATCAGGCCCTTTTCTTTTTAATATACATCTTTTTAACAAATGTATAGTTTACTGGACATTTTAAATATGGTAATTCACCCTTTTCATTTTTATATATTTTTTGTAACATTTAAATTGGAAAATTAGACTACTTGATGTAGTTAATGTTAGTTATCCATTCCTACACTTCCTGAAATGCATTGAATATATAACTTGTATTAAAAGCTACATTTACAGACACCCATTTCTGTTCGTTTTACCCTGATATTTCACTTTATAATTGTTCTTTATAATTCACTATGCACAGCTCTACCATGTGTGAACCTCATAAACAATTCCAAAAGAGCTTTTAATCTGCTTAAAGAAGGAAAGGTCAAATGTACAAAACATTTAAAGATTTGGCATTTAAAGAGTCACAAACCATCCATTCTCTATTATCTCTCTTTTATTCATAGGCTTTCAGGCAATTATTGATGAAAGTCTAGTTTCAAACCCAAAATATAAAAGACCTTTTTAAAAATGTCACTTTGTAGAAAAAAAAAAAAAACTAAAAAAAAAAAAAATATTCACCACATTGGTTACTATAGATTTTTGCATCTGTATTGAACATGTTGATTTATGGTAGTGCGAGACACGTGATTGGGTTGTATAATGAATGAAAAGAGAACAGAGTAGCTGGCTGAGTCACTTATGGTTTGCCTGGAGACATTATTTCATACTTGCATCCTTAAACTAACAAGAAAGTAAGGACGTAATGAGAGTGGATACAGGGTTTATTATGTTTGGTACTCTGACCTAAGAGGCATACTTTCAGCAAACAGTTTACCTACAGATAAGAACACTTTGTCAAGCAGACATCAATACAAAAAGTATACCCTGTGCAATATTTCCTGAGTTTCTAAAGCACTTGCTTTCTCTTTTTGGTAAATCTATAAATGTGTTTTATCAAGCATGTCTTATTGTATAGATTTTTATTTTATATTTTTTAAAAAAGCTAATTATTGTATGGACACAAGATGCACCGTTTATTTTGGACCCTTAGGTAGTTTATCAGACAGAAAGGATGGATAGTAAAAATTCAGTGAACAGTTGTCTGAAAATAATATTGTAAGGATGTTACGATCTACAATGTGAAGGACGATATTGAAAAGTGCATGCATAGGTAAATTGAGAAACTGATATTTAAGGAAAGTAGTTTTGCTAAATATTTTGTAGCCCCCTCTTCCAAAGATTGACAAGCCCAGTGACCTATCTGCCATATGTTAGCGCAGCCATGGTGAGGCAGAGTAGGTCTTGTATTCTGAAGGATCGGGTGCAATACATGCTGTTGGGTGCAGCCTCCTAATTTAAAGGATGAATATACTCCATGGTATTATTAAGTTTAGTTATTTTCTGAACATTACCAGAGTTCAAGGGTCCTTAAAAAGGTTGCTGGTGGCAAGTGTTCGCAGCTTCATGCTAATTTAAAGTTTTGGAAGTAGTGGCACAAAAGTGGAAAACATTTGATGGTCCCCATTTTAACATCTCTCTCTTTGTTTTGTTTGTATTTCCCAGGTCATCCTCATAGAATTTTTACCGAAGACCCCAATCTTCCGACCAGACTAGCCTTTGATGTATTTCAGAGACTCATTTCAGTGTTTTCCTTCCAATGGTGCCTTGCTTGGTACTGTTCTGGTGGTGATATAGAAATGGTCTGACAAAACCTTGTGCTTTTGCCCTTTTGTGTTTTCAATAGAAATGTTTACCACTTCACTGCTTCCAAACCATAGATCCTGTTTTATCCTCAGGTCTTACCCTAATCACCTGTCTTGCTTTGTACTTGAACACACCCTAAAACCGAGTAACAGAAAAGGAAACCCTTCTGCTTGCCTGAAACCTTGTACAAATCAGCAGTTTGTTTGTTTCATCCTTGTATAATTCTGATTGAAAATCTTTTAATGGGAAAATATCTTAGTGTGTCCTTATTTTTTCCATCATGTGTTAAACATTCCCATAGTTAAATGTATCTGTTTGCTACATGCTAGCTTATCTGACATCAAAGAGCTCACCTTTATTTTATAATGAAATCTTGTCAGCTGGTTCTGCAAAAGATCTACCTTATTATTCTTGGAAATGTAAATGATTTTATATGGAAACAAAATCAACAAAGGGTTTTGCATGTTTTTGACCATTGCTGAGGCTCAGGACCTTACAATGCACTCTAGAATGGATATCTTCTTTTTTCAGGTAGCTGCCATATTTAATGGCTTTGATTATTTTGTTTGCCTTGTTTACTTTTTTGTACATATGGGGGGGGTAAAATATCTTACAAAAACAGATGTTTACTTTTTACCAGTATAGTTTAGTGTATATACAGTATTTACTGTAGTTATGTAACAGTCAGCAATACTGTCGCACATTGGTCTATTGCTAAGCTCAAGCATGTCAAGCATTTTGATATATAAGATATAGTTAAATAATTTAATTTAAGGCAAAAACCCTACTGCAGAATGTTTTTTGTTTTGTTTTTTCCCCCAGATAACGTGTGAAAAATATTTTTCATCCCTCCAGGTTAGATCAATGTATTTTTCGCTTTCTTTTTTTGTATGTTGGATGTGTGGTATTAACTTGGGTCAGGCCAGTATTTAATTTAATTTTTTTTTATATATATATATTTTGTAACAAACACTATCAGTTGTGCTTAAATGCTTTTAAATATGAATGTGGGGGAGAGTTGTATCTGTCGCATTTTATATGATAGATTATTTCTTCAGAAAGGTCAATCTGGTAATCTTCATTCACTGTAATAGTTTTAAGTAAACATTTAAACTTTATGCAACAAAACCCATATATTTTTTTCTTAAACTATGATTATACAAATAAGGAGCATACAAATAAATCCATGCTTATTATAATTTAAAAAAAAACACACACACAAAAAACCATATCTGTTGGACAAGTATTGTCCTTTATTTACTTTATTATTATCCAGACTTTCATATGTCTTGTTGAAGGATGTTTTATGCTTATAGGTAGGGGTCTACTTAAATCGCGGTAAATTCATTATTTTCATAGGTATGTTCTTGGAATAAAACTAGGATTTCGCTGACCTGTTTAAACATTAAATAAAAGTAGACAGTATTTCAGAACACTATAAAGCCTAAAAATAGTGGTACTCGCTTCCTTACTAAAACAGAGTGCTGTCATTTGTTAAAGGTGAGCATGCAGCATCCCCCTGCAGTTGACTTGACCATACATTGAGACTGCACATCTGCATCCACTGAATTGGTTGGAAGTTAAGGCAATGCTTTGCCAAGTTATACAGATGTGGAAATCGATTAGAAACAGCCCAAAAACCCGGTTACACAAGGGTATCTGGCATACTTTAATAAAGGCAATGTGTTTTTTGTTTGTTTTTTGCTTAAGTGCAGTGCACACGGGACGGCGAAGGAATAAAAAAGAACTATCTACAGAAGGAAGACACGTAGTTTCATTAAACTGCGTTGTGCAGTAGTTCATTTAAACGAGGTTTCTTTTTTTTCCCTCTCCGTACTTGTTTGTATGCATTGGCCCCTAAGAGGTGAATTTCACGGTGACCCCTCAATTTCATGATTTCCACGAAATCCGCGAAATCGCGATTTAGATAGACCCCTACTTATAGGATGTCATTGGAGTTAAAATTTTTTTTTTTCTTTTTAAGCTTACTTCACAACCTTATTTAAATTATTAATAAACTCTACATTTTGTTGGATAACTTGGCCTAAATTATATGATAATTGCTTTACTTTTAATATATTTACTGGACAGCTATATTCAGTTCTCCCGACAATTTCCTGTAACACTAGGGTTTGGTGCATTCTATCTTGACAAACCTTGGTATATCACTTATCAGATATTGTTGCAACCCGAAGAGCTACTGCTCCATGAATTAATATATACATATAAATGTAGCCGTCTAGTACTGGGGGAGCTACATCAATATGGCATTCTTGCTCTGAGGGTGTGCTATAAATACTGCTTTATGACCAAAATGCGTCCTAGAAGTCTTAATACAATAAATTGGTTTAATGGGGTTACCAAAACCTTGAATTTCCAAGTTTATGATATTTAAGTACTTCAATATAAGCTCTGCTGTTGTTGTGCTTTACAGTATACTCTCGTGAAGCACAACACTGTTTTGGTTTATGCAAACTTCAATATTTAAATGAGAGGAACTCCATTAATTTTTGAGGCCCTATAATTCATAGAAAGTTTTTTGTTTTGTTTTTTCCCCAGCATGTATGATACATATTATACTGGAATCCTAGTTTGATGTACTGTATTTGTTTTTTTTAAATGTGTTCTAGTTTATCAAGGGACCTGGCCCAAGGATGAAATGCATTGTTGTATGGTTCTTTTAAGATTATTTATGTTGTATCACCAGTAATAATAAAAAAAAAATAAAAAAATAAAAAAAAACTTTAGCAAGAATATACTTGTAAACCCTTCCTAAATAATTCTCTTAATTAAAACACGACACAATATTACTTGAAAACACTTTGTTGTTCTATATAGCACAATAATAATAGTAGTAGTAATAATAATAATAATAATGTGCAAAATGGCTTTGGATTTTATATATATAGATATATAGATAGATATATAGAAGGTAGAGTCTTTACGGCAAGTTTTAATGGCTTACCAAAAAAGTTACCATAGGGACATTCATAGTCGCACTCTCAACAATGTTCTTTATTTGTTAAACATGGTGATAAAACAAACAACACATTTTGACACCTAACGTGCCTTCACCAGGTTTGCATTTTTGATGAATATAAATCAGCAGGAGTTATACATTTAATCCTTTTTACAAAGAATTGTTGAGAGTGGGACTGTGAATGTCCCTACGGAAACTTTTTTGGTAAGCCATTAAAACAGAATGTTTGGCTCAAAGATTTTTGTATTGCCGTAGAGACTCTACCTTCATTACATACAATTACTTTATGCTGGTCAGCACCTCTTCAATATTAAGCATTGTAGTGCACAAATGACTCAATACATTTTATATATATACAGTTGTCGTCAAAAGTTTACATACTCTGTATTTACAACAATTTTATTTACCAATTTATTAACACTAGAACCGCCACGGTAGTCATTTTGACCGGTTTGGATTTAAAATGTAAACAAATCTGTGTTTGTGAATGCAATGTGGTTGTCCTTTTTTTTTTTTTCCTTGCTTTTTTTTTTTTTTAAACTGACAACCACATTGTATTGACAGTACGCAGATTCGTTTAGATTTTAAATCTCATTAATCCCGTGGCGGTTCTAGTGTTAAGTGTTATAAATATTGTTTGATACACTGTACTTACACGGCATACCTTTTGTAAGTGTGTTGAAAATCTGGTATCTGGTGAATTAACTCAGTTAAGGCAAAATAGACTCCAACTCTATGAAAGTCAATGGAGTGAATTCATAAATATTGGTATCCTTTGCCTTAACTCAGTTAATTCTCAGATTTAACTACCACTTGGTAAGACGAATGAGTGTTCAACACACTCACAAGAGGTATCATTGCCGTGTAGAGAGAGAGAGAGAGAGAGAGAGAGAGAGAGAGAGAGAATAAGAAAGTTTACAAAAGAGCCATTCAGCCCATCTTGCTCGTTTGGTTGTTAATAGCTTATTAATCACAGAATCTCATCAAGCAGCTTCTTGAAGGATCCCAGGGTGTCAGCTTCAATAACATTACTGGGGAGTTGGTTCCAGACCCTCACAATTCTCTGTGTAAAAAAGTGCCTCCTATTTTCTGTTCTGAATGCCCCTTTATCTAATCTCCATTTGTGAGCCCTGGTCCTTGTTTCTTTTTTCAGGTCGAAAAAGTCCCCTGGGTCGACATTGTCTATACCTTTTAGGATTTTGAATGCTTGAATCAGATCACCGCGTAGTCTTCTTTGTTCCACACTGAATAGATTCAATTATTTTAGCCTGTCTGCATATGACATGCCTTTTAAACCCAGGATAATTCTGGTTGCTCTTCTTTGCACTCTTTCTAGAGCAGCAATATCCTTTTTGTAACAAGGTGACCAGAACTGAAAACAATATTCTAGGTGAAGTCTTAGACGGCTTGGTATATAGACGACTTGGAAAAATAACAACCTCTGATTGATTAAACAGCATCACATGACCGTGCGTATATAGGATGGCTTGCATACTAATCACCTACTTCACACTTAATAAATCACTACGCACCACTGCATTCTAAATTCCATGACAAACTGCCATGTTATTTGTTACAAAACCACTGCCAATTTCCTTTAATATCCTTTAATAGGAGGCTGTGTGGTCCAGTGGTTAAAGAAAAGGGCTTGTAACCAGGAGGTCCCCGGTTCAAATCCCACCTCAGCCACTGACTCATTGTGTGACCCTGAAAGTCACTTAACCTCCTTGTGCTCCGTCTTTCGGGTGAGATGTAATTGTAAGTGACTGCAGCTGATGCATAGTTCACACACCCTAGTCTCTGTAAGTCGCCTTGGATAAAGGCGTCTGCTAAATAACCAAATAATAATATATTTGAGGATGAAACTGTCAAGAGTAGATGCATAACAGAACAGCTAAATGAAAAAGAAAAAAAACTACAGCATGGGCTGTTAATGTACTTAAAGACTGGTTTAAAGAAAAACATATGGACATTCATTTTAAGGAAAATAAGTAATAAAAATAAAAATAAAAAATCAACAACAAAAGGGAAATTTATGGCAGTGCAAAAAGTTCTACTGGGGACCAGTATTCAGTCTCCAGTTTTATAACGCTGAACTGGACTAAATAGATATTTTAACAATAGAATTTTTAACATCTCTGCTGACAGTGAGTTTAATACCAACAAGAACATTTTCGTGTCAGTCATGAAAACTTTTATAAAAGCAGATAAAGACAAGGTCAGACACCACCCCCAGAATTACCAGCCTGGATTTGAAGCGCCTGCAGGAAACTGAGGCACTGTCCCCTGACACCACGGTCGGATTGGTGTGTAAAGTCTGGTTTGATCTTCTTAATCTGGCACAACTTAATCTGGCACAACTTGGACGTGACAACTAACAAAAACATCTTTTGAGATCCGAAAGGATGGAAATGAATTTGAATATGTGTGCCTCGCATATAACGAGTACACAAACTCACCTGATACAGATACAGCTTCAGCATCCATGGCAGCTTTTCCCCTTACTTCCTCGGTGTCAATTGAAACTCTGCCCATCATCAGCATGTGTTCAGTCCTCTAGTAGTTTCTAGTGAGGTGCAACTTTCAGTGCAGAAATTCACAATAAACGGACATGTGCAATTTATTTTTAATAAGCGAACAATAAATTAAATTAAATTAGGGACTATATTACGCTATGGATTTATACACAATACAAGTTTCTGGTTTTGTCTTAAGTTAAAATGTGTTTTAATTATTTTTCATCCTCTAATTGACAGTTAGCCGTGTTATAAGCGGTGTAAACTACCGGTGTGGTATATATCATGCACAGCCTGTCGTGGTTTATACCTTACATATATACAGTACTGTGCAAAAGTTTTAGGCAGGTGTGAAAAAATGGTGTAAAGTAAGAATACTTTCAAAAATAGACATGTTAATAGATTATATTTATCAATTAACTAAATGCAAAGTGAGTGAACAGAAGAAAAATCTAAATCAAATCCATATTTGGTGTGACCACCCTTTGCCTTCAAAACAGCATCAATTCTTCTAGGTACACTTGCATAAAGTCAGGGATTTTGTAGGCATATAGTCAGGTGTATGATTAAACAATTATACCAAACAGGTGCTAATGATCATCAATTCAATATGCAGGTTGAAACACAATCATTAACTGAAACAGAAACAGCTGTGTAGGAGGAATAAAACTGGGTGAGGAACAGCCAAACTCAGCTAACAAGGTGAGGTTGCTGAAGACAGTTTACTGTCAAAAGTCATACACCATGGCAAGACTGAGCACAGCAACAAGACACAAGGTAGTTATACTGCATCAGCAAGGTCTCTCCCAGGCAGAAATTTCAAGGCAGACAGGGGTTTCCAGATGTGCTGTCCAAGCTCTTTTGAAGAAGCACAAAGAAACGGGCAACGTTGAGGACCATGGGCGCAGTGGTCGGCCAAGGAAACTTACTGCAGCAGATGAAAGACACATCATGCTTACTTCCCTTCGCAATCGGAAGATGTCCAGCAGTGCCATCAGCTCAGAACTGGCAGAAAACAGTGGGACCCTGGTACACCCATCTACTGTCCGGAGAAGTCTGGTCAGAAGTGGCCTTCATGGAAGACTTGCGGCCAAAAAGCCATACCTCGACGTGGAAACAAGGCCAAGTGACTCAACTATGCACGAAAACACAGGAACTTCGGGTGCAGAAAAATGGCAGCAGGTGCTCTGGACTGATGAGTCAAAATTTGAAATATTTGGCTGTAGCAGAAGGCAGTTTGTTCGCCCGAAGGGCTGGAAAGCGTACGAATGAGTGTCTGCAGGCAACAGTGAAGCATGGTGGAGGTTCCTTGCAAGTTTGGGGCTGCATTTCTGCAAATGGAGTTGGGGATTTGGTCAGAATTAATGGTCTCCTCAATGCTGAGAAGTACAGGCAGATATTTATCCATCATGCAATACCATCAGGGAGGCATCTGATTGGCCCCAAATTTATTCTGCAGCATGACAACGACCCCAAACATACAGCGAAAGTCATTAAGAACTATCTTCAGCATAAAGAAGAACAAAGAGTCCTGGAAGTGATGGTATGGCCCCCACAGAGCCCTGATCTCAACATCATCGAGTCTGTCTGGGATTACATGAAGAGAGAGAAGCAACTGAGGCTGCCTAAATCCACAGAAGAACTGTGGTTAGTTCTCCAAGATGTTTGGGCCAACCTACCTGCCGGGTTCCTTCAAAAACTGTGTGCAAGTGTACCTAGAAGAATTGATGCTTGATGCTGTTTTGAAGGCAAAGGGTGGTCACACCAAATATGGATTTGATTTAGATTTTTCTTCTGTTCACTCACTTTGCATTTAGTTAATTGATAAATATAATCTATTAACATGTCTATTTTTGAAAGCATTCTTACTTTACAGCATTTTTTCACACCTGCCTAAAACTTTTGCACAGTACTGTATAATTAGTGCTGGGACAAATATCCGAATATTCGAACTAATCTTTTTTTGACATGTATTCGGATACAAAAATCAGATTTTGTGCAGAGATTTTTATATTGACTGTATATATTATATATATTTTGTTGCGACTTTGTTATGTGGAATGTAATAAACGAGAACCAAAATGGTGAGTTTTTGCCCCTTCACTTTACAATGCCATTTCCACGTTTGTTTTTGAAGTTAAATTTCAGTTTTCGTTTGCTTGTTCAGCTACAAAAAAGCACAAGTAAACCTCATGTTATTACTTTATGAAAATGTGTCGATGGCCACTGTGTATTGTGAAGAAATGGCAATTGAAGGAATGAAAAAAATAAATAAAATGCATTGTGAACTTTCTGTACTATTTATTTTGTGAATAAACAAAACAACGTTTAACTTGAAGTGCTATTTGGCATCCTCTGTTTTGAAGCTAATTCATTGGGGTAAAGTAAGTCCTACACAACTTATTCTTTACTCCTGGGATATTTTTCTATTTTAACATGTTACATAGCGTACGGTCTTGCTGTAAAATAAAGGCACACACACAGGGGCCACGGCCACACCCCCTGCCGCTGCTACTATGCTGTCTCTGCCTACGTTCAGAGCTATATAATGGCTTTTATTACTTTTTGAAAAACGAACAAATATTTAAATTATGAGCGACTATCCAAACATGAAAATCCTGTGTTTGTCCCAGCACTAATATATATATATATTAGTAACCATAAGGTCACCGGTTCAAATTCCACCTCTGCCACTGACTGACTCACTGTGTGACCCTGAGCAAGTCACTTAACATCCTTGTGTTCCGTCCTGCGGATGAGATGTTAAATCAATGTCCTATTGTAAGTGACTCTGCATACAATGCACTGTTCACAGCCTTTTTGTAAAGCGCTATAAATTTCAGCATTACAAGAGCAAATCAAATCGTGAGAAAGTCACCTAAAGGCTTCTACATTCACAGCGTTGTGGCTGATCAGTGCATCGCAACTGTAGTTTGACTTCTGAAAAGCTCAGGAGAGTAAGTAAAAACTTAAGTAAATATATATAAAAAATACATAAAAAGTAAATATATAAATGTATAAAATATATAAATGTATATATATATATATATATATATATATATATATATATATATATATATATATATATATACATACATACAAGGTTACATTACTCAATAGAAGTAAAATAATTTCCAATGTACTTTAGTTATTTAAGTAGCTAGGTACTAGTGCCATAATCTTCAAGACTTTTATATTTGAAACACACTTCAAAAAAAGAGAGTGATTTAAAGGAACTTCTGAAGAGTAGTAGAGTGTTATGAAGAAACATATTTTCTGACCTCTTGGAGAATCGGTTTAAACCTATTTGCCACTTGATTTTCTTTATATGAGATTACAAGCTCATTAAAAATATGCATTGTTTAGAGATTGTCAAAAGAAGGCATGCATATAATGTTATTACAATGAAATCTATGTTTTAATACAAGCTTCTCAAACCAGCTAGGACTGAGAGAGTGTCATTCAGACATCGTGCGCAGGCACTAGTTAAAAGAGTTTGAGGTATAATGTGGCTTAAAAGAAAAGCACACTATCTTTTTAATGTAGCCAATTGTCCACATGTGAAAAAAGTAACAGTTCCTTGTGAGTTAATTTTAAATTTGGTTGCAGTCTGTCTGCTGGCCTTTGTATTCAATTCTTCCAGACAAATGCCCTTTCCATGTGGGCTGCTGTTCCCTTAAATGCTCTCAGATCTCCTTTTTGCAATCAAGATTATGTTGCTAAGGAGATTTTGCTTTTACTGTTGCCATTGATTTTGTGGTAATACGTTTTGAATGCCTCTTGGTATTCTTTAGCGGACAAGAGTGAAAGAAAAACTTTCCTGAGTTTTGGAATTTACATTACAAATGGATTGGTGGTGTAATGAAGCCAATATAAAGTGGGCAGTTGAAAGGGTCTACAGAAGACCACTCAAGTGAAAAATGAAGCAGTGTGCAGAGTGTAGACTGCCGACTACACAGCAGAACTGGGATCGGAGTCCAGCTGGAAGAAAGCTGAGAGTGCCACCACTGGCTCAGACCACCCACTTATTTACTTCAATTTTATAGGCTCATTAAGGTTTTAAATTTTTACGATATTTTAAATTATTTAAAGAGATGTTATTACTACGTGGTTTAATTGTATAGTTTAATTGAAAGCTGTCTAAAATGACCTTCAGCATTTTCACTGGAGGGGGGAAAAGACAGACTTCAACACACAGCTATATAAAAGGTTGTGTTTTAATAGTTGCCATATCTATTTCCTTGGAGATGAGATGCAGTAAATAAACTTTTAATTGATCTTCTAATGAATAAAAAGGTACAAGATTGTTTATTTTCTTCTAAGTTACCAACATTTTGGAAAAGCTTGTTCAATGATTACAAGGTAATGCAAATGTTTTCTATTTTTTTTTTTTGCCATTGCTTGTTCTTTTATTGACTTCCTGCCCTTGCTCATTTAATAATAATAAAAGCTCTAATTGCAAACAGATCATTTATAATTTGAGCTATTGTGATTAAGTATCAGAGCAGTATTAAAATTGTTCTGTTCACCTCCTGCAGTATATAACCTATATATCAAGATTATTAACACTGTTTTTCATGCACTGCATTTTACTAAGGATTTTTAGATCAGAAGTTAAGGTAAATTCCATACAGACACAATTTCAAGTGGGAATTCCATATAACCTGTGTGTGAAAAAAGTTAGGTTATTGTATTTACCTATTCCCAGAACATGCTCAGTGCTCCCTTACAACTTTCTAGTTACTATGTGTGTACTACATTTAGCATTATAAA
Organism: Acipenser oxyrinchus oxyrinchus; assembly: GCA_030684275.1. Classification (NCBI taxonomy): domain Eukaryota; kingdom Metazoa; phylum Chordata; class Actinopteri; order Acipenseriformes; family Acipenseridae; genus Acipenser; species Acipenser oxyrinchus. The sequence continues at coordinate 51,935,839 of CM060248.1, read as the reverse complement.
TATGTTGTAATCTAATAAAATTGCTATAATTGAACCTCATGCTGCCATTTGCAATTACAGTTAGAATTCATCATAATTTTAAAGGTTAAGCCACACTATTGTTTCATTAAAAATTGTTTTAAATGTGTAGTAACCTGTGGTCGAAATGGCTTGAGATGAATGGAAACCGGAACCCCCACCCCTTTCCAAACAAACAAAAACACACACACAAGAGGAGGTTTCAGCAGGCACTGGCTGGGTCAAGCTTGCAGGTGTAGTAGTCCATGCTCCAAGAAGACTGTATTGTAAGAAAAGATACAAAGACCATTATCTAACATGGGATTAGTAATGTCATCTCATTATTGTCTTTGTTCATACCCTAGTACCACCTACTACTTAGCACCATGTCTAGGAAATAGAATATGATAAAGCTGCATTGAATGTATTGTACAGTACTAATACTGGGCTTTATTTATAACATAACTGATGCTTCACAGAATCGAGCCTAACACAGTCCTGCTCTTTTCCTACATTAACAAAGCCATCTGTTTTAAATAGCTGGGTAACAGCTTCATAATAATTGAGAACGGACAGTTCCAGCTTTGCAAATTGACAGGCTTTCACACTTTTTAAAGGTTTTCCATGGGAACTTTTCCTATAATTCAGCATAAGTTGAACGCAGCTTACAGTAGCAACAAACTTTAGACATCCAACCATTTTTTGCAGCGGTGTTGCACTGTGAACACCAGCACTGTGATGTATTTTATATTTATGCCTCATATGGTGTAGTATATTAAAATCTGGCAAACATTTTTTCTTTCACATGTAATGCTATTCATATGCAATCCTTTAGCACAATAATATAAGTACATAGGAAACAATTCAATAGCTGGATGTGTATTTTTTATGGATGAAAATTAATGAACCATATATCGCACAATCTGACAATCTGTAAATGTTGGTAACTATGCTTGTGGACCTTCTTTTGACTGGGACCCACCTTTAAAGTTGTTCCACTTCAGTGCGGTTTTGTCCCAGAGTAGTTAAAACTTTTAAATACAAATAAATTAATAAATCATGAAGATAAAATAATTCCACACATGCTTTCTGAAGAAGGAATTAGGTAAAAAGGGTATCTTCTGTTAAAAATAGCATCACATTTTGGCACAGCCTTTACTGGCCCAGTGACTTCGCAGAGGATGTATTGCTGTACTATACTTAACTTCTCTTCAGCATCTGTCAACACTGTAAATCCTGACATTTGCTACTCCAACAGCACTGCCAAGCTAGAGCACCACAAGCCTTTTTATGGATCTGGTTAGTCTTCCACCCACCTAACCTTGCACATACTGCAGACCCCCACATTAAATAGTCCTCCTCTAAGCCTCCTGCTACTATCTGAAATCATCACAGTGTCCTAGTGCCCAGTGTTTCACCCTCCCACCCCTGCTGGGGGGAATGACAAGAGTTCATCATACTGAGCTATGCTACTTTACCAAGCTTGTATACACACTTACTCTGCTTTGCGGCCTTTGTCAGAAATCTAAATAAGTAAGCTTGTTGTCAGCCATCTTTATCTTAGGAAAGGTACCAACTATAACTAGGGATATGATTTTGTCATGGTGGTCACGGAACCCGTGAATTTTGACATTTGTTTTCACTCAGTGTGAAAATAGGAAAGGAGCAGTTCACCTCTTTTGAATTGGTTTCAGTGCAAAGTTACAGCATTTAGCAAATGTCAAATAAAGGTGAATACTTACACAGAACTATAAAAAAGTGGCAAAATTGAGTTCTAAGAAACTAGCTGAGCAATATATATCCCAAACAATTTCATGAAAGCAGAGGGAGCAGCTTTAAGGAGAAACAAACTTCAAATTAACCGAAGCCTTTTGTGCAGAAAATATTACAACCAGAACATTTACTTAAAGAAAACTACATTTCAGTGTTCAGGTTATTTTTTTTTTTTACATCGGTATGCATGTTAAAATAAAAAGGTAAGCATATTCCTGTTATGGTTGTTTTTTAAAAGGTACCGGTAAAAATAGAAATCTGTTTACTTTTGACTAGAAGCGTGTGTTAAACATATTAAATACATTCTGACCATTCTGTGAAATTGTCTATTTTTAGCCATGACTGTCGTGATTTTTACATATAACGTGACAAAATCACGTCCTTAACTATAACATATTGAAAAAGAAAGTAAAGAGAACATTTCCCTTGCAATCACTTACCCTTGCTGTGATGTAGGTATTGACACTAGTACCCTTTCACCTCATTGTTCTGTAACCAGCTTTGGAGAACACAGAAGGATTCATCAGTAAAAATAAACAGTCTCATCCCAGTGACATGAAAAACAGGCCCTGCTGACCTATAAACCTCCCATTAAGATGCTCAAGTAATACCACTGGATTATCTGAAAATCTGTATAACTTTAAAGGCCTGAGTTTTTTTTTTTTGTTTTTTTTTCTTTAAGTTTTCCATTTCAGTCTCAGTTTCTATCATTTTGTTCCAGGGCTCTTTGTCATATTTACTGTATTTTTTTCAAGACAATTTTGCAGAATTACTTGGAGCATTGCCACATGCAGTGCAATCGATACAGAGTTTCCCTTTTTGTTTAAGGGAGAATTCAGCCAGGAGCATATGCCTACTTTTCTTCAGTCTTCATTAACAAACCCATGGCTCAAGCTGAGGTGCTGATAGATAAAGTATTTCCAGAGTTTGCCTTAAGCAGCAGCCTATGACCTTTCTTCCCAGATGCAACTATGACATCAACTTAGACCCTGTTCACACTACTGCTGGCCCGGGGGCGCCACATATTTAGGTCTGCAACCCCGTTCACATTTCTGGTTTAAGGCGTCTTTGTGCGTTCACATGTGACTGAAAAGCAAGCCTAAAATGTATCAAATAAGGAACGATAGCCTGCACTCAGAATGGAAAAGCCACTGGGATATACAGTAATCCTTGATTTGTAGCAGATGTTTCTTATTAATAAATATTATTTTCAATGCAGCACAGTAGCAATTTTATGGTATATATATATATATATATATATATATATATATATATATATATATATATATATATATATATATATATATATATATTAGCTCAAGAGCCAGCTATTGTTGACTATTTTGACTTAATGTTATGGAGCATCAATTATCTTAATATTTGGATGAGAACAGTATTTTATGTGTGTGTAAAAGCAAGCAGCTAAAATAAATGATCACATTTTAATGTAAAGACACACACTATGTATATCGTTGCGTGCAAAATAAACAACGATGGCTGAATATGCCAAGTCACAAGCATTATTGATCCTTATTGAGAGCCACAATCCTGCAGTTTTTATAGTCATCGCTTAGTTACTAAAAAACAGGTAATTGTGGCTAGCAGAGCATTCACCTTTTTATTTACCTTTCACACGCGTGGGAGTATGGGAGTACTGAGCGACGTAAGCAAATTGGTCATGTGATATGAAAAGGCGGCCCTGAGTCTGGATTGCAGGCCCTGGGCCACATCGAAACGGTGGCCTACATCTAGGTCGGCCCTGGGCTGCCTTTTTTTTTTTTTGGAGCATTCACATATGAGAAAAGTGTGAATGGTGTCTTAGTAACCAGCCCCCACTATTGCTGGCAAGGAAACATATTCCCAATGGTTAGAACTGTTTATTCATTTATTTGTTTAAACAAAACCTTTTGAGATTAATCATGTTTACAAAGGTGGTCTGTCTCGGGAGGAATTAGGTAACAGTGCCGACACAGTTTCAGTCACTGGTTATAAATAGAACAGCTCTAACATTCACTATATATATATATATATATATATATATATATATATATATATATATATATATATAACATCAAAATGATTAGTACAGGACATGTTCAGATATTTATAATCCACCTCTAACCTATTTCACATTTCAAAACAAATTGGCATAAAGGTATTGGGGATTAAAAATGCTGGACATTTAAAACCATACAGTGCCCCAGTACATGCTACATACATTTTCTATATTCCATTAACAAGTTGTCACTGAAAAAAGCATGAATATGTTTTAAACAGTTTTCCCAATTCCTGCTATTAAACTTGGTACATATATGAAACCCCTAAATGAACATTCAAGTTCTGCATTGCTGTATACCCTAATAATGAACTGTTCTATCCCCTTCCATTTCTAGTATAATTGTACCACGATAAGTTTCCTATCTATGCTGTACTTTATAATGCATAACCGTATTTTTTAAAGTCTTGACAGGGCAATTTTTCATACCCCACAGGTTTCGCGTTTTTTTTTTCAAATGTCTAAAAATTAAATACATTTGTTTTTTGACTGACATTGATTGCTAATTTCAGATATATTCATCACTGTTTATTAAAATTGATATACGCAATATTTATGAAATAATTTTTTCATTTGTATTTGTTTTATTAAAAAAAATAATATGCTACACTGTATTTCTGTGACTAGGAAGCTGGCCTTATCTTATTCAGGGTGGTGTCTCATGATAGCCTGTCATGCAAAGATGTATAAACTGGATAAGGAACATTCCAGCACAATCCAGCATCACAGCTGCAGTATACTTCTGAAAGCGCTTTCCTCTCTCTTTCCATTACTGTTATAAGAAATGAGAAGACAGTTTATAAAACTTTATCAACGTTGTATTCCAAAGTGCAAATTTTTTTGGCGTGAAAGGAAACACAAACTAGTAACAACAAACCAGGCACACTTCTGAATTTGTTCATACTTTGTTAAATCTGGGCCATGTTATCTTACTGATGTGTCCAATCTATTAGTGTCCTTAAACAAGTTTACCATAGTAAAAGCATAGCAAAGTGTAATAAAGCACAGCGAAAGCAGGATAAAGAAGAGCGATGTATGGTAAAGCATATTAAAAAGCACAGCAAACCAGGGTAAATCATTGTAAATTCATAGTATAAGCATGTGAAAAGCACGGTCACACTGCAAAAATACAATGATAAAATACGGAAGTAAACTTTTATAAGGGTGGGACTTGGCATACTATCTGTTAGCACAATTGGAATTCTTAGGAAGGTTCTCTTGGTTAGTTTTATTACATACGTAATCCTTTCGTGGTTTCTCAAGAACATTTTGAATATTTAAACACATGCAGAGGAATGGGTGAGTCAGCAAACACCAAGTCATACATTCGATCTGGCTTAAGAGGAGGCAAGCCCAAGACAAATAATGCAATCCGCACTTGGTCGCACGCGTGCCAGTTGTTGAGGTCCACCCACACTTGCCCACAAGTTAGTACCACCTGTTACTCTCTTCCCCTTTTAGGGTGTTACTGTTCTGTGTAATGGGCGATGTTTAAACAACCTATACTAGGTGTCATTTCTGTCAGCTTTCAAGTTTCCATTAACCCTTGCTGCACGTTTTTATATGTTGTTCAACCCATACAACTCCATTGTTTATTTTCATTTTTTTAAATACAACAATAGGAATTGCAAAGTTTGACATTGACTTTTCTGTAAGAGAAACAAAAAAACAGTTTTCAACAATTGCCTGAATATAAAATCATCAATATCAAACAGCATTTCATTCCTAAAAATAGACTTGTAATTTTCATTTGATGCACATAAGGAGTTATTTATTTATTGGGTTTGATGAAGTCATACATTTGGAATCAATACCAAGTTCATCCGCATGTCATTTATTCCAGATTCAAATGGTGGCCATATGAACACTGTCTATATTTGGATTGGTGTGTGGGGGTAACTGAGGGCGGCAAGGAGTTTATTAAAGTTAAACTGTTAAAGCTGAGTTCCTCCAACATTCACAACAGATAGCAAACTGTGTGAACTCCTGGGAAGGTATTTCAATTCTTTGAGCTCGAACTTTGCTCAAAGTTCAAAACTAGGATCAAACAGGAGGCTTTCTGCTGCATGAAGACAGAAAAGGACCAACAGAAAGGACCAACGTCAGACATTGACTATTACTCTACATTTGCTTTAATTTCAAGCAGACCACTTTTTATGTTTATGGCGAATCATAGAGCCTTACAAGGAATATGCTTTTTTTTTTAAAGAAAAAAAAGTAATACTGCAGTCTTATAGAAGGATTTATTTTCTGATAAAGATGTGCTACCTTGTCAAAGTGCAATCCTATCTTCATTGGTCCCATTCACCCATACCCATCGAGGGTAGATAGCACATTCAATTGGATGTTGAACTGAACACTAATCCCCTATTGGTGTTAGAGTGACCCTGAAAGGCTTAACTTTGAAAACAGTGACTGATTACACTGAAAGTTTCCAAAATGCCCCTTGCCACACACAGACAGGCACACACACAGACATTATACAATATGAAGATTACCATTTTAAGGAATAGATATACATTTTTAAAAAGAATAACATTTAAACTTTTTTTTTGTGAACAAAAAAAAGTATTCCTGCAGGCATAATGTAATAGACATGACATCACTGAAGTAAAGTATTAAAATGGACATGTGGTTTGAACAATGTGGTCATCACACATTTAGCATAACGGGTTTGTGTAGTCACTACCTCGAGTGGTATCTGAGATATGAGCCTTTTGCACTGTGATGGCTGCAGCTTTGTAGACTTACTGTTGTGAATGGGTTCATATTTTTTGGACAATACTCACAATAGATCTTAATCACCCAGAACCAGTCACATGACCACAATTTGTCAAGAATCTCAGGCCACAGTTCGAAGTGAAAGGTGCCGTTAGATTTCATCTGAAGAGGATTCATAAGACTAGAAATACAAAGTTGCAAATGAGATGTTAACCATTTAAATGGCAGCTGCAACAGAATGGCAATTACTTAATCCCCTCACGAGTATCATTAACACCAGTGAAATGATGTTCCTTTCCCAGATCATGTTGATACAATGCAGCTTGACCCTTAATTACCAAGTCATGTGGTTGCAGATGAAACCTTAAGAGAGGCTTTACAGCCCCCCACCCCACCACACCCCACCCCCCACCACACCCCACACCCCCACCCCACCCCCACCCCAGTGCTATTCAGTGCCACAACCTTAGGAAACACAAATGTGATGCATTTAAAAAATAGATGTTGATTTAATCCAAGCAGATGAGGCCTTTGGGCTGACACAGATTTAATGTTCGTCAATTTCTCAATCAACAGGGGAAAAGACTTGTTTTGCTAATGAAACACATTCCAGTTATGTCATTTTATACACAGACAAAAAAGTGAGTGTTACACAAGAGAATAGCACTGCCAGGAACTGAGCTCCAGTCTGCTGCTTAGGCTGCTCCAGTCTCACACTGAGGAATCAACATAGAAATATTTTACTATTTCACAACTACCCGTAAAAGAGACTCAAAATTAACAATTCCAGAAGACTTGTTTTTAAATAAACCACATTTTTTGTCAACAGTCTGGATGCCAGGTTTCCTGTTATATTATGAAACCTGCTATTGTCAATTTACAGAAAGATACAAAAAAAATGTGTGTTGAGTTCTCCTGGCCTGCATCTTGTCCTGTAGCTTGGAGCCTCTGGTCTGCTTGTATTTTTGCCACAAATCCACACCCTGTCTGGGTTTACTCAGGAGAAACAAGTATGTAAGTAACATATGGCTATAAATAGCTTTTTGAAAACGTAAATCACTGTTGACAGACATCCATTGTATATACAAATACAGATTTAAGTGTAACATGTACATAGCTATGGCCAAAAGTTTTGCATCACCTAGAATTTTAGGATTGAGACATAATTACAGAAAAAACAATCTGAACATAATTTAGAGCTTTTATTTAGCATCATGTGATCAATTAAGCTACAAAATGTTATCACAAAAGTCTACCAGAAGCCATAACAGTGGTACAGTAATTCATGTTAGAGTTAGAAAATGTCACATTTAAAAAATGTTGTCAGTTTTTCGTTAAGTATATGGAAAATTACAAAGCAGTGAGTAATTCAATATGTTAACTTAACATTATTCAGCAGGTTTCATTCAACATTATGAAGCAAAATTAGTTAATTCTATAGGGTGATGCCATACATTTGGACATAGCTGTACAGCCGTGGTGGGGGATGTATGTTGCTGATAACATATTCCTTTATTTGAGGTGTGCAAAATAAAAAATAAAAAAAATAGAATAATGAAAAAGAAACTCAGAAATATTAAGAAATATATATTATCTCTGTCATGGATGTTACGTGTCATGTATTTTCAATGCAATACTGTTTACATTGATATAGTGTCTTTCATGTCAAAGCACTTTAGCATGCATAGGGCAGTAGTGTGGAGTAGTGGTTAGGGCTCTAGACTCTTGCCCAGAGGGTCGTGGGTTCAATCCCAGGTGAGGGACATTGCTGCTGTACCCTTAAGCAAGGTACTTTACCTAAATTGCTCCAGTAAAAATCCAACTGTATAAATGGGTAATTGTATGTAAAAATAATGTGTAAAAAAATAATGTAATTGTATATAAAAATAATGCGATATCTTGTAACAATTATAAGTCGTCCTGGATAAGGGCGTCTGCTAAGAAATAAATAATAAAAATATTAGTTTTACCCAAAGTGATTGCTTCTAAGACTGCACATCATAATAATAAATTAATAGCTTGCTTTAGTTTTATAAATGACCATTTCTGAGAAGGCATTTTGGTTTCCTAATGCTTAGTAAAAGGCCATTTTGAAGAAAGCATCTTATTATAACATACTTAAACCACAAGGCTTACTTGGTATACAAGTTCCTTTGTATAAAATAAGATTTGTAAGGCAAAATAAACCAAAACCTTCAACGTGTTCCAAATAAGAAAACCACAATAACAATCTACATTTCAATGATTTAGTGTTTCCAAGTAATGCAGTTCATAAATCATGAAGGGATGAATTGTTAAATCAACACAAAAAAGGCATTTCAAATCATTGGCAGCCTCACAACATCTCAGTTGAACATTCCCATGGTAGTTTGGAAGAGTTCAGTTATACCACACACCCAACTCTTTGTTAGATAGAACTAACTGAAGTTTTTGGATCACTTACACTGAAACTAAACAGTACAGATTCAAAGCCTTTTTTTCTCTTTTTTTGTATGATATATTTTGCTGTTCTATACATAATCCCGTTTTTGGTTTGTAAATTTAGACGCAGAAATCAGATAACAGAAACCACCTGATTTACTTTACAACACCACATGCTCATTTGCATGTCAGGAACAAGGAATATTTCAAGATTTACTCCTAGCCCTCCAGTCATTGTATTTACAGTATAAATACGGTATGTAGGAACCTCATAATAAGGTGACAATGCAATGTATTGATTTCTGTATTGTGAGTTTCTGCAAATTTGAACAAATTTAGAAGCTGGCGTCATAACAGAACAAGGATTTTTTCTGCTTTGTAATTTAGCATAAGGCCTTGTGAGCAGAGATGTATGTAGTATACTATAATACAAAAATTATTTTAGGATTGTGCTTTCTAATTTTGTGCCTTGGCCCCTACAGTAATATATACAGTACAGTTTGTTTTGCTTTCACGGTTTAAGATTTAAAGCATTAAAAATGTATCATAATTCAATAATAATATATATATATATTTATTTTTTACATAGAAATATTTTTTGCAGATACCAAGGAACCTTCATAGCCTAAGGCCAAGAAATGCTTTTACCACCCCAAAACAAAAACAGCATTACTTAGCTCTACAGTTGTTTTAAGCAAAGGCAGACAGTGGATAAAGATGTCACAGGGCTAACACTTCTTAGCTTTTTAACATCATGACCTGCACAAAGCAGCGCACACGTTTGTGTGTCTGTGTAAAACGGGGAGTACCGGGACTTCAAGGTTGAACTCATCCCTACACATGTCCACTGCATTCTGTGCTGACATCTGGAAATGTATTTACAAGGTCAGAAAAGCTCAAACAACACACAGCATCTAACATTAAGCAAAGCTCAATCTTTTCTAAATCCTGTTTTGGATTTAGAAAAGATGCACACAAATACCTTACAAACAGATAAGCATTGTGTAAATGAAGTAGACCCACCCTGGCATATGTTTTTTCAGAATAAAAGATGTTCTCCTGGACATCTGGTAGACCTGGGTCAAGACGTGATACAGACCCTCATTGATTCAATGGCCAGGCATCTTCAGGCTCTAAATGACAATGATGGATGGCCCAGCAAAATAGCAGGGCATGTTGTCCTATGGTATTTCTATTATTTACTAGTTACAGTAGACAAGCTAATTTGGCTGCAAACTTTTAAAGCTTTGGAAGAGCTTGTAATTACTGAATAAATTTCACATGCATGCATGTAAAGAGTTAAGAAGCAGCATAATGCACTATGTGTCATGCTTGGAATTAGACCCCATCAGCTTCTGAGAGTCTAGCTTGTCACTTTTACTCTCCTCATGATGAGCAACTGCTCCCTGGGGAATGGAAATAAGATTGACTAGACTGTCCTCTCCTGCAGACCTGCAGGGTTTACTGCTGATGAGGAGCCTGCTTGGCAGGCATATAACCTAAACCTAATCCAGCCCTGAGTACAAGGTGACCCCAACCTACTGTACATATCTGTCTGAGGCTTTGGAAGATAAATATGTATGGTAAATATGTAAAAAAAAAAAAAAAAAAAAGTTGGTTCACTGTATTTTGTTTCATATGCTTTGTTTGTTTGTGTGGGTATATCCATAAAAGAAAATGTTGAATGATAAGAACAGAAAAAGACCCATATCTTCAAGCTGCCTCGGATGGGTAAAACAACTCTTCCTATAAAGGCAACAGAACAAATGCCATGTATGATATTAATTATAAGGCTGCTGTAAAGATTGCTAATATATATATATATATATATATATATATATATATATATATATATATATATATATATATATATATATATATATATATATACACATACATACACATTTGTATATGAGTATGATTAGTTTCAGAGGCTCCCTTAACAGAACAAATTAGCAGCATTCCAGAAAGGTAGGAGGGACCAGGCTAAGCCTTGGAAAAAGTTGTATTATTACATGAAAAATGTCAGTTGGGAAATTATTTCATAGTTTTTTTTTTTCTAAAAAGTTCTATTCCCATCCATTCTAAATCATATTGGAATTAAATACACTGAAATCTTCTACACTTCCAGTTCTTTTTTTAATGAAAGCAAGTGTTCCAAGTTCCAAAGACATTACCACTGAACATACAAAATAAAAAACACATTTTGCTTCAGAATGTTTCCACATATTTAGAACTTCATTCACAATCTTCAATTTTGGCAGCTTGAGGGTCTGGCTACATTTAGATACTTTACATAGAGTTGAAAAATGTTGGATGATTGTAAAGCGAATTATCCCGTGACTATACTAATAGCCTGAGTTAGTCATTTTCCTTACAGAGATGAAAGAATGTACTGCACCCAAACCAGGTGCATGGTTTCTGTGTGCAGCACAGCCAGCGCTGCTAATTCATCCCTGACTCTTTATTTTCCCAATTTTTTTTGGTCGTTTCACATCTCCTGGTGTGTCCAGCAATAAGAGGCAGCTGCCCTGTCAACTCTGCTGAGAAATGACTATATAAGACAAACACATTAACTCCATTATGTGGCACAGGCGAAAGACCATATCTGAATTTCTCTGTGCGCATGGTTCTAACCCACCTCCATTCTTTAATGACAAACACATTTTTCTGTAATAAAGTTTTAGTTAATGTATTATGCTATTTGCATTATCTTCGATTATGGTTCATAACAAAACTATCACCATTGAAAAGTGAATATGTCTGCATTTAATTTGATGTTCTGCCAGTTTGAACTGCCATCGCATTATTCATCTTTGTAAAAAGGACTTTTGGCAGTCTTATTAAACAGCAGGAAGGGACACTGTATGACAGCATCATTAGTCATCATTGGCCGATTTCTCCTGGGAATTATTAGCACATCATTAAAGTTGTGAATGCTAAGTGCAGAAAGTGCGTGCAAGTTGACCCATCAGATGGTTGCCCATTTTCTTTAGCTTGTGAACTACAAATCAGTCTAATGTCAGGATTTTAGATGATTTCCATTTTTCCACTCTCTTATTAAATCATCATGCCAGTACCATATAATTGTAGAGTCATGCTAAGTTGTATGGGAACTCAAAACAAGCAAACGGTACTGTTTAAAACATTTCAAATTGAATCCATTTGGGACCAAGTCTGAGGGTGGGCTTAGTCTGGACAGAGATTCACAGGCTGGCAAATCCAAATGTCATTATATATATATATATATATATATATATATATATATATATATATATATATATATATATATATATATATATATATATATATATATATATTTTTTTTTTAATACAGTGTAGTACAGTCAATTCAGCAATCTTAGTTAGTTTGATATGTAGCTGTGCATTACTTAGGCTATCTAAGTTTTTGCCTGCTCTGTAAATACAAATCCATTATTATTTTGCATCAACTGTCTAAATTGGACTGCAAACGTGACTGCCCCCTAGTTGTCCCTTCTGGATTCACTTGAGTTTTTGCAGCCAAAACACTGTCCTCCATAAAGTGTAATATTGAAAAACAACATAAGTACATTTATCTGAACAATTTTAAAAGCAGTAATTACTAATTTATTTTCTGATAATTGCAAGTCCGTGACTTTATATGCCAGAATGGTGCATATTTTCTAGGACCACTCAATAAGGGGGTCTGCTCCATTAACTGTGAGGCCTGCTTTTAATTATTTCCCGAAATGAACAGCCTTTTTATAATGTTCTAAAAGACTTGTTTATTTCACTAATAATATACATTTACATGCCTTATGCTCTGTATTTCAGATTGATATGGGGAAACGTTGCCCCCTATTGGTTACAATAATGTAACAGTTGCCCTTTATTGGGAGATTTTTCTGTCTTTTTTCATAACAGTTATTTAATACATTTTGTTAGATACATTCGATAATGTATAGTGTTCATAGGACAAACTCAAAAAGGCATACATAAACAATACTCTATATGGCTAAAAGTAAATATAAATTGAATTATATGAATAAAAAAACGTCATATTTTAAATGATAAAAAACAATGGTCTATAGTTTTAATTTGAATTAAAATGAGAACTTCAGAGTGCCTGTAATGTATCACCTTTCATTGAATCCTAAAAATGCTTTAGGGTGCAGAAGAAAACCATTGAAGTTAGCTAATGAACTGTTCTTCCTAAAGGGAAAAAAGCTATTTAGCTTAGTCAATTGGTGACTACTTAACTACTTATTTTAAGAGGTTTAAATGAGGCTATAATTATACAAATCAGTTTTTTTGCCTGTTATAATAAATCGCTCCACCAGTTTTGCTGGCTGTTATTTGCAGTGAGTGCATAGCACGTTCTTAAAATACTTTTTTCCCCCTTTTTCACTGAATTAATATAAGCCTACTTTAATCCATGCTTTAAAAACTGCGGAGAGTTTCTATGGAAAAGACAGCAAGAGAAATAAGCTTTAAGAGACATAAAGATATAATATAGTGCAACATTTTTCTGAATGTCGCTGTATTTCTAATGCTATGCCCTGTTGGTGTGTTATGACTGTAAAAAATGTTTATGTATGTATTATATTACATTTTTTTCTTCATTTGATGTTGACTGGATCTGGGGTTTTTAGTTGTATTTATTTTTTAATGACCTGTCCTGTTATTTTAACGTAATCCTAATCCCATACCCTGACCTGTGGGAATACTGGATCTGTGTTAGAACACAGTTCAATCTCTGCAGCCTCAATGGGGTTCCTCAACCACATGGCGGCAAAAAGTCCCAAACACAGCCCATCGAGTTTCAGTCAAAGAATATTTATTTTGCAACTGACACTGTTTTATCAAGTAAGCGACCAAAATCTTAGTATTCATTTTCATTATGTTCTGAAATATCAACTGGTCTGATTATTCCAGCTAGAGCTATTTGGCATATGTCAGCTATACAGTGTATGCCATTCCATGTGAGTAACAGTAGGCCTACTACCATGATACTAGTTTACAAATCACATAAAAAGTGCTATTTGTGTCTGAAACCAAGTGATAAATGAGATATTAGCAGCACGAAATAAGTAAAGCAACGATCACCGAGTAATATAAGTAGTTTAAATTGTAGAACATTTTAAAAATATTTAGGTCAAACAATTCAAAGACTTCCTTTTGACATTGGCCCATAACTGTTACAGAGTCAACTACAGTGTCTTTAGAATGATTCTTTTTGTGTTTGCGAAATAAATTTTATTTTTATAGCAGGACAGATATTCAATACATTATCCAAGCCACCTTGTCATACAGGATTATCTTTCAATGCTTTTTATTCACTTAAAAAACTAGGCTAAGCTTTTGACACATCATTTCTCTATTATTGTTATAATCTGTGTATACAACTGGGTATATGGCTAAAACATTAATAACGCATTTTGTGCATATGTATTCTGACCTTAATGTTTGTATTAAATGGTTGTAGTGCAGTAAACAGCGTAGTGTTAATAAAGTTATATTTTTTAAATATAATATATTCTATTTAAAAAATGTGGTACGCTCATGAAATAGCTTTTACATCTTTCAGTAGTTATAAAATGATATCAAGCATTTATCATAAATTCTCATTTATTTAGGATGAGAAAATAAATACAACCAAAACCATCTCCCTGATTAATCAAGCAAGGTTTAATATCTCAATACTGAGGTTTCTCATATCTCTCTATCTATCTATCTATCTATCTATCTATCTATATATATATATATATGTATATATATATACAATGCCTATAGAAAGTCTACAACCCCTTGCCTTATAGCCTGGAATTAAAATGCATTAAAATTGTGTTGGTTTTTTTTTTCATTTATTTACACATCCTACCCCACAACTTCCAAGTGAAAAAAATATTCTAGAAATTTGCAGAAAATTAATTAAAAATAAATGTCTTGGTTGGATAAGTGTCCACCCCCCTTGTAATAGCAATCCCAAACTAGCTCAGGTGTAACCAATCGCCTTCAAAATCACATACTAAGTTAAGTGGCCTCCACCTGTGTTAAATTGTAGTGATTCACATGATTTCAGGATAAATTCAGCAGTTCCTGTAGGTTCCCTCTGCTGGGTAGTGCATTTCAAAGCAAAGACTCAACCATGAGCACCAAGGTGCTTTCAAAAGAACTCCGGGACAAAGTTGTTGAAAGGTACAGATCAGGGGATGGGTATAAAAAAATATCAAAGGCATTGAATATCCCTTGGAGCATGGTCAAGACGATTATTAAGAAGTGGAAGGTGTATGGCACCGCCAAGACCCTGCCTAGTTCAGGCCGTCCCTCCAAACTGGATGACTGAGCAAGAAGGAGACTGATCAGAGAGGCTACCAAGAGGTACAGGCTTTTATGGCCAAGACTGGTCAAAGTGTGCATGTGACAACAATATCCCAAGCACTCCACAAATCTGGCCTGTATGGTAGGGTGGCAAGAAGGAAGCCATTACTCAAGAAAGCCCACCTTGAATCCCGTTTGAAGTTTGCAAAAAAACACTCAGGAGATTCTGTTGCCATGTGGGAATAGGTTTTGTGGTCTGAGGAAACTAAAATTGAACTTTTTGGCCTAAATGCAAAGCATTATGTTTGGCGCAAACCCAACACAGCACATCACCCAAAGAACACCACCCCCTACTATGAAGCATGGTGGTGGCAGCATCATGTTATGGGGATGTTTCTCATCGTCTGGGACTGGGGCATTTGTCAGGATAGAAGGGAAAATGAATGAAGCAAAGTCCAGAGAAGCCCTTGAGGAAAACCTGCTGCCCTCTGCAAGAAAGCTGAAACTGGGACGGAAGTTCACCTTTCAGCATGACAACGACCCAAAACACACAGCCAAAGCTACACAGGAGTGGCTAAGGAACAAAAAGGTAAATGTCCTTGAGTGGCTGTCAGAGCCTTGACCTAAATCCAATCAAAAATTAGTGGCATGACTTGAAGATTGCTGTCCATCAACGCTTCCCAAGGAACTTGACAGAGCTTGAACAGTTTTGTAAAGAAGAATGGTCAAATATTGCCAAATCTATGTGTGCAAAGTTGGTAGAGACCTATCCCAACAGACTCACAGCTGTAATTGCTGCCAAAGGTGCTTCCACCAAGTATTAACTCAGGAGGGTGGAGACTTATCCAGTTATGATCTTTCAGTTTTGTATTTTTAATATATGATTTTTTTCTCAATAAAAACTTTTTTCCCCTTAACAGTGTGGAGTATGGTGTGTAGATAAGTGGAAAAAAATAATCATTTAAATGCATGAAACTCTGAGGCACTGACAAAACAAAATGCGAAAAAAGTTCAAGGGAGTGTAGACTTTCTATAGGCACTGTAGAATCCAGGGCTGGCAATGGAATGTGAAACAAGCAATGTGACTGGTTGAGCGAAGTTCCTACTGTCAGTATATTGGATGGATATGGACAGTTGGAGCCTTGTCACATATTCTAAATCACTGCGCAGAGTCACAGAATTTAAAAGTATCGGACAGTAACCATCTTGCTTTTATAGTTACAGATGTACAGCTGTAACTATGAAACTGAGTGATCAATTACCTGTAAAAAAATCCCAAAGTAGTAAGTAGACATGCCGATTTGAATGAAGAACAATTAAATCGCTGTCTTTATACTCAGTCACCCTGACTTTGTCACTTACAATAATGTATTTTTAGCGGTTTGTAAACGCTACAGAAAAACACAAAAAGACACTTCTGCACATTATCCACCCCTCTCAGACACATACCTTGAAAAATTACTGAAATCCGAGACATCGTTGTATTTATTTTTATTCCTCCTATCTCTTCTGTTTAAACAGGTCTGCACTGTCAGTGACAGGGAAACAAATAACCCAGTGCCATCTCAACTCCACCTCTTGGTGTATCTTTTCAATGGCAATGTCCAACATATTAAAAAAACTCGACTTCCTCTCGTGCCTCACAACGCCCAGAGGCGTTCGTATATTCGACGTATACGGACGGCCAGTCGGGCCTTATTGCATACATATATGTACATTACCATAGGTTACCAGTACTACACTTGTGCTTTTAGTTTTCAAAATTATATAAAGACATTTAACATAGACATTTAATTTTTAGTAATGAGTTTCATTAGCATTACTCAAAACACATTTTAAATCAACTACAACCACACACACTGTGTGTGCAGCAAGAATCATAAATTAATGAGTGACCAAATATTTAAGCTGGTTAAACAATAAGTCATGGATGCTTAATTAGAGGTACAATATTCACTGTCAGTAGCAAGTTT
Source organism: Acipenser oxyrinchus oxyrinchus (assembly GCA_030684275.1). Lineage (NCBI taxonomy): Eukaryota > Metazoa > Chordata > Actinopteri > Acipenseriformes > Acipenseridae > Acipenser > Acipenser oxyrinchus. The sequence goes on along the minus strand of CM060248.1, from coordinate 51,918,596 downwards.
AATATCATTCAATCTACACCACATGCATGGGCTTTTTTGCATTCCAAATCTGTGATACACAAGACTCTAAGACACTAAGACTCTTAAACTGTGATCAAAGATTTATGTACAAATACAGAAAATGCAGTAGTGTAACCAAAATCTACAGGGAGTTTTTTTCAGTAAATCTTAAATTTCAACTTTGTATAGTTTTTTTTTTAAGTGTAGGAGTATAACATCTTTAGTCTATTTTAAATAAATATGTGTCTGTATCCTTTTACGAACAGAATATTATAAGTTAAAATACAGTGTAATACAGTGTAATACTGGTACAACATTTTATAATAGTTGGTACTGTGTATGTAAAGGTTTATAAATGCTCATTCTGTTCTCATATATTGAACAGTGCAGTGTTCTAGGTATGAAGCATTCAATTAATTTACTGTATTTTCCAAACCCATTGTAGAGAACCCACAGTAGTTCCAAAAACATTGTTTCAGTAACTGGTGTGTTAAAAGTTTCAAGAATAAGGCATGGCATTCCCCCTTTTTGCTTATTTTGGTCCTCAATGTAATATATATATATATATATATATATATATATATATATATATATATATATATATATATATATATATATATATATATATATATACTGTATATGTTTAGTCACTTTAAGGTACAAGTTTGCCTGTGTGGAGCACTCACAGTCATCTCCCAGTACATCAATCTCCTTTAACACAGTTTAAATGCCTGTGCACACTGCATTGTTGCACCTCTGACCGGGGACAAAACATGGAGCTGTCAGCTGTTATGTTCTATCCTGATGAGATGCAAATAATCAGGGATATCAGGCAAGCTTATGTGTCACCTGAAACAAAACAAACATAATGCAATATAATTCAAACATTGAACAACTCCAGGATGTTAATCACACTACAGCTGTAGTTGTCAACAGCTTTAATAAGAGTTTGATATGGAACATCTGGTTTGCAGCTAACAGTAAAGCTATTGCAGTAATCATACTTTATAAGCCAGCAAGTAGGGCAGCAGTGTGGAGTACTGGTTAGAGCTCTGGAAAATAATGTAATTGTATGTAAAAATAATGTGATATCTTGTAACAATTGTAAGTCGCCCTGGATAAGGGTGTCTGCTAAGAAATAAATAAGTTTTATATTACTTGTTTCAAACAGCTGAAAAACATGCTTGGAGTTTAAAAGGGCTTTCCACTTCAAACAGCTACCATAAACTACTCAGAGTTTACTACAATGGAACGTCGCATATCCGACCTGATCAATTAACCGCCTCGCTAAATAAATAAATAAATAAATATTAAAATTAGGCTACGAGAGCAATGGCATTGGCAACAAATGCAACGTCTGCGATGGAAACAGAAAGAAAGCGTTATAGCAATCAGCCTTTTGGGGCGTTCCCCTTTAAGAGAGACGGGCTGTGTGCGTGTGTCAGTCAGCTGCATGTAGCAGTGATGTTTCAATACACCAGTCGAGAAAGCTTTTTTTTGTGCAATGTGTTTATATGATGGAGCGCACGCTTGGCAGGGTCTTGTTGTAGCTTTTAAATGCATCTGGATTAAACAAAGCAAGCTTCATAAACGCAATGCTTACCGGCCGTTTGTTTAAAATAACTGAAGCAATATTCAAATCCAAGCTGTTTATCGGCTGTTGGCAATATCAAGAAAGAGTGCAAAGTACCGTGACAGAGATATTAAGAAAGCAGAACCAGGGAGGCAGGGACTTCTAGAGTTAGGTTTGTATTTTTTTTTTTTTAAAGCTTTGCGTGGAGATGGCTTATAGCAAACCGCATAGCAACACTGTGTATTGTAGCCTAATTAATCTTGTTTACATTTGCTTACTTTTAAAGCAAAAAATTTCCCCATGTTTAAAGCAGTTTGCGTGTTGTTTTTGTTCACTAACCTATTTATGGATGTGTAAATGCTTTTTCTATAGATGTTCGCAAATCCGACTTTTTCACATATCCACCTATACCCCAGTCCACAGGGGGTCGGATATGCGACGTTGTACTGTACCCTGATTTTTTTTTTTTTTAAGCAGCACCTTTTTTGCAAGAGCTTAATAACTTGAAACCACATAAAGGTATTTGCAGGGATGGCTTCATTGGGGCAATTGCCATGGAAAAAGAAAAATACTATTTTGGTTGTACCTTTTAGGTAGTGTGGGTTTCCATGTAGTTTTCTTTTAGCCAGAGAAATTCTCCTTGCAAATGCAAATAACTTAATTAGTATTAAAATAAAGGAGGGTATTTTTAAATGTTTCTGTCTGAGTTCCAATTTGGCCTTGCGTGACGACTGATATCGTGCAGCTTTCTTAAAATGGGTTTTCCACAAAATTTTCAGGTCATGCTGAACCACCGCAAGTGCAGCCTGCCTCGTTTGGACACCAAAAAATGTAAAAAAAAAAAAAAGCTGACATAGCGACACACAGACGATAGTTTAAAAACCACATTCCATATGAAACCGCTGTGTACTATCCTTGTATTTTCTGTTCCTTACCACATCATGGATCATTATTGCTGTTACCTGTTTGACAATGTGGGCAATAATCCTTACACTATCAGTGCACATTAATAATAATAGTAGTAATAATAATAATATTAATAATAATATTAATACATCTTTTTCACAATCTTTGTTCTCTGTTTATTCAAATACAATTATACAGTTTTAAAAAAGCTGTTTGGTACACATTTTATAGAGAAGATTGTTGTTATGGAGACTATATTTATAGAACGTTCATTTTAGAGTGCATAGGATACGTTAAAAAAAAGGAAAGCCTAAACAAATTCAGTTAAAATCAATAAAAATTATAGTTAATTGCAATGTAACATTGAAGTATATAAGCAATAAGACCCTCCACATCGGACATTATCAGGCATTATTCGACTGCCTCGGGCCCCATTACCCAAACGGTCGATAATGCCTCCTGTGTCAGGTCTTATTGCTTATATATATATATATATATATATATATATATATATATATATATATATATATATATATAGTATGTGTATGTATATAAAGAATGTTATAAAGCAAGAACAACATTTTTTCCCAGTTTTATTTTCTCTCTAAATATAGACCAAAAAAATAATCAAAACATTCCTTTAAAAAAAATGCTTTTGATATGAAATATAAGATTGTTGAACATAAATGAGCTAGTTGTCTTGAAAAAATTCAAATTGTTTCAAGGTGTGAAAGAACGAATATATGCAACAGTTCTGCCACTTTGATGTGACATCAGATACAAGGGCAGTGACTTTATAAGAGATTGGATTCCTAAACAAACGTCAGCCCTTCACGGAGCCCTTTCAGGACTTTCACTCAGTTAGAAGGTAGATAAAGGGTTACAAGCGTCTCCAGGGATGGCCATGAACCAGACACAGCTACTGGGTTCTCACCTGGTGGTCTCTACATTTGGCTACAGCTGCTCCCTGGACCCCTACAGACATGTGTGTGCATGTGGTGGACTGATTCCCCCCCAACAAACAAGGAAGAATCAAAGAGTTACCCCTCCAAGAGCAACAATGAACACTACAGACCCAATGACTATCAATTACAAACCTCTAAGCCCATACTCAAACCAATAGGTTCTCGCCTATAAACCAAGATGAATATTAGCAAAGGTCAAGCCAGCAGAGGTCAAACAAAGCAACCTCAAAGTTTGTTTTTGTCAGCCTGTGTTATAGAATAACAAATACGGTTACATAAAGAAATAAATACATTTAAATTTATGACACTGGGAGCTTTGCTCACAGCATGCTTATGCATGAGCTGACTCAGTGACCAATATCTATACAGTAGTGTGAGACAGAGAGCTAAGCTCTTCTCTAATGCAACTCTAAAATAGGTCACTTTTGTGACAGTTCAAACTATGAATGTTGGGTTTACAGTAAGTGTTTTATGGGTTAGGAATTACATTGTGTACCTCTGCAAGTGCTGCATATATTTTTTATAAAACTATTATCCAATTTTAAATATAATTTAATATGGTCCCAATCTAGCTTATTTTTTTCTTGTAATTGCTATGTGTATTATTGTATGCATGAAGAATGTCAAGCTGGTAAAACCATTATTAACCCCTATAAACTTTTTATTATTTTACAAACAATTGCTATTTCCTACTTTTATTATTTAAAATCCTGTGTAAATGCGTTAGCTTCCTTCTAGTACAGTTACATTTTTTCCATGCAATTTTTTTTAAATGATGTTCTCAAATTAGTCAAATGGCAATAATAGGTAACAGCCTAGTCAAGGCATCTGAATATCTGCTAAGCACATTTCCCCACCACAGACGCTGTCTCTCCCCTAGCTGTGCACAAGCCTGTTGTGTCTGTGTTTTATGTTAGTGACCTGGAGAGAAGTTCACCTCATTTAGGAAAGGATCTTATGGCCTTCTTATGGCAAAAAAGATGAATGGTTTGTTTACCTCACTGTCGACAGGATTGCAGGAATCCCTCAACAGCTTGTGATGTGAAGCTGAGTAGGTGTTAGGTCACCCTTATCAACTCAGCAAACTGAAGAGTACATTTAATTCCACCAAGCACATAGAGATGGCACTTTATTTTCTACATGACTTTTGCAGATTTACAAAGCCATAACAAAGTATTTATAGCTACAGTTCTGTGAACATAACATCCTTTCCCCCACCTACCTTACTATGAACAGTTTTGTTTTTTCAGTCTCTGTAAGAAGACTGTTCCTTCACGTTTCTGATTCTGTGGTGTCACAAATGGCCAATACAATTTTCTGTTAGTATTCCAATGGCAGACCGTTACCAACAGCATAATACTTGTAGGATTGTAAGTCCACTCCTGCCAAAATAAGCTGTTCCAAGTGAGGCTGTTTCAGCAGAGGAGAAAATAAAATAAAATGTCATTATAAAGCTGTAATAATATTAGTGTGAAGTATCCCTATTTAATATAAAAAGTACAGTATTTTTTTAGAAACAAAAGAAACTAGGTAATTGGTTCCAAAAAGCCATAGTACTGTATGTAAGGGCAGCAGTGTGGAGTAGTGGTTAGGGCTTTGGACTCTTGACCGGAGGGTTGTTGGTTAAATCCCAGGTGGGGGACACTGCTGCTGTACCCTTAAGCAAGGTACTTTACCTAGATTGCTCCCGTAAAAACCCAACTGTATAAATGGGTAACTGTATGTACAAATAATGTGATATCTTGTAACAATTGTAAGTCGCCCTGGATAAGAGCGTCTGCTAAGAAATTAATAATAATAATGTAAGCATTATACAGTAAACTACTTTCTGCACAATCTCCCTGACTTTAATGTTCTCATAATCTTAGTTAAACTATTCAGAATATTTTAAATTACCATTCTGATATGTCTGTTTTTGTGCTTGAAATATTGACAGGTTGTTTTTTCATTTAAAAAAAAAAACATAATGCAATGCATTGGATCCCAAAAAATATATATTTTGCAACAGCTGTTTTTAAGTTTCAGGGACCAATACATGTTGTAGGAAGCTGTTACTGTTACTCCTAAAAAGTGATTCACTTTCTTCCATTATTATTAGTTTCGAATGTGGAATGTTTATCTCACTCACTGCTGTTATACACTATTACAATATAGAACATTGCCTTTCTTTTTCATTTCATTCTTGGATACTTGAATACATCTAGATGTTTTTACTTTGCCGCCTTCTGCTAGTTTTCCATGATTGCTTTTTTCTAAAAATAGTTTTAACACTTTGCTCGCATACTTTTACTCTTTACAATTAAGCAATAAAAGAAGCAGACAAAAATACCAAATATAGCAACACCCAAGCTTTGCTTTCAGTGTGTGCACGCATAACATACATCATTTATAATATTTGAATTTTTATATGCAGGGGGCCTCAGCCCTGCCACAGACTCTCAGTGTTTATTTTACATTTACACACTGTTAAGGGGCATAGTCCTCAGGACATATCTGTACATTCAGACACCGTTAAGGGGCATTGGCAGTCCGGATATATCTGTGCAGAAAGTAAAATCTTGGAATGTGATTGGGGGAGGTAGTGAACCTGAGACAAAGTGTGTGTCAAGAGTTTGTGCAAAGTAAAAGTGATCCTTACTGCAGGGTTAGTGCATTAAATAGCGTGTAATGCAATATTTTGGACACACTGGCCACAAAGGGCTTTACATTAAAATGCAGTTTCCAGCATTTTTGTGAAAGTAAAATAAAACTGTTCGTGTTAGTGGTAAATAAAAGCTTAGGCACAATTTTGAGTCCTTAAATTCATATTTCAAGTTGCTCATAAAAAATTGTGGTAATTACTTTTTGGTGTAAAGACCTTTATAAATCTGACCAGAGGAATCTATTCAACGGATCTACAGTAAACAGCTGTGGATCTGAATACATTTAAATCTTTAAAATATAACCCTTCCTGAGTTTACTCCTATTTTTACACGGTTATGCTGGCTGGGTTTCCACGCAGTTTAGAAAGTTGATACTCTCTCTCCCCCGTCATGATTTATGTGACGTAGCACACATATACAATGCACATTCCACACACATTCCACGCAGGAAGTGCACGTCTAAAACACTACGACTTTAAAGGATGGGTAAATCTCTTTCTCACGCTAAAAAGCCGTACAACTGACCAAAAATTTTGCATGGAAACATGTCCGGAAGCTGTACCTTATGAGAATTCAGCAGTGAAAATACCGTTTGTGACATAACCTCACGCAGCTTTCTACTATAACTAAGGCCTTTATTATCTGACATCTGCTGAAAGTAGCCCTGGCAAGCTTCTTTGATCAAATAGGAAAAAAAGTATACAGTATGAGCGCTTTAGAGACCTCTTCATTCAGTTTTTTTTTGTTGTGACACCATTTATTTAGTGTTTCAGATTATTGCCATTTGACTCATAAAAAGTGCTTTATATTTAAGTTGTTTTATAAGCAAGGTTACTAAAAATAAAATAAATAAAAATTACCCTTTGCAATAAATAAATAATAAAATAAATAAGTAAGCCCTTTGCAAAACACAGAAAGATATTACACTTACTTTTGTTATCTTTGTAGTGTATTACTGAAATGAAGTATTAATATGGTCTCTTTAAGACCTGAAGATTTTAGTCCATGATGTCACATCCGCTCCTTGTTCACAAGTTCAATAAAGCAATGGCCACGGTTAGAAAGCAACGCTCTGTTTCTGCGTGTTTCTTTATGTAAGTTAAGACACAAAGACCCAACAACTGGCGACGGGTATACGGGATTTGATATCAACGGACAGCAAAGCATATTAGTGTAAAAAAAAAAAAAACTGACAATGAAAACAAAGCAACCTGCAGAGTAGGTAAGCACAATGCCTACTATTGGGAAAATTGATGTTTTCGACGAGTCTATGGAAAGCTGGTCGGTATATATTGAACGTTTAGAGCAATACTTTGTGGCCAATGATAAAAGTGATGATAAACAAGTGCCTGCACTTCTGAGTTTAATTGGGGGAAAAACGTACAGTTTACTCCGTGATCTTACAGCACCAGCAAAACCAGCTACAAAGACGTTTGCAGAGATAGTCCAGATTTTACAAAATCACTTATCACCCAAACCTTTGGTAATCGCCAAAAGATTCCGATTTCACAAACGTGATCAACGCGGAGGGGAAAATGTCAGTGCGTATGTTGCTGAAATTAGAAAGTTATCTCAACACTGTGATTTCGGTGGAAACTTAAATGATTCTCTGCGAGATAGGTTTGTGTGCGGACTGACAAGTGAGCACATACAGAAACGTTTACTTTCAGAGGTGGATCTCACTTTCACAAAAGCAGTGGAAATAGCAGTAGCAATGGAGACGGCAGCGCGAGACGCTTTGGAGTTACAAAGTAAACACAAACCTGAATCTACTTTACACAAACTGACACGCAACCACGCAAGACTTCTCCGTCTGGCTGAAAAGTGCCAGACAAGGACACAAACCAGATGATTGCCGTTTTAAGGATGCAATGTGCCACAATTGACAAAAGAGAGGACACATCCAGAAAGCTTGTCGTGTTGAAGTAAATAAAGGCAAATGGCATAGAAATCAAGAACAGACAAGGAAAGATGTGCACAAAGTTGAAGAAAACAGTGACAGTGATGCAGACAGTGAGATAATTGCTACAATGGAAATAAATAATGTTAGCAAGTCCAGCTCTGGAGTAATTTGGGTAACTCCCACAGTAGAAGGCAAGCCTTTAAAGATGGAGCTTGACACAGGATCAGCTGTCTCTGTGATTTCATTGGGTAGTTATGAGAAACTGTTCAAAACTGTGAGCTTGGAAAGCACAAGTGTCCTACTGAAAACCTATTCAGGTGAGAAAATTACACCAGAAGGTGTGCTACAAGTTAAAGTTGAATACCATGGACAAGTGCACAGCCTAAAACTGTATGTAGTTGTGACAAAGACGACTGAGCGGTGACGTCACGGCAGAGCCAGGAAACACAGTACAGACAGAGACTTGGTTTTAGAAGCTGAGCGCTGATCGCGCTTCAGCGCTTAATAATCAAACAGAAAAATAAACGGTTGTAACAAAACACAGAACACGGCACTTTCGCCAAAATAAACAGACATAAACAAAACGAACTAACACTAAACAAACGGTGGACGGACAGACACACAAACACGGTGAGTAAACAAACAAACAAGTATCGTGCTGGTCCTACCAGCACGCCGATAGCAATTGTTTGTAAATATTTCTCCTCTCTCTCTCCCGCTTCTCCACTCTCGAACACCCAACCCCGAAAGTGAGTGAAAACATGCTGTTTTATGCAGTTGTACCGAGACTCGATTGCTAGTCAATCATTCAATTGGAATCTCGGTACAACTGCACGTGAATTAATTAAGTGCACTCCCGTGACCACACATTACATTTTAACTAGCCCGTGAAGTGATTTGTGCCCTCCGTGCCTAAATATAAATCTACATTTTTAAATCACAAGTGAAACACAGACCCGTTTATATCCCGTGTACCGATGACTATACACCAACATTTACACACAACACGTAACACAAAATACACACGGGGGGGCACTTTGCCACAGTAGTGCAGGGAGATGGTCCAACATTGTTTGGCAGAGACTGGTTACATGAAATTAAGCTACACTGGCATGATCTTAAATCCATACAAGCAGTGCAAGCTATGCCAATGAACACAAACAAAAAACTAAAGCAGTTATTGAAACAATATGAAACTGTCTTTCAGGAAGACATAGGCACAGTAAAAAACTTCAAAGCAAAGTTTGTGCTTAAAGAAAATGCTACACCCAAATTCCTGAAAGCAAGACAAGTGCCGTACTCTCTCAGACCCAAAGTAGAAGCAGAATTGGACAGGCTGTTACAGACAGGAATCCTATCTAAAATAGACCGAAGTGCGTGGGCAACACCAATTGTGCCGGTTGTAAAAAAAGATGGTTCAGTAAGAATCTGTGGAGATTTTAAAGTGACAGTAAATGCAGTACTCCAGGTAGACCAGTATCCATTACCACAATTGGATGACAATTTTGCTGCTCTAGCAGGCGGACAACATTACAGCAAAGTAGACCTGCGACATGCATACTTACAGCTCGAAGTGGAAGAGGACTCCAGACAATATCTAGCAATCAATACGCACTGTGGACTGTACTGTTACAACCGCCTTGTGTTCAGAATTGCTTCAGCACCTGCTATCTAGCAATGGACAATTGATCAGATATTACAAGGCATTCCAGGGACTCAGTGCATCCAGGATGACATGATAATCACCGGCAAGACTGAGCAAGAGCATCTGGAAAATTTAGAACTTGTACTGAAACGGCTGAATGAATATGGACTTCGAGCAAACCTAAGCAAATGTGAATTTTTCAAGGATAAAATTGTGCTCATGAGATTGACAGAAATGGACTGCACAACACAAAAGAGAAAATCGATCCAGTTGTCAATGCACCACAGCCCAAAACGGTGGCACAAGTCCGATCCTTCATTGGATTGATAAATTATTATCACCGGTTCCTTCCAAACTTAGCTTCAGTACTGCAGCCACTTAACCAGCTCCTCGAGAAAAACAGAGGGTGGAAGTGGACAGACTGTTGTGATGCTGCTTTCCGCAAAGCAAAAGAACTGATTACTTCAAAACAAGTACTGACTCACTTTGATCCTCAGCTACCAGTAAAACTAGCCTGTGATGCATCACCTTATGGACTGGGTGCGGTACTCTCACACACCATGGGAGATGGTACAGAGAGACCAGTGGCTTTTGTTTCACGATCCTTAAATTCCGCAGAGCGTAACTATTCTCAAATTGATAAGGAAGCACTTGCTCTTGTGTGGGGTGTGAAGAAATTCCATACATATCTATATGGTTGGCGATTCACATTAGTAACAGACCATCAGCCGCTTCTGTCAATCTTTCATCCTCATAAAGGAATTCCAGCAATGACGGCAGCATGTATACAGCGCTATGCTCCCTTCCTTGGCAGGGCATGAGTACGACATCCAATATAAGAAGACAGACCTCCATTCCAATGCAGATGGACTGTCCAGGCTTCCTCAAGAAGGGGTGCGTGAAAACTCCATTGTACCTGTTGATGTATTTCACACCTCTCAGATTGAATCACTCCCTGTGACTCGTGCCATGATTAAAAAAGAGACTCAGCGTGATCCGGTACTAGCCAAAGTTTTTGAACAGACAATGACTGGTTGGTCTCATGGACATGATGAAGCACTTAATCCTTACTACCACCACAGACGTGAGCTAACCACCCATCAAGGATGTCTACTGTGGGGCATGAGGGTAATTGTACCTCCAAAGCTACAGTCACAAGTGTTAGAACAGTTACATAGTGGCCACATTGGGATAGTCAAAATGAAAATGCTTGCTCGCAGCTACATTTGGTGGCCATGTCTAGATAAACGAATTGAGGAAATAGCTAAATGTTGCATTGGATGCACACAGACCCAAAACCTACCCCAGACTGCACCTGTTCATCCTTGGGAATGGCCAACATTGCCGTGGCAATGAATTCATGGGGACTACGCTGGCCCATTTCAAGGGAGTATGTTCCGTGTGGTTGTAGATGCACACTCCAAGTGGCCTGAAGTGTTTTGCACTCAGTCAACAACAGCTTCGCGAACAGTTGATTTCCTCAGAATCACTTTTGCAAGATTTGGATTGTCACTGCAACTTGTAAGTGACAATGGACCCCAGTTTACTTGTGAAGAATTCCAGCATTTCATGAAACTGAATGGAATAAAACACATCACCTCAGCACCATTTCACCCTGCAAATAATTGGTTGGCAGAATGGTTTGTGCAAACACTTAAACAGAGTTTACTTGCAATGAAAGGGGAAAACGAGACACTGCAAAGAAAAATTGCAAATATCTTGTTAACATACAGAAATACCCCACACACCACCACAAATGAGACACCAGCTATGCTGATGATGAAACGCAACCTGCGGACCCGACTGGACTTGAATTAAAACCCAGCATCCAGAGTGATGTGGTTAGCAAACAACTGCAGCAAACAATTGCACGCCCCATGCCGTCAGCTGAATGTGGGACAACCAGTGGCTGTCCGAGACTACAGGAAAGGACAGAAGTGGATTAATGGAGTAATACATTCCCAGACTGGTTCCAGAACCTACCAAGTGCAAGTGGGGCAGAATGCGGTGTGGCGGTGGCACATTGATCAGATTCGAGGTGTTGGGGGCAACCCAGATGCAGTACCACTTGATGTTCCTGACCTGCCAGTCTGGTTACCTACCTGCACACCACATCACCGGAGCCTCCTGATACGAGTAACAGCCGTGCAGTTACTGATACCCAGCAGCATCCTGACATAGCCTTAACCCAAGGATCGATGACCTCAGATCCACCGGACCAACAGTTGCCTGATAGACGCTACCCTGAGCGAACCCGCTAGGCTCCAGGCAAGCTGAACTTGTGATTATTTGTTATAAGTAACCAAGAGTGATGCCACAGCATATGTTAATAGCTGTAGCTGTTAGTTGTTACTAATGTTCTAAATATTGGGAATAATAGTATGTAGAAAATAAATAAAAGTAAAATAAAATAAAAGGAAACTAAATATATACTTTTATTAGGTTCAATATCCAGTTCTAATTATACAAGGGAGGAGATGTAGTGTATTACTGAAATGAAGTATTAACATGACTGTCTCTTTAAGACCTGAAGATTTTAGTCCATGATGTCACATCCGCTCCTTGTTCACAAGTTCAATAAAGCAATGGCCATGGTTAGAAAGCAACACTCTCTTTCTGCGTGTTTCTTTATGTAAGTTAAGACACAAAGACACAACAAACTTCATGATTGGTCATCGGATAGCTGATTGCTTTAAGCCTATACTTTTCTGTCCCTTGGCAATAAGATGCAATGCATTGTACACTAGCCTTAAGTAGCATCTATCATGGGTAACTACCAAAGAGAAAAGAAAGTCAGTTTTGTATCGAAACATTTGTTAAATTAGCATGGCTGTATTATTACTGCGGGCTACCAGCAACACCAGGCTTGAACAACTACCTAATGCATTTAGCAAGATTTGTTTTAAAAGTATAAAAACATTAAAAAGAAAAAAAATGGTTCCATGAATTTGTTTAAAAAGACAAATACGGGGCTTAACATCAGCTTGCTGCAAGATTTACATAATGAAATTCCAGAACATTCCAGTGGATTACAGCAAAAACTAAGAAATGTGTTGAACTCATATGGACTACCGGTATATTACTGGATCCTCAATAACAACAAGAACTATATATCTATATAAATAGTAAATAATCTTTATTTTTATATAGCACCTTTCTTAGTGGACCACCATCATAAAGCACTTTACAAGATATGAGACTAGGGTGTGTGAACTATGCATCAGCTGCATCACCTACAAAAACGTCTCACCCGAAAGACAAAGCACAAGAGGTTAAGTGACTTGCTCAGGGTCACACAATGAGTTAGTGGCTGAGCTGGGATTTGAACCAGGGACCTCCTGGTTACAAGCCCGTTTCTTGGACAAGCCTGTTTCTGGACCATATATATATATAACCACATTTTACTGGTGAAAGCCTTGCACTCACTGCGGAATTCGGATTCAGATTATTATTATTATTATTATTATTATTATTATTATTATTATTATTATTATTATTATTATTATTATTATATGAATACTATGTAGTGGAAAATGCGGGCGAGTAGGTAACTTATTGTAGATTTACTACCAATATTTAAAAATGTACTGTACTAAACATTTTGACTGGATCCTTTTTATATCATTAACATAAAGTGCTGGTATTTTAGCTCCGTTCATAGACTATAATAAGGATCAGATCTGCTGAAGCTTCTGTAGGAAAACTTGTATATATTATATATGTACGTGTAACATAATTTTATAATAAATATATATGCAGTCCCAAATGTTTAGCAAATAATACACAGCACTTTCTTATGAAATATAGTTTTTTTAATTATTATTTGTATAACGCTTTGTCTGTCTGTTTGTTTTTTTGTGCTTTTTTATTACATATTTTTGGTGGCCAAATGAGGCAGGCTGCACTTGCAGTGTTTCATCACAACCTAACAATGTAATGGAAATATGTATGACATCAGTAGTTGTACAAGGTCAAATTGGAACAAATTGGAAAAATTTAAATATACCCTCCACATTTTAATATTAATCAGGTTATTTGCATTTGGAAGGAAATTTTTCTGGCTAAAAGAAAAGTAAATGGAAACCCATACTAACCGAAAGTACTGTAACCAACCTAGCATATTAATGCTGTTATATATTGTGAGGGAGCACTGTATTTCCTTTTATTATCCTAACCCTTGAATAAATCTTAACTTGAACCTAATCATTATTAATTGCTATTTCTGGGAAACCAAGAATTATGTGTAATTACCTTATTCATTACTGTGTAATCCCTGTTAATTATTATCCAGTTGATAAAAAAACAGAACTGATTTAATTTTGATACTTTTGTTTTAAATTCCCTGGGTGCACTAGTTACAATATTAAGTATTGGGATGTAAAATCTGCCATTTTAAAGCGATTTATTGGGATTTTGCCACTCTTTTAAAAAGAAAGTGCCAAGGAGTATACACGATCTTTGGTCAAAAGACTTGCTCAATGTCATAAAGTGTCAGTGGCTGTGCTGGGATACAAAACCCCTATTTCCTGGGTCAGAATTGTCCCCTCTAGGCTATAAATACTAAAGCCCTTTCAAACTGGCATGATCAAACCGGGTCGGAACCTACCCAGGCAGGACCTGGTGTCATACGGGTCGGGTACGCGAGTAAACAATATGCATTTCAATGCCCCGGAAGCAGCTTCAATGCCCCGGAAGCAAATGTTTCTTCATCCCTGCTGCAATCTAGCTCATGGTGTGTCTCAAGCAACAAAAATATGGCTTAACAGAATGAACAGAAGCGTTCCTTGCGGAAGTGAAATTTTCACGGAGGTGTGGCTGTTTGTTATTGCGTCGGTCACGAACGGCCATCAACCCGGGTCAAAGCGTGTCAACCCGGATCTGGGTAGGAGTGCCAGTGTGAAAGGGGCTTAAGTTGCATTGCCTTCTTTTCATATACTGTACCAAAGGTCAATAGCACCCTCATACATCTTTAATTCGGGTTTGGAGGTCTAATATAACCTACCTCTTGTAATTTATATTGAACACACATTAGTTACAAAACCTGCTTTTGCTTAATACTGTTTGTCCCAACAACAATATGTTTACTTAAGGTCAACTTTAATAACTTTAAATCTATTGAAATTACTTACAATTGGATTTACAGCTATTTCAAAACCTACATATCGGCTTCCAGTATATATAAGTAACATGGATTGTAACCAGTCAAATTAAATATCAGATTTTCTGACTTTCATTAAAAATATTACTTTAATCAACAATTCACACCATTTTTCTGAAGGGAGTCATTCTACACTTCCAAGTTAAACAAGAACCAGATGTTTACAATATCATCCCTCAGGCTCGCTTCAGATTTTAAAAATAGTCCCACAAAGGGGCTGTTTTCTTTGAACCAGTGCAATGATCTCCTGGGGATATGTGACTAACTGGTATATCACATCCTTAAGGCTAGAACACTTGCTGTGTACTACAGCTTATTATAATTCAAAAGTACCACATAGCACGACATTCCTAAATCTTGATAAAAAATAAATAAATATATTCCTCAGAAAAAAATAGTGGGGGATATTTTTTGGCAAGCTGTCATGTTGACCACATGCACTCGCGGGCACAAGTGGTGTAGAACAGCAGATTGCACTGCATTTAAGAGGCTTCGATGCCGCATCTAATTGTTAGGTACTTTGAAACAAGACCATTTCAAAGAGAATTCGGCCTGGCATATCTCCCAACATAGTGGGAGGATGACCACAGTACATGAGAAGCTCACCACTGACCCGTATCAGTACAATTAGAATAGTTTTTGTTTTAAAATGTATTTTTAAAGACTGCATCTGCCGACAGTTCTGGACAATTTAATTGTACACTATTCTAAATACGTTTCTTTCCCGGGACCTGCCATATTTGATCTCATCAGATAAAGAAACAACAATTCTGGTACTGTATATTGTGAGAAAAAAACAAGCAACGCAGATAAATAAATACATTGTCTATAACATTACGTACCTGTGTTTTCTTATTTTAAATAAATGTGTAGCACTTACTTATGTTTTTGTAATATATATTAAATCTTAAATGTAAGGTTGTTTTTTTTTTGGGGGGGGGGGGCGTTTTTTGTCTAGTTTACTTACTAGTACTAGTCTACTTTTTGGCAGGTTACTTTCAAAATTTTGTGGCGCATGGCAGCGCTGCCCTTGATTAACCTCCCCCAGCTAAGTCAGAGACACAGGAAAAACATGGACACACATTCCAGCCTACCGGCACCTCACACCCCCTTCCCCAACCCCCAACCCCCAACCTCCCCCATCCCCAACCCCCAGCCATAGCTTAACATACACTTCCTCTGCAAATTTACAATGTTACCCCCAAGGCACAAAGTGTCATACTAAGCCAGTTGCAAGGGCAGTCGTTCATTCCAATCCCCGGGTCTCTGCACTGACTGATATACAAAGCAGCTTTAAACCTGTGTTTATGTGACAATATCCCTTTGGTGGTGTTGTCACCAGAATTGGACACAGTACTCTAAGTGCAGTCTCACCAGTGCATTATACAACCTCATCATAACCTCTTTGGACGTGCTCTACACTTTTGGCTATATACCCAAATTCTGTTTGCATTTTTGGTTGCTTCCCCGCACTGTCTGGTTGCTGACAGCGATGACTCTATTACAACACCTTAGGGTCTTATTCTTGGTGAACCTGTTCTAGTTCTATACTCCCCATTTGTTATTTGGATCTTACATTTTTGTGACCAGCAGTAACACTTTACATTTGTTGACAATTCATTTAATGTGTCATGTTTCTGCTCAAATGACCCATAGTCTATAAAAAGCTATGTCTACAGTGGCCCACAAGCATGTGCTGTTTTACACTAAAGGGATGATTCCTGGGTAGATGTTTATTACATTCTTCCACAGCATCTTTCTGAGCGTCTTTCGGCGTCATCAGAAACCAGACGTTGGCCTTCCAGTTTGTTTACATTGCCTTTGGCAGTTTTAACTGCAGGCAGACAAGCTTCTTCCCTGCTTGACTCCACCCATTAAACAGTCCTCCTGCAAGAGGTATCAATGCCTTGAGTTCAGCAATGTAAAGAAACAGGAATAAACAAGATATTTTTTATTTACATTTTGGTGATGACATTTTACAAGAACAGCTATAAAGCATGCACCTTTTTAAATAAACGAGATACTATAGAATTCTATATTTTTATATTAATAAATGAAATCATTATTTAGTATAGTATTTCTATTCTAGAGACATAATAAATAAACAATACATATTTATAACTAAGAGAAACCAACCCTCAAAGAAAATAATCATTGAACAGATGTAAACATTACTGGATTGGTAGCTCATAAAGCTGCTTTGTATCATATACCCTACACAATGATTTATGAGAGATGACCAGTGGACAGCCCTCCCCTGTCCTCCCCTCCTCTTCGATTTGTTCCATGCTATTAGCCAGTGAAGTGGCTCCTGTACATGTGTTATTGTGAACTCAATCACGAGAACCGCCATCACTGGCAACCTTAAACAAGAAATAATCACAGCTAATCTTAACCATACATTTAAATCAAGATCGTCTGAGTAAAACCTTACAACGAACAAACTTTCTGAGATTTCCCACCTGGAGCATGAAAAACATGTTTGAGAGACTGTGTAACTTGAGGTTTTTCCTTAAAACTTGGCTTTTGTGGATTAGATGCTAACTGACCTTTAGAAACAGTTTTAAGTGTTTTGAGGAAAGCACACATTGAAAACACACAAGAGTTTATGAAGCAGGGGTTTATGGTAAGTGATTGTATACATTACAGCTATTATAAACATTAGTAAGTACAGGTTTTATGAGTGGATGCACAAGAAACTCTTTCAATTCCAGTTCAGGACTTTGTTCCAATCATGTCTTTAAACTAAGCAGTCCAAAGTTTTGTACCACCCAAAACAAGATTCCTAAATTATTGTCTGGATGAATTTTCCTTGTGCTCATACCAAATAGGAATAAAAAAGTTTCTCAGCATCTGGCCATATGGCTTTTCTATATATTTTCCAGACCTTTGTTTTCGCCAGTTTCTAAAACCATGTTCAAATGACAATTATAAGTTAGTGGTTGTGTTGGTGAGTCTACTATAAACAGTATATTGAGAGCCCCCTGTTTTTCGCAAATAAGAAATCTCGCCAATATAAAGCAAACATAGAATGACATTTTTAACTTGGGAAGTTTCTACAAAAAAATACTTTAAATACTTGCAATCGTATCAAGGCTCAGCCGTTACTATAGACACAGTCTGAAGGGAAACAGAAGCTCTGACTACCACTTGCGCAGATGTATAATTTGGAGTGAGTCGTTTGGGAATTAAAATTGTGAAGAGACGTTTGTTTCTAAAATGCCTAAACTGCACATAACAATTAAACAACGCTGCAAAGAATTTCTCCTGACTTCTCTTGGCTAACTGTTTAATCCACTGGAGTTAGCCACTCAGGCATCAGTGGATAACAATATGTTGAAGAAATGTATTGTGAATGTGCCACTGCTGAGGGAAATAAAATATTTTTTGTTGTGGTTCATGAAACTAAGCGACTAGTGTGAAAGATGCAGTTAAGAATAATTTTGACGGCTCTGAAGATATTATTGACATGCTGTTTGGGCTCAGGTGCCAGAATGCCAGCTTATCCAATACCGTGATTTCTTGTCTCATGTACCCTGTGGTTTCCGTTGACTCAAGGTTTTTTTTTCAAAGTATTCAACGATTGTAAGTGACAGATGACAACCATGCAAAAAGAAAACGAAAAAGAAATCTGCTTTTGAGTTAATGCTGAATTATACAACATTCTGAAATAAGCCATTTTTTGTGTTTGTTGATTTAATATCCTTCGTGCTGATTTCATTTCCATTGTGCAGTAATAAAAGTATTTTTGCATTTTTATTTTATCTTATTGTATTTTATAGAGGGCATGGGTAGTATTTACTGTACATATGCAGTTAATTAAAAATAGTGGGGGACTTCACGTATGTTACCGTTACTATCGCTAATGAGAAATTATGGTAACTAAATGATTTACTGTACAAGGTCTGTTTATGTCAAAATAATAAAAAAAGGATAATGTTTAATAAAAATATGTATATAGTTAAAACATGATGTATACTTTGTTTTTATTTATATACATCTATTTGAGTTATTTTATTAATGTTTATCTGTAATAAAACTAAATAAACATTTTTTTTAGTATAAAACCAAATAAAACTAAATTTGTGAAAAATAAAACAAATTTTTATTTTATTTCATATTTTTATTTCCTAACATAAGCAATTATTTTTACTAACGAAGGTCTTATGACTGAAACATTAGTTTCTATTTTCTTTTAAAGAATATAAAAGTGAGATTTGACAAAATACAGTGTGTGGGAGTGTTCTATTTTTTCATTTACAAATAAAAAAGGAACTCTGGACTAGAGAAAAGGTTTAGTTAGTTACAGCACAAAATTAATCATACAGTGTATGTATTTGTATAGTATTTAGATATGAATGATCAATTCTTCATTTAGCCCCAATGGGGCCTACAAGTTAATCAATAAAATCCACATATTTTATGCAATGAAGCCTGGATCCTTTATGAGGGACGACTACACCAGCCTCTAAAGGATGAAACAGTTTGATGCAGCTAACTAACAGGTAACTCTTTCCCCAAAGTAAAGTTTATGTGACACAGGAGTTTATATATATACTGTATATATAAAGATAAATAAAGATTGTTTTGCATAATGTAAAGCATTATTAAAGACTGAACCCTGTTAAATAAATAAAATACAACAATGGCCTCACTCGGGTAAAGGGGGTTGGGGGGGAGCTCTATCAATTGGCCATTCTTTTAGTCTTTTTTTTATTTTAGCCTGTGGTTTCAGGGGCTTCTGCCTACTATTTTGGTATCACTGGTCTGAGTTTTCACATTATGTCTGAGCTACTTTCTGTCTCCATCCTCCCCTCTGCCTCCTCTGCAATGTAGACTCACTTTGGGGGGGTCTGCAAAGCTCACCACCCCATCTTGGAGGTCACGGTGAGCCGGGCCTCCCCACCCCCCCAGGCCAAACCCTAATAAATTCCAGACCCCCTATGCAGCCATTACTCCAGCCTAGTGAATTCCAATTCCAATACCCCCAAAAGCTAAAACTGTTGTTTTCTGGGTCAGAGTTTAATTTATCTATGTACATTATTGCAACCACCCACTACCCCATAGTATTTGAAGTTTGAAGTAAATTTGAAGTATGGAAATATTCTCTGAGATACAACATCTTGATTTTAGTTATGTCCTTATATGGTTAGAAATTTAAGCCTCTTTAATTAAATGTGTCAGTCCAGGCCAGATTTTGACCTCTTAAGCACTCGGGTTAGCATCCCTGGTCTTTTTCAAAAGAGTACCATGGGATCCGTAATGTCCTCAAAGTAGACAGGATCTACATGTAATACAACCTCAGAAAGATCTCCACGAGCCCAGTGACCCCGAACACCATGCTGAGTTCTGGCTCAGTGGGAACATTACTCCTACTGACCGTCAACAGCATTCCTCCAGCCCCTGAATTCCTTAGTCACTCATCACCTAAGCACTGCCCAGACCTAACAACTTTTGGAATCTCACAAAAGTAGTGGTTTGATTGCAGCATTATAAATGGTCCCCATATCTCTGTGCTGATGATATTTTTGTAATAATAATAATAATAATAATAATAATAATAATAATAATAATAATAATGACTACCAAAAGTGGTGCAGCATTCCATGTGGTACTATTCTTAAGATTGCAGAAACTTATTTTCTGGAATAAAGAGCCTCAACCTGTCATTCTGCCTGCAGTAAATGCATATTCCCATACGGAAAAGAAAAATATACAATAAATATATTTCAAAAATATATTTTTATTGATTTCCATTACACGAGAGTGGATGTTAAAACTTTATGCTGATTTGAACTCGGCTCTCGCCAAGATAAGCACTAATTAAGACGTAGCTTTACAGTAAACTAATGTGATCCATCGGTGTCTCCATCCTTTTGTGTTTCCTTCCATATGATGATGTAGATATCCTTCTCCATATGATGATGTAGATATCCTTCTGCCTGGTGTTGATGGCTGAAGTGTAATGCTGGCTCCAGGGATCAACTTATTTGCCTCCCTAGCGCATCAGCACACACAACGGCTGCGATGCTGGCTCCGGGGATCAACCACAGTGCGGTCTCCCCAGCGCATCAGCATGACAACCGTCTGGATTGAGCTAAGTAGGGTACATCTCTGGGGTCTTCAAGTGGGCACCTTCCATCCTCGGTGTTTCGTCGACTAGCCCACGACACCTCAAGAGGGCTCGACGGTGATTCTGGCATCCCAGCATCACCCCCCTCCGTCCCCCACTCAACTCAGCCCAGCTTACTTACCTGTACATCAGCATTTCTTTCTTTCTATTGTGCTTGAGATCCCCAACCAGAATCTTTCCATCTCAACCACAGCCAGTTGCTGCTCCTCTCTGCTGCTTCAGATAAGTTCTTCACTGTGTGACGCAACTCTTGGCCACTGAATCCGACGTCTCTGAGAAACTGGGTTGTAGAGTGTGCCACAAATCCTCTACAACCCACCTCCACTGGGTAAACCCAGACTCTCCATCCTCGCTGTTCCGCTTCAGCGGCTAGTTGAGCATACCGCAGTTTCTTCCTCTCATACGCCTCATCTACAGCATCCTCCCATGGCACTGTTAACTCTACCAGGTGAACAAGGCATGTTGATCCAGACCACAAGACAATTTCTGGTCAAAGGTTAGTGGTGGTAATTTCCGGTGGAAATATAAGCCGTTGACCAACATCTGCCAGCATTTTCCAGTCTCTAGCAGCATCCAGTTGTCCTGGGCGAGGCTTGGTTTTAACACCTTTTCTTGGTGGTTGCTCTCCTGGGCGGAGGAATGTTGTCTTTTGTGTGTAATGTTTTACTGGAACTGGTGGCAACTTATTGGTCATGTTACGCTTGTCTTCCAATGCTAAGGCCAAACATCGCAGCATCTGGTCATGGCGCCAAGTAAACCGTCCTTGGCTAAGAGCCACCTTACATCCTGTCAAAATGTGGCTTAATGTTGCAGGTGATGAACACAAAGGACATGAGAGATCCTCTCCTACCCAGAGTTTTAGGTTCTGTGGTGATGGGAGAACATCATATGTTGACCTGATGAGGAAACTGATCCTGCTCTGTTCCATTGACCATAGGTCTTGCCAGCCAATCTTGCGTTGTTCCACCAGTTGACTACCAGCTTCCTCCGTTGAGCTGGGGCTGCCTTGTGCCATGTAGGAGGAGCTGAACTGAGACCAAGACCCCCTCTTCCATGCTGAACTTGCCTCATTATATCACCAATTCGAAGGGCAGCCTTTGCATCTTCCACAGCTTTCTTTGCTGCCCACTTTCTTCCAGTTTTCAACACAGGAGCTGCCTCCATTACGCATTTGTTGCGTGACTCTACTAATGTCATTTCCAGTCGGACCTTAGCGCACTTAAACTCCGCTGTTGGAGCGGAGACTGGTAGCTGTAGTATTCCTTTACCATAAAGTCCCACTCTGCTGAGGCAGCGTGGAACTCCCAACCATTTCCTGATGTATGAACTGATTAAAGCTTCCAGCTTCTCTACTGCTGTCAAAGAAACCTCGTACACAGTCAGTGGTCACAGCAGCCTCGGCAGTAGACCAAACTGAAAGCACCAAAGTTTTAGTTTGCCTGGTAAAGCATATATTAAAACATATATTGAAATATTAAAAATGGCCACACAAATATATTGAAATACATTGTAAAAATATATAATTGTATATATCTAAATATATTTTAAACATACATTGATATATATTTTCAAATATATCCCACCATATAGTATGAAATATAAGGGAACATATTTCAAAGTATGCTTCTATACACTTTGAAATATATTTAAATATATAAAATGTCCATAAAACTTAATATAAGTGAACATATTTCAAAGCACACTTTCATACATTTTTTTTACAACACTTTGATTTATATTATATTTTCTAACATATCACAGAATTACTGCTACACATCCATTCTACCCAGAATTGATGACAGATTCAACAGTTAAATCAAGCACATTTTATTCACCTAAACCATACAGCTTGCAAAGCATAACACAGGTCAGAAAATTCAACACACAGTGGGGAGAGACAGGGTGGTCACACCAGACGACTCACACACACTATATGGTAACACATCACACTTACCCTAGACAGGACATGATGGTGGTAGACACAAGGGAAAGCTTTAACACAAGGGTTACAGCCCGTAAAGGGAAACAGAACAGTCCATCTGTTCTTCAGAGCCGATAGAAAGTCCAATCGCTCTATCCCAGCATGTCCCGCTCTGGCCATATGCTAATTAGGTCCCTGATTCATTATACTGTGAGGTAATGTCATTTATAAAGACAATAATGACTTGTGTGTGATAATATAAAGTGTTAAACTTCAGGAAAGGATAAATACAAATTAATAATATATCAAAACTGCAATATACGAGTGTTCCTTTGCTTTCCTATATTAGTAAAATATAATGTCTGTAAGAATTGTTAAAATGCACTAAAGAAAATGTGTATGTTACAGAAACAGAGTGGGCACGCCACGGCATGCAAAGTAGCCTTTGTTTTTAGAATGTACTGCAATATATTTTGATGGAATCCCAAATATATTTTAGTATTCTGCCATCTATAAAATATATCTGTATTTTTGTAAGAATGTACTGCAATATATTTTGAATATTTTCTGAAATGTATCAGAATATATTTAAAAATATATTGCACTATACAGCATATATTTAGGAAAGAGATGACAATCCATTACCATGTATTTTAAATATATTTCTAGTGCTTTGACATATACTGCAATATATTATTTTTTCGTATGGGTTATTTGGTACTAATGCATGTGCAGCAAAAATGGAAGTGAAAATAGGAAGGAAGCTCACCACTATCATATCGCAGTTTCAAGGGGCAGTATGCTGTAGAAATTGCTGTCCTGAAGATTAGACATGTCCACTCAGTTGGTACTGAAGATCCCATTGCACTTTTTCAAATCAGCTACCTGATTCTGACTAACTCTCAAACAAATCTTCACTTCTCATGGTCTGGACATACTTGGAAACAAGTATGAATAAATACAATTTATAAAATGCCATAACGGTTTATTGTTAGTCCCGAGTTGCCAGCCACAGTGAATATGTTTGTTTTATATGTACAGTACATTGCTGCCTTAAAAGCTTTAGTATGTACACAAAATGGCAGTCTGTCCATTGGGTCCCAGAGGAGTGTGTAAGCCGTGTGTTTTGTTTTCTGATAAATTATGTCATTCCAAGTGTAGCCTGTCAAAACGCGTTACTTGACGGTGTGTAGTTTGGACAGTTCATAATTTAGCAGTGAAATGCAGAACACACTTGTCTTCGGATTGTTTTGTTGCTGCCTCTTAAAGTAATGCTGATGCTGAATCAACCAACCTTAAAGGTTCACACCCTTCTTCTAGTGTACAAACATTTCTTCTCACCTACCGTGTTGGTACACTCTTAAAGGGTCCGCATCCGGTTACCGCAGAATCATTACAAGGTGACTCAGGACTGGAGGGAGACCTGACACAAGCAATCAGGATTTTTTTTTTTTAATACTGATTGGCTGCTTCAGTAATCCTTTAGAAATGGTAAATTAAATTGTACTAAAAGCTTGAGGAATCTTCAGGGACTAGCTTTTTAGTTACAGAATCCTAGTAGACTTTTTATTTTATTTTAAATGGAGCTCAAAACTGTTGTGGAAAGATGACCCTCTTAATTCAAGTGTCTGTGTCAGACACTGTATGAATCCATTTAGAGGCATTAATGTGACTGGAAAAAATAAGAAAAATGTAGTATGTGTAGGATGCATGTCAAAGTCTGCAAGGAACAAAGGCGGCTTTGCTTAATTATATTTCCCCCCTGTAAATACAGCCTTTGTAACTGCCTAAACACTGCTGTGAATCACAGCAGGGTATTATTGGATGCTCAGAATTATACATTTCTGGAATATACAGCTTTCAGATAAGTAAAGGTCAGTTTACAAAACAGTGTTAACAGCAGGTTACCAGCTCTTTACTGACATAATCATTTACTCATGATATAAAGCACTGGACTGGAAAAAAAACAAAACAGCATTCAATATGTGTTTGTTCAGCCCACCTGCGAGAGTAAAACATTTTCCAGTGATGCAGTCTCTAATATCAAGTTATTGATAAAACGTAATATTCCACACAAAATACTGTTTTTTATTTCATAAATAAAGAATGTGATTGTTGTTTAGGAAAAGTGGTGATAATGGTGGTGTCTTTTGACCATATTTAAGAAACATTAGTTTGACAATACATGAATTGCATCGTTCAGTGCCAATGTGGGCATGTGCTTTATATACCATAGACGTGAAAAACTAGCTAAAATCATGCTGAACTGCAAACTATTTAGTATTAAAGAGCAACTTGGTATGGGTATGACATGTCAGAATTATCTTAACTAATGTTTTCTTTCATTTATTTAGATTAAATTTGTATATAATTCAGTCATCACATCCTGGAGACCTTTTAAAAGTCCCAAATTGAAATCACTCCTTTGACCCCATTAGAAATGTCTTAGTACACTTGGTACACCTCGTCATGTTGAAGTGAGGTTGAATAACTTGGCTCCTTTAAGACCCAACTAGACAAAGTTTTAAGATCAATCAGCTACTAGGAACCATTTTCTTAAGCTCTTATTAATCTGCCCCACTTCTTCACTTTTTGCTGAGAGATAAGACATCACTCAGGACCTCTCTTTAATAGATATATACCATTGTAGGTAACAGTTAGTGCTGTAGAATAACTGTGGTGGTACACAGAACTGCTTTTAAACTGAAGATAGTGGAATGCCATGTTTTTATTGATCTGCTACATGAATAAAAAGATGCACGTTCTAATATAAAGTAGCCAAGTGCATCACCTGTGTTATAAAATCACACGTGTGAATTCAGGTAACGTGTTTTATTTCCAGATCACTTTGAAACTCAATCTTACTCTCAGTTTAGCACTATGACCTCACCATTTACAACACTGCATACGTGTGTTCAGCTGAGCATTCTTTCTATTCCAAAATGTTGATGCCATCTTTACGTGAGACTTTATAATCAGCATTACCTTGTAGAGAACATACACTCCACTGCAGCTCCTCCACTTAATTTCCTTGGGGAAATGTTACTTTTCTATAGTAATGCACTGTTAAAATATTAACACAGTTGATACACAATGAAGTCAGACTAGAAGTGAAAATATGCCACCCTTTATGTGATTCACCAGTCATTCTTTATTTGTATCCATAATCTCAGCAGTAGGGTAAGATTCAAACAGAGACACTCAGCATCTTTTTCTGACCACTTTGCTGATCTGTCTTTCCTTGGAAATAAGATCACAACCAAAAAAATAATAATATTTCCCATATCCAGCACAGTTATTAAAACATTGATTAACATTGCAGATGGCTCAGAACTATCACTTTTGAGGACTGGCATCAGATATGCCACAAAATAATACAACAATTGTATCTATAAAGAAGTATAGAGTTTAGGTTTTCTATACAATATGACAGCTGCAATGAAAACAAATACACAATTTAGAACGATGGCTAGCCACCATATGCATATGCACAATTGCCTCAGTAAGTGCACTGCGCTGATGTGCTGTACAATAATCCAATATCTTGATTTCTGAACAATGTCAATAACCCAATGGATAGGTAACCCACCTTTGATCCCTGTCATCTTTTTTCTTTTTAAATGTATTAAAAGTTGCGCAAAGTTGAGATGATAGAGGGAGGGAAGTTCAGTTAGGGAAAGTAAGCAAACTTGCTATAACTAAATTAAGGATTTATATATCAAGTTATCAGGGTTTTTGTGGGGTGCATGGAGATAAAATAAAATAAAATAGAAGGGTAATATCAAATACTCTTCTTGTGATATAAAATGTTCGTGCTTTAAAAGAAAAAATAGTGCAAAAAAAGTGAACTGCCCAAAATTTGAATCGTGAAATAACTGTTTTGTACCTCAACCCTTTGTTGATCCAATCTGAGGTATTATATTATTGCCTTTATTACACCGTAATAACTACAGCTTAATAGCTATGGCTATGTTCCAATTATAAAACTCTGTTCTCTCTATAAACGTTACATAGAATGCATCACTTAAATGTTAGGAAGAGCAAAACTTTCATTTTAGTTATGGGTCCAGGCATTTCCTTGCAATACCTATTTGGCCTGACCACTAGAATAAATATTTTTGTCTTGAGCTGATATATCTAATAAAAGTGTTTAGAATGTCTCCTTAATGTTTTCACAGAGAGGAAGGACATACACCACTTCTTACAAATAACCGAACAGGAAAGACAGTTTGTCAGCACTTTGTATAAATATTTAAAATATCTGTAAATCCTAGATAACCCTCTATTTCTTCAAAGTTATTTACTGCTTCCTGTGATATGTCTTTTTATTTTATTTTATTTTAGCGTCAAAACAGTTTTTATTACAATTGTATGTATTATATTTTAACATTAGGTATTATAATGATCCCTGATTAACAACTCTAATACGTATAAGCAATATAAAACAATGTTCTGTTTAATTGCACAGCATGGCACAACATTGTAAAAGAATGTATTGGGATGCTGTGGAGACACATGAATTTCTTAACTATGGTTTTATTCCAAACCTATTTGAACTACAATTTTATTCACAGAAAACTAAAATCTCATTCCTGGACAAAGGCAAAGTGTAATTATTTTTAAAATATTAAAATTGCATCTTTTTAAAGCTAAAAACTAATTTTAAATCTCAACACAATATAGCAATTGTTTAACCATGTATGTTGATTATTTCAGAATCTTTTGTTTTTATCATAGGGGGGACTTTTACTCTCCTTCCTGTCTTCATTGTTAAAATGACGAGTTTGAGTAAATCTGTGGCTTCATTGACAATCACTTGCTCTGCAAGGAGCCAAGTCACCTGGGGTAGGCCAAGACAATGCACCCTTGGAATAAGGAAAGGTTCCCTGGTGCTTGGAAATGCCTCTTCAATCTACTGCCCTCTTTTTTGAGACTATGGACCTTTAATCTCTAATCTTTGGCATACATCTAAATTCTGTGGCTGGCATCAATTGTGTCCTATCAGGTATATTTTTGGTGTGCAAATGTCCAGTGCAAATACCGATAAACCGAGAGAACACCATTAGAAGATTCAGACGAACTGTGATTGTTATAAGACTTAACAGTTTGTGCTGATGTTAACCTTTATACTGCTCCAAAGTGTTTTGATACCTTGAGACATAAAACTATGCCTGCCATGCAAACCACTTACTTGCAAGTCTGTAATAACTCAAGATGACATGTACTTGGATGGATGGCTTTAATTGTTAATGAGCATAGTGCAGCAAGCTGTTATTACTTACTGTCCTTTGTGTTTCTAGAAGGTCTGGTTCTTCAATGCAAGACAGTTAATGCTGGTAACTGCTGTTTATTTACTTCTCAGAATAAATTATTCTGGAATTGGTACTTTTCCCAAAATGTGACCACTACAATAAGTTAAAAAGAAACTGGAGAATGAAAAAGTAGAAATTTGAATAGACGTCTAATTAAATGTACAAAACCAACTAAAAATGGGCCTCCAAACCACACATGGAATGATCTTGCATGTCTCCATTCACATTTAGCAAAGTGCTGACTTTTGGGCCTTATCCAACCTATTCCCCCAAAACTTTATACAGTATGTTTAAAACATCAGCACTGCTCAACTCGGTTTAGAAGCTGTGTGGTTTATTTTCCAAAAGCCAGCCTGACTCTTTCATAAACAAAACCCCTATCTCCTTTATCTATTTGTGCTAGGTACAGTGTTGCATAAATAACATCATGTGGGGCCATTGTTTGGTTACCTACTGACATCAAAAGCGAATGAATTGATGTAACTTGATGTAGTGTGTGTTTTATTAACATTGCACAGCATTACAAAGATTTACTTTAGTCCCCTGTGCTGTTATGTAAGCACATTCTAAGTACCAATACACTGGATTAAACTCTGCATTACACTTTAACAGTATAACTACTGAGCTCTCTGCTAATAACAAATATGGATTATTAAATTGCTGCATCAACTGATTAGGCTTATATTCAGTTCTTGTGCAGCAAGCCTGTCCAGGTGAAAGAAAAAAAAAATCTGTTTCTGTTACTCTAATTCTATAGAATATTCATTAGCCACAATCTCCCTGGCGGATTTCACATTAAGCACAAAATACTTGCCATGACTTTTGAAGCTTTTAAATTTGGTCCTCAAATCTGTTCTGCAAGCTTCCTGCACTGTCACTGTGTGCTCCCCTAGCGTCTTTGTTCTACTGATGCCATCGTACCAGACAGATGAACCTGAAAGGAAGATGAGGAGCTTTTTGTGTTCTGGTTCTACAGTGCTCTGGGACTCTCTTTCACTCAAAGGTTCTCAGATTTATATAAATGTTTTATGTTCCTAAGGACCAGATTGTATACTACGGGGGTGATGTAAGGATACGCGCAGAGTGATTTGTGGGTGCAAAACCCCCATAATGCTGCCGTAAATTGCGTTTAGCAGCCGTAAAGTCTGATTTTATCGGTCTCTAAAAATGCGGCGTATGTAAAGAATGGTGTTCACCTGGTGTTCCATTAATCCATTAAAATTATATTGAGATGCATGGAATTGGGCAGGATCTGGATACTAAGTGGGCGCAAATATTATAATGTGATGCAAGGATTTTGCCTTGCACTTAGGTAATTGCTGACCCTACAAAAACTTTACACCTCTTCTTACAAGGTGCAGACCTGTAGAAGCGAGTAACTAAGAACTGTATAAAAACACACACCTGCAGAGACCTGTCATTGGCTTCAGGATCGCTACTGTGGTTCACTTCCTGATGCGGCGACACTTGGCTCTTGTTGAGGAGAGGCAGGAACACTTTCGGAGGAGAAGGGCAAGACGGGTCACTTTGTTTGGGATGCCGGAGGATGCGGTGCTAAAGTGTTATCGTCTCACTCTGCAGGTAATCCTAGACCTAATAGCTGAATTGAGGGATGAGCTAAACCCCAGCGTCAATCTAGGGACTGCTATCCCTGCACATGTGAAAGTGCCTGTGTTCTCTGCACTGTTTAGCCTCTGGTTCCTTTCAGACCACAGTTAGAATGTCTGGAGGGATAGCCCAATCCACTGTTTCCAGTCCTAGGCATGCTAAAAAGAGCAGGCCAATACATATCATTTCCTAAGGATACTCACATAACTGATGTTGGCTGGGGCTTTTCCAAACAGCTCCTTTTTTATGCTGAGTGACCTCAGCCGTAATGACTCTCAGCTCCTTCTCAGAAAACGTTCCTTTTTTTTTCTTTCGCCAAGAGGGCTTTGCTGCCCTTTCTCTGACATATTTTTTTTGTGTTCCACAAATGTCATACAGTGACTACTGCTCTCTGTACTCCTAACTGCAAGTGCACTGCTAAATAGACTGATGAGCTGATTGAGACCCTCATTATCATAATAGCAGATCATTATTTATACATGTCGAAGAATTTGCATTGCTATTAAGCTTTAATAGGACACAGTGCAAAATAATTGCCTGGCCGCAATGCAATTTGAATTTTGCATCCGCAATTATTTGCACTGTGCCTATACTTACATCACCTCTACATGTATTGTACAATGTGTCAGTATTATTATTATTTTTATTTTTATATTTTTTTACACAACCCAAGTAATTTTTCTACCACTTCTATATGACTGAACCAAATATGTAGTGTTATTACTATATTTTTTGGCTATATAGTACCTGCATTTGTGGGGAGTTTTTAACCAACTGAATCCCCACAGCACTAATTCACAATTTCCAATTGACATAAAACAGTTTGTTATTTGCACTTATGTTTCAAGGTCATTACTCAATGATATTTAAGCAAGAAAAAAATGATAACACTACAAAACTAAATGAATGACCTATAAGATTCATTTAGGGATTCATGTACCTTAATTGTAATTGTTTCGATACATTGAAAATGTGTTATTGTTTTCTAAAACTTCTGTCATTGTCTTGCTTAATTGCTTCAACTGTGTACTTTGTGGGGATTCCCAGAGATAACAGATGCCTATATTCCAGTGGCTTTTTACTTTGTTCTTGCAAAACCCCAAGCGGAGGCACTTGAGGACAGGTCACCCCACTTTTACATTAGATCTTGCCCCTGTGTTCCTTTTCATAAACTCAGGGCAACCTCTTTTCATTAGACATGCATCACCTGACTTTTAATCATTTTTGAACTAACAGCAGAAAATATCTTTGACCTATTTTTGTTTCACAGTTCAAAACAAAATGTTCAAATGCACAATATGTTGTGGAACATAGACTGTAGTACCTTACGCTGTATGAGGAGCAAATAAAATCTCAGATGAGTCAAAGTTTTAATTCTAGAAAGATCCGTGTATCCTGTAGTTTAAGCTATTACATCACATGTGTTTTCTTTTTTTTCTGTTGCTTTACTTTTTTAAGGTCCTGGTTTTTAGTAAAAAGTCAGTTGTGTTTGGATTCTACTCTCTGGTTTCAACCTATTTTAGACTACTGGTATATAAAATGTTTACCAAACTAATGCTCCAGTGTAATTACATGGATTACAAAATGATTAATACATTTTAAGTACAATGCATAGGAATAACTTGACATCTGCAAGAGAATGTGAAAGGATTAACTCTTTAGAAATAACCTGGACATGTTATTATTATTATTTGTTTATTTAGCAGATGCCTTTATCCAAGGCGACTTACAGAGACTAGGGTGTGTGAACTATGCATCAGCTGCAGAGTCACTTACAACTACGACTCACCCGAAAGACGGAGCACAAGGAGGTTAAGTAACTTGCTCAAGGTCACACAATGAGTCAGTGGCTGAGGTGGGATTTGAACCAGGGACCTCCTGGTTACAAGCCCTTTTCTTTAACCACTGGACCACACAGCCTCCTCGGTGGAATGTTCCCTCCACTCCACCAGTGCCTAAATATGAAATAAGTGTCCGCCTTTCAAATCAGACACATGAAACCATGCATACCATCTACTTTAACAATATTAATCTCATATGTCATGGAAGAAATCCACTGGTACTGACCCATAAATGATTGATAGGAGTATCCAATTATTTTACAAGGAGTTTTTTTTTTACCAATACCCTTATTAACATTATTAATGTTAACACTGACCCTAAATATTTTAACTTAAAGTGAGTTTAACCAATAGGCGAGCTGAAGAACTCGCCTACTTGTTTTTAGACAGGCAACCAATCAGGAATGAGCAGAAGCGGGCCATAAATCTCCCAGGGTATTCTCTGCTTCACTTGAAGGCCCTGCTTTAGCAACTAATGGGAAAGTCAAAGCTCTGACAGCTGACCAATCATTAGTGAGCAACCCCAAAAACATCAATATTCCTTGGTTAGCACAGCAGTTAGGAGGATAGCTGGATTTCGCACGATATTGCTTATAAATATACATTGATAAATACAAATACCTTCTAATTATTTCGATTTTTTTTACACTAAAATAAAAAAAAATGTGAGAATACGGAGACATCATAGTCAATTTGGTTACGAATCCTTTTTCAAGTCAAAGAACCAAAAGTCAAAGAACAGACAAAGACCACCAGTGCTATTTTTTTCACTAATGCTAAAAAGCATTCCTTTAAGGGGTTGTATACACTGTGTATATACAATTAATTGTTTATTTATTACCAGTGCAATATCGTTTTATAATGCATGTTTTCCATCTGTTTGATTTTTATTCACAACTCCTGCAAGGCCACTCTGTCTACCCGAATGCCATCCTACCAATTATTGCAAATTACTTGACCATTACTTTTTTTTTTACTGTAAATGCAATCACTGAACTATTGTGTATTTTACAGTAAACATATGATTATTCATGATTTGTCCAGGTCATATTAAAATTATACATAAGTCTTTTTTCTTATTGTACTGTTTCAATAATTTTTACAAATGACAGATTATCATTAATCAAAAATTCATACTTCTGAAAAAACATAAAAGCAAACTTAAAGAGGTTTTAGAAGATTAATAGAAGATGCCTCATTCTTTCTTTCCATTCCAATTTTTAAGAGCTTGTTTGCTTAGAAATGTCACATGAAAGATGACCTACATTATCCCCACAAATGAATACGTTTTTGAATACATTACAACATTTGAATGGCTGACCATTATTACAAAGTGCTGCAAACTATCTGAATGCAGCAAAAACTAAACTGAGCATATTCCTGTACCTAAGGTGCAAGGCACGTGCTCAAAGCAGTATTTCATATTTGTTTTGCTCTGAAAGCTGTCATTGGCCAGGACTTAACATTGGCTTGCTGCAAGACTTACATAACGAAGTTCCAGAAAGTCGCTGTGGATTACAGAGCCTTGCACTGTCACTGTGGAATTCAGATTCATATTATTATTATTATTATT
The DNA here is from genome assembly GCA_030684275.1 of Acipenser oxyrinchus oxyrinchus. Classification (NCBI taxonomy): domain Eukaryota; kingdom Metazoa; phylum Chordata; class Actinopteri; order Acipenseriformes; family Acipenseridae; genus Acipenser; species Acipenser oxyrinchus. The sequence continues at coordinate 51,885,416 of CM060248.1, read as the reverse complement.
ATTATTATTATTATTATTATTATTATTATTATTATTATTTTAAGACTAATATACAGTGGGAAATGCAGGCGAGTAGGGTAGCGTATTGTAGATTTACTACCAATATTTAAAAATGTACTGTACTAAACATTTTGACTGGATCCTTTTTATATCATTAACCTAAAGTGCTTGTATTTTAGCTCCATTTGTAGACTATAAGGATCAGATTTGCTGAAGCTACGGTTCTGTAGGAAAACTTGTTTTATCAAATAATACAAGGATAGTACACAGCGCTTTCTTATGGACATTTTTTTTTTCTGCACCTTTTTATTAAAAAATGTTGGTGGCCAAATGAAGCCAGCTGCACTTCTGTTGCTTCAACACAAAAACTTCATGGAAACCCAGTTTAAGAAAGCTGTACGATATCAGTCGTCACGCAAGGCCAAATTGGAACTCGGACAGAAACATTTAAATATACTCTTCTGTATTTTAATATTAATTAGGTTATTACATTTGGAAGGAGAATTTCTCTGGCTAAAAGAAAACTAGAAAACTACATGGAAACCCACACTACCCGAAATGTACTACCAAGATAGCGTGAGAAAAAGGTGAGACTTCTTTTTATTTTTCCATGTTGAGAAATATTTTTGATCGTTGTGATTTTAAGCCTGAATTTGTGAGGTTTCTAAGATTACCCCAGAATGACAGACGGTTATAGCTGTTATAATAAATACTCAATTTTCATTTTAATGTCTAGATTACGATACAGAAACTGACCAATTCTAACTGGCTCGGAAAACCTTGAGCAGGAAGTGCACTGATTAAAATGGGCCAGGGGATTGCCTGGGCTCCCACCTAGCAGTATTTGTATTGAACTTTTTAATTTGGAACATGCACAGTTTTTAAGCAACCAGATGGGATGTCAATCTGATTAGTTGCTCCTTTGGGTCAGAATTTTCTATGGCACATGGGTGCACTTGCTGAAGAAACTATTTTATTCAGGGATACAAACGTGGCAACAAACATCCCTCTCAATTTCTGTTTTCATAATTTTTTTTTTTTAAATGTTGGTGTAATTCAAAACCATGTTTTCCTCACTAAAGGGAGCAATGCAGTCTCCAAAGTTTTATATTATGGTTCTGCTACACACAAAAGAACATAAGAAAGTTTACAAATCAGAGGAGGCCATTCGGCCCATCTTGCTTGTTTGGTTGTTAGTAGCTTATTGATCCCAGAATCTCATCAAGCAGCTTCTTGAAGGATCCCAGGGTGTCACTTTCAACAACATTACTGGGGAGTTGGTTCCAGACCCTCACAATTCTCTGTGTAAAAAAGTGCCTCCTATTTTCTGTTCTGAATGCCCCTTTATCTAATCTCCATTTGTGACCCATTTTCCTTGTTTCGTTTTTCAGGTCGAAAAAGTCCCCTGGGTCGAATTTTGAATGCTTGAATCAGATCGCCGCGTAGTCTTCTTTGTTCAAGACTGAATAGATTCAATTCTTTTAGCCTGTCTGCATATGACATGCCTTTTAAACTTGGAATAATTCTGGTCGCTCTTCTTTGCAGTCTTTCTAGAGCAGCAATATCATTTTTGTAGTGAGGTGACCAGAACTGAACACAATATTCTAGATGAGGTCTTACTAATGCATTGTAAAGTTTTAGCATTACTTCCCTTGATTTAAATTCAACATTTTGTTTATTTTAAGAGCTCCTAGTCCCTTTAACACTTGTGCCTCTGTTATGCTAAAGTTATTTAAAACTGGATAGGAACAGGTCGACATGTGTGGCATGTTGTCAGTATCCTCCTTGTAAAAACTTGTGAAAAGTAATCTTTTAATATATTTGATATTTTTTTTCTCTTCATCTACGATTTTGAAGATAGGGAAGCAATTCATTTTTAGCCATCCTTCTTCGCTGCTTAAGTCTGGAAATTTGGGAAAATGTGTACTTTTTTTATAATATTAGGTCAGCGTTTTCAACTTCCACTGACTTGTCTCTGAAAAAATACAATGCAAACTTCCCTTCCATCTTCTTAATGTCAAAGTTTTAGAAATTAAAACATGACCATGTGAACATGCTGACCCGCTCTAAGCCAGGCGTGGATTTGATCTCATTTTGGATTTTGTCATTTCTAAATATTAACATTTTTGGCTGCATTTATTATCAGTTGTAGTATTATGTCAGAAATTATTACAAATACTCAGCACATGAAGCATAATGTGACTGACAAATTGTCATGTTTTTTAATAAGTTGCAGTGTGTTTATTTTACAGTAAATGCCATGTTTGTAATATTATTGAGATAGTTAGAAACTGAATTTCCTGTCTAATGCATTCTTTAACATCATATCTAGTTCTTATATTGTTCTGTTGCAGATGTTCAGTAAAAATGAACCTTCGCTGCCACATGGTTTGTGGCCATTTATGATACTGCTAATGATAATGGTCTTTTTCACACATACATTTTCACAAAACTAAACATCTTCACAGGAAAAGAGGAACCAGTTTTACTTGTGTTAATCATAAGTTCAATATTTAACCAATGTATCCATTTTCTTACAACAGCCATATATTTCTCAATTTATATTCAGTATAGATATAACATACTTTTAGTACATTTTTTTGTGATCACATTTTTATTTGAGAAATGAGATATACATAATATATCAAAATGTAACAAAAGAACATTCCCATTCTCCCCCATGCCCCCTCCCCTTTCCCAAGTGGCAACCCCACACCCCACCCCACCCACGTAGGACCCTGAGAGTCTGTATCAGATATTAACAACCGAGGGCTAATCGATCAGCGCTTTAATGGCATCTGCTGCTGTTCCCCAAGCCTGTACCGTCCCTTCCCTGGCCCCATGAACCCAAGCAATAGAAAGCTCCATATAAATGATATCGAGGAATGTAAGGGACCACTGACACCGGGGCAGGGAATGCGGAGGCTTCCATCGCAGAACGTTTCATTTGGAATCGTCTCCAAGGAGTTAGGTATATTCTATGAATAAAATTAAAATGGATCAGCTGGTGATTAGGGTTTTTAGAAGCACAGCATATATTATCCCAGACAGTATCCCAGCAAATGTCTTCATTTGCAGACGGTATGTCCCTATTCCATATTAATCACCAATGGTTTATACGAGGCTCTTAATAAGTGAGTACAAAGTGTAGACACCAGCCCTTTTGTTTTACCCCCTGTGTTCAGCATATCATGTAAAGTATGAGATGAAAGCTCTGTCCCCCAGGGAACACCAGAGGCACACATTGCAGAACGAAGACGTAAGTAAAAAAAGAAAGAGGTGCCTGGAAGATAATAACGAAGCTGTAAATCCTGGAATGTACATAGGTAGTCTTTAGTAATGTCTGCTAGAGTATGAACCCCCTTTTCACTCCAATGAGGGAAAGAAAAAGGGCGGCCACCCGATAAGGGCGCAGTATTATGAAAGATAGGCGAGTGAGGAGACCACTTTGTTTGAGATTTAGTGTGCTTTTCCACCAAACGCAACACCGTGATCATATAAGAAATTATGGGTCCAAAACATAATTTGCATTGTTTAAGGGGAATGCCAGAATAAACCAAGTCTTGTAGTCTAATAGATACTAAGTTTTCTTCTAATTGTCGCCACGATACAAGAGTGTTAGCATCAAACCAGACTGTAATCTGAAGTAAAATTGAAATTTGGCAGAGACCATCCTCCTGAGGATTTTTCATGATGTAATGTATGAAATTTAATGCATGGCCGCTTCCCTCGCCACAGAAACTTGGAGATCACTGAATGCAATTTGTCCAAATAACCCACCGGGGGAGGGAGTGGAAGCATCGAATTGAAGAAATGTATACGTGGAAGAATATTCATTTTTATTATGGAAATGCGGGCTTGAAATGAGCTAGGGAGTTGTGTCCATCTGTTTAGATCATCCTACACCTGTCTGAATATCTTATTAAAGTTAGTGATTACATTCATATGTAAAGATGAATACATTTCAGCTCAGAGATATCTGAAGTGTTTTATAACCTGTATGTCTGTGGGCAGTGCTATATCTGGGATTGCAGCATTCAAAGGCATCGGTGCAGATTTTGGCCAATTAATTTTATAGTGCACTAAACTCATCAAAAAGGGCAAGCAAATGAGGGAGTGTGGCAAAGTGGTTTACTGTGTACAGGTGCAGGAGTGATGCATAATCAACAGACAGAGAGGTTATAATCTAGTTGGAACAAGCGTTTATTTTCAATCCAGGTCTGGTGACCAAATAATAATCCCCGGCAATACACAACAATGTGTAGTGCAAAGAGTAAATAATAATGTGGCTGCAGTCCCAAATAATAAACACGCGTATCCTTCCCACAATGTACTGCGTGCAGTAGTGCTCGTGGTGGGTGATACAGGTTTATACGTGACAATAGTACAGTGTTGTTCCGGGTTTGTGCTGGCCCTTGGCGACGGCTCCGGAACGTGTTCCGCCCCCTTTCTAGCTGGCCGACTTCCCTTGAACCCTGGGAAAGGACTGTCGGGCCAACCCGTCCAAGGTACTCTGTTCTCACTACTTAGTGCCCTCACAGGTCAGGAGGGAGATTTACCACCTCTAGAAATATCAAACTGCAAAGAGCATTTGGTGCCAGTAAGCACCATCGCCGATGGATTTGCATATAACATTTTTATCGTTTTGATAAACTCTGCCCCCAGTACCATGTGATCAAATACTGACGATAGATAATCCCATTCAAGATGGTCAAAAGCCTTCTCAGCATCTAACGAGAGGGCAACACATGAGGCATCAATATCCATTGCTGAATGTATAATATGCAGGAGATGACAAACATTATCTGCCGCCGACTGGGTCTTAATAAAACCAGTTTGATCATGATGGACTAATTTAAGCACATGGGATTCAAGCCTACGAGAGGGTCCTTTTCATTTTTCAGCAACAATTATATAATGGCAGTGTTAGCATCTCTGCGGAAAGAACCCCTCTCTATAGCCGCCTGCACCATCCCCAGTAGCAGGGGTCCCTGTTGATTCCAGAAAGTGAGAAACAACTCAGGGAGTATGCCATTAAAGCCAGGAGATTTGTTTTTGCTTATTTCCTGTAGAGCATCCCTCATCTCATCAAGAGACAATGGAGCACCCAGTGCAGCTGATTCATCACTGGAAAGGCATGGTAATTTAAGGCTCTGGAGAAACCGCTCACAATTGTTCATATCATATGGAATACCAGAACTGTATAATTTGGAATAAAAGGACCGAAATTCAGTATTTATTAGGAGTGGGTGAGATATTATATATCCTTGTGCGGTCTTCATAGGTGATATATCTGAAAAGCATTCATTGCTGCAAAGTTTTAAGGCTAAGAAGTGACTCGCTCTACTGCCATTAAAATAATCGTTCTGTCGAGCCCTGTGCATAAGGAACTCAGCACATCGTCTAAGTAAAAGATTAAGGTCCTTCCTCGTGATATCCAAATCGAGCGCAATGGTTTCTGAAAAATAACTCTGTAAAGTATGCTCCAGAAGAGCCATTTTGGTTTCCAGCTCTTTAATTTTATGCAAACGCGATTTATTGAGATGAGATGCAAATACTATGGTATTGTTTCTAATAAAACCCTTTACTGTGTCCCATAAAATACGAGGATCATTATCTGAATTAATGTTAAAAGCGAGAAAAACATCACGTTTGGACTGAAAAGAGGTGCGGAATGATTCATTTTGTAATAACATTGTATTAAAGCACCACTGTGTGGCTCGATTTGGGGTATCAACAAGTACCAGTCTACAAGACAAAGCACTGTGGTCTGAGAGAGACATCGGTTAGATATTGATGTTATATATTTCAAAAAACAAAGATTTCGAATCAAAGATATAATCAATCCTGGAGAAGGATTTATGTCTTGTCGAGAAAAAAGGAAACTCTTTAGCTGATGGATTGCATACCCTCCATACATCAAGAACAGCGCAGTCAGAAGCAAATCTCTGCAATGCCAAGGACGGTGGAGTCTGTGTACTACACCCCTGCTGTTTAGTCGATCTATTGAGAATCCGATTCATCACTGCATTCATATCCGCTCCAATAAGCAAACTAAAGTCATTTCATTCTAGTAATAGTTTGGTTAATGAGTTTAAAAAGTGAGGTTCAAATATCATCGGTGCATATACTGAAACAAAGACAATTTTTTTCCCGGAAATTGAAGTTTTCAGATAAGATATCCACCCATCCCTGTCTCCTCCAGTATCCAAAACAGTAATCTTAAGACTATGACGTAATAAGATCAGTGAACCCTTTGTTTTGCAAAAATATTTGTTAGTGAATCTAGGAACATCCTGACGTTTCAGATGGGATTCTTGTAGCATAACTATATCTATCTTTTTTTTGTATAAGAGATCCAGACAACTCGCTCCTTTGTTTGGAGAATTAAGCCCACGTACATTCCAGAACAACACGTTTAAATCAATCATGGGTGTCAGAAGAAAAATCAAAGTTCATAAAGAAACAAGCAAGAAAATTGAAAGTCAATCCACGGCTCAGAGATAAAAAGGTATAGACATAAAAGGACAGGTCGTTACATACTAGCTAAATCGGATTAACCCTTTGCGGTCCATTGTCGGACTGGGTCCGACATTGCAATTATTCCTATCAGGTCCTTTGTCGGACCTTGTCCGACATCATCCAAAAACGCAAAAAGTCGTTTTTCTATGGAAAAAGCCGAGAAAACCATTCAATGGCCGAGTGGGAGCGAAAGGAGCCGAGACAAGCCTATTAAAAAAAAAAAAAGTATCTCATGAATAGTCATACTTGCCCCTGGTATCAGATGGGGCGGTCATAAGGAAACAAGCTGGGTGTTACTGTATCAGCGCACAGAGACTATCACGGACATTTGCAGAGCTTTTTCGAGATGTTATAGCAATAAAATATTGGATTGCATTATTGAGGAGTTTGGTGATAAAACGAGTCATCAGGAGATGATTGATCGGTATGTACGACTATTATTATTATTATTATTTATTTGGTAGCATATGTGAAAGCGATAGCGAACGAAAGGGTGGGGTGGGGCTGGAGATGCCTAGTGAGTGCTTTGTTGATATGCAGGGCCATTTAAACCCTTTTGACTGTGGAAAAAAATACTTTTAAACAGCGCGTCTAAAATTAACTGCGCGTGTGAAAATAAATTAGACCTGGCCTGACGCACAATTAATAAATGGACCGCAAAGGGTTAAGACCAACACTATCTCCCTCAAGGTCCCACCCCCCTCCCACAATATAGCCACCATTGATCCAAATCCCTCCCAACACAGCAACATCCCCACAAAGAATCAAAACTATGGTACTGGAAAAGAAAATGCCCAATACCATCCAACCCATACAATAAGTACTAGTGCAAAACAGGGCAAAATACAGCTCCAACCCACCTACCCCCCCATATTGTAAATCGGTAATATAAGGAGTATACCAAGCTTCTCAGAGAAGCGAAAATCTACCACATTCACATCATGACAGATTAAAAAAATGCTATCTAAATATAATAATGCAGATAGCCAATGTAAGTGTAACAAGCTTCCTAAAAAAGCGAAATTCTACCTCAGTCGTGTTCCGGTCCATACAAAATATAAGTAAAAAATAAAGTAAAAAAAGTGCAACAAAAATACCACAAAAAAAACAGGACCGTAAAAGCAGTTGAAAATAGCCGTTGGTCGAGTCAAGATGCCCACGTAGTAAAATAATAATCAACAACTAAATCCGTAGGAGCGTGTAGCAAAACCACTCGAAGTCGGTGATCCCCGTTGTCGAGAGCCGAATCAAGAGGACCGCATCTCGGTATAAAAATCAGTTCAGCTCGAGACGTCGTGCAGCAGATCCACCCCTCATTGCGTCAACAGGGTGTAGCTCATCAGTAGGAGCAGGAGAGAGACTCCGGTCCTGGGACGGAACAGCGATCCCAAGGGAGTCTAGAAAGGCCTGGGCATCCTCAGGAAAATGAAAGAGGTGATTCACAGAGTCGTGGTGAATCTTGAGAACCGCCGGTTAAAGAAGGAACTCCTGCAGACCTCGTGAGCGAGCAAAGCCAGTGGAGTGAGAAAAGGCCTTACAAAGCTGTGCCGTGAAGTTGCTGAAGTCGGGAAAGAACCTGATGTTGCCGGCAACAGACCGAGAGGAGTCCTTCGTGACAGCATGCAATATGGCCTGACCATCAGAATACTTTAGGAGATTGAAGATAAGCGTGCAGGGCTTATCTCTTGTTTTATCTTGATTGGAGTGTATGCGATGTGCATGCATTATCTCAATAGCCCTGCCAGAGAGAGACAGGAACCACAGAGATTTCTTCAAAAATACAATGGGATCAGAGCCTTCGTCTCCCTCTTTCAGTCCAACCAGGTGAAGATTGTTCCGTCGGGCTCTATCCTCAAGGTCCGCCATCTTAGATTCCAAATGGTCAGTTCTAGCTTCACAAGATGTAATCGCTTTCTTATTGAGGTTTATAGAGGAGCAGAGAGCCGTCAGGTCCATCTTGAGGGCCTTGAATTCCTGGGTGAAAGTTAGGAATTCATTTTGCATGGTGGTAATTTTGGCAGCGGTTTCAAGACCGGATGCACGAAAACAGGTGCTCGAAGTACTGCAGAGTTTGCGTCATACACGACTCTATGATTGATGAGTCCGAGTCCATCTTATTCTTTTCCTTGGACAGCGAGGAAGAGTGTGTGGAAGGTCTCTTTTTCGGGTTGGTCGCCATGCTTGGGTATACCAACGATCAGTATGAGAGTAATTTGAGTAAGTAGACTGAGGTGAGGAGAGAAAATCCTTAACTGCCATTGTTCTCTCAGGTCATGTTTCCACCTCCTTTTAGTACACTTTTAATGTGAAATCAAACCAAGGACAAAAACTGAAAAGAAAAAATGTATTTCATCCCAGTCTATTATAATTGTCTTTAAACTGTAATGGTTTTTAAAATAGCATGACAGTGTGCTGTGTTACTGTAGTACAGTGTCTAAATCTACACTTGAAAGTATACTAAACCTAAAGCACACATTAGTTAAGTATATCAACAATATTCTATAAATACAGAATTAGTAAAATGCAGTAAAGTATACTTTAAGTATATTAGAAGTACAAAAATAGTACATAAAGGCAAAGTATACTTTATGTAAGTTTATCTAAAGTATAGTGAAAGTACAAAAGTTGCATGATAAGTATGTTTTCAGTATATTAATAGCATACTGAAGTATACCACTTTTTCACAAGGGCAATCCAGCAAGTGGCAACAAAGCACAATGAGCCTAGTAACTGCAATAGTAACAGTAACACTGCAGATTCTCCTTTATAACAATGTGGTGTTTCAGCACGCAAGATAGCCATCGGTCACTGTGAGATTTACAAGCACCCGCCACTTGACCCCTTAACAAATGTAATGCTGTCTAGCCATAACAGAGATTAAGACATTTTTCATTTTTTCATCAGATTACATGCGTTTATGTTGCGTAAAATCAGCAGAATAACATTGAGTACTCTGTGGCACACTTTCCCTGGCAGAATGCCCAGAGAAGCACTGTCCTTATAATTTGCACCATAATTTACAGCACTACACATCTGAGAAATTAAACCCAAGCTAAACCCCCATCTCTACTAAATCAGTTCTGTACAATCTGTTAAAGTAAAGCATTATGACTTGTGTGACAGTAAATTAGGTTAAATGAAGGTATTCTGTGATGATAATTATATACAAGATGTGAAGCACTGGACACAATAGATGTAATTGCTTTATAGTAGTTCTTTAAATCTCATTTTAATTATGACCTTTCTGAGCCATAAAAGAGAGTTTTTTTTTTCTTTTTCTGGCAAAGCTCACTGATGTTTTTCAGTGGAAAAACCTTCAGTGCAAAAATCCAACAATTTCTGTGTTGCATTCTTTAATTTACACTGCAGTATACTGTATTCAGCATTTGCGCAGGAATATTTAGAGAAGCATTCTGGTTCCGTTTGTGTTGCCTCTATTTGTGCTTTCAATACTAATAATCAACATACCAGTACATTCACAACACAAGTACATGATTGAACTGGGATAGTAACAGTTTTATCAGCTGGTATTGTGTCACATTATCTAGTGAGCATATACTCGATCGAGTCAGCCGATGGAAAGTGTCCTTAACAATGAGAAACAAGCCAGTGCTTAGCAACTCAGGATTGGGTTGAATTTAAAATGGCTTAAAATCCAGTATAGTTTATGAAAATGAAATGGCTGATAATCAAGTGCAGGAGTTCAGCCAAATGCTACTGAATGCAAGCAACACAAAGCAAAGAATTTGAAAGATTATTCCAGGAAAATTGCCTAATCAAATCTGCTTATGTCTAGAAATACACTGCTTTGTCATCTAAAATGCATTAGCTTCACTTTCTTCCCACATTAGTCATGCAATATTTTGGGAACCTTAACAGCTGGATCATATTTAGCCTTAGTTCCTCTTTTGTAATTTCATTGTCACTATAGCATGGGTCTGAGGGTGTCACCTTGAATACTCAAACAACATTTTGTAGAAAAGATTAAAAATTAATAAGAATGCATGTAACACTCTGCCCCTAATGGATGTGAGAAGAAGTACATCAGTTTGCACAAATTGAACAAATGTGGTATTTCTTACAGCCACAAGGGGCAGAGTGTTGCAGGGGAGCAGGTTAATGGCCATGCCTTGGTGTACCAGCTGGACTTAGAGAGAATACATGCTTGAGAGACCTTTTGAGATCAAAGTAGTGCTTTAAAGTTCTGAGTTAGCAAGATGTGATGACTGAAACAGAAATAGATCTACAAAGTAAAACAAGAAGAACAATACATTATAAGATAACTGTGAATTTTCATAGATTTTTAAGCTTTGTATATTGCTGCTTCACTAAAAACAATATTATTAGCCTTATTTTTTTCAAAAAAAACACAAGTAAATGTATACAGTATTTCTAAAAAATATAAAAAGTAATGACAAGCTTCTATTCAAAACAGCTGTTCATTAAGGGTATTGCTGCTGCATGTTTTATGCTTGCTTGCATGTTACAGGTACAAAAGTAGGCTTATGTGCCCTGGACTTCATCAGAGCCATTGAATTCCTACAATAAACAATTCAATTTCCTGCCTTTACATGATTCACAAACAAGTTTATTTTTTCTTACTGAGGTGAAACTTGAAATGTGCCCTAACATACAGTTGATTAGGGAACTGTATTCTTATGCAAATTAGGATGCTGTGTAAGCAAACCATTTTGCTACAGGGACATGGTGCATAGTAGGTATATAACAGATACCCTTGACAAATGTAATTTCTACCCATCAAAGAAACAGCACATTTCTGATATTCAGACTGGAAGCTGCTTAGTATTCAAGAGACTGGCTCAAAGCTGCCTTTGTCAAAGGGTTCATTGATAGAGGGATGTCAATGTTCTCCCTTTAATGTAATGTTGTCACTTGACACCCAGCCACAGACTTCCTTGCTGAATTGCTAATATTTACATAATTTCAAACAAACTGAAAAATCGGTGGGATTTGTTATTGACAGCTCTCTTGATTTAAAAAAAAATCTGTATTGTTTTCACACACATTTTGTGTATGTTAGTTGAGAAAAAATTAGGAGAAAGTTCAGTGGGATAATGAGTTCTCCAGATATATGGAAAAATGTGTATGTGACATTGTGAACGTGGGGTTGCAGTGCATAGTGAAAGGGGTGATGCAGGTGCTCCAGACAAAGACAAACACAAAGTTCACGGCACAAGTTATTTTATTTTCCTAGACAAGTATTTAAATGATAAAACTGGCTCTACCCAGCAATGGGTATTGCCAGCGCCAAACAGGTTTAAATAATAAAGCTGGCTCTACCCAGCAATGGGTATTGGCAGCACCAAAACAAGGGGTTGCAGTCCCGAAATAATAATTCCAAAAACACAAACACAACACAAACACAGACACGTCTCTGGACAGTGCGTGCTCTGGTGCAGGTGCGGTGCTGGATACAGTGATGCCGGTTAAGTGCAGGTGCGGTGAAGTCCGGGTGAATCGCTGGCCTCAGGCTGCAGCTCCCAGATCCGTGCTAAATCAGTCTGACAAAGACAAAACACACACGGTTGCAAAACAAACAGAACACTTAACTCTCCTTCAAAACAGTCTTCGTTTCCTCCCATCAACCACAACAAAGGAACCGATTATGGCGTCACGTCCCCCTAAAGTACCCTCAGCCCCGCCCCCTCCGATAGCTCGTTCAATCACGTCTCCTCCAATTCTTGAATGAAACTTTGCTTACCGTACTAGGGCGGAGACTCCTGGTACCGTGACGCCATCCCTTTCCTGAATGGCCGGCTTCCGACTGCCCCCGGAATGAACTGCCGAAACATTCAGTACGGGGCACGCAATTCCTGCTGTACAGTGCTCTCACAGATCGAGAGGGAGATTGTTGATTCAGATTGATTCGCTCTTTGTCACATATCCCACCGCTCAGAGTGGAGCCGAAGGAACACTCGGCTGAATCTACCTTGCCCATTACACCCCCCCTCCCGGGAAAAGTAATTTTGATGATCTCTCCCGGCACGGTGTGTCATGAAATACATGAAGGGTTGCAGTGCCAGATACCACTGAGTTATCCGGTCGTTGCTATCCTTCATCGTGCTTAACCATCTGAGTGGGGCGTGGTCAGTAACAAGATTGAATGAATGACCCCAGAGGTAATAGCGTAAGGTCTGAGTGGCCCATTTAATGGCCAGACATTCCTTTTCTATGATGGAGTAGTTGCGCTCGAGGAGCATTTTTTGCTTATATACAGGATAGGGTGTTCTACTCCATCGACCCGCCGGGACAAGACCGCCCCCAGACCAACATCCGAAGCGTCGGTGTGGAGGAGGAATTCCTTATCAAAATCTGGCGTGATTAGGGCGGGGGCTTGGCAGAGTCGTTGCTTAATGGTATCAAAGGCCCCCTGACATTCTCCTGTCCATTTAATTAAATTTGGTGCGCTCTTTTTAGTGAGGTTCACTAGGGGGTTGACCACTGTGGCGTACTCGGGGATGAATCAGTGGTAATAACCAGCTAACCCCAAGAGAGACCTCACCTGGGACTTGGTTTTCAGGATTGCCGCATCCATCAAAGCCTGGACTTTGGTGGCGACAGGTTTCACCTGCCCATGTCCCATAATAAATCCTAAATATTGGGCTTCTTCTTTGGCAAATGCACATTTACCCAAGTTGGCTGTCAGCCAGGCTACCCTCAGAGACTGCAAGACGGCTGCGACCCTAGCCAAATGCTCCCGCCAGGTGGAGCTGTAAATCACCACATCATCAATATTCGCTGCTGCATATTCACGATGTGGGCGTAAAACCTGGTCCATTAGTCTCTGAAAGGCAGCAGGCACACCATGTAGCCCAAATGGCATGATTGTGAAATGAAACAGACCATCAGAGGTAGAAAATGCAGTTTTCTCACGTAATCTGCGGGTTAAGGGGATCTGCCAGTATCCCTTCATCAGGTCCAAAGTCGAAATGAACCTCGGCGTTCCCAGTCTGTCGAGAAGCTCGTCGACCCGAGGCATGGGATATGCAACGAACTTGGCAATAGCGTTTACCTTGCAGAAATCAACGCAGAAGCGGTTGGTGCCGTCCTTTTTGGCCACTATCACAATTGGACTCCTGGAAGGCTCAATCACCCCAAGTTCAAGCATCGCCCGCACCTCTTTGCGAACGCCACCTCGTCGACATTCCGGGATCCGGTAGGGTCTCTCTCGCACTGTGACACCTGGGGGAGAGATAATGTGATATTCAACGAGATTAGTTCTGCCGGGCACATCAGAAAAAACATCCCTGAACTCTTCAATTAACCTGCGCAGATCTCTCTGCTGATCTGGGAGTAACTGTTCCCCCATTGGAATGTTCTGTATGCTAGGAGCCTCTATACAGGGTCCAAAATCATCCTCTACCTCGCCTGGGGCTATAAATAAGGCTTCCCTTGCCTGCCAGGGCTTTAATAAATTGACATGGTAAATTTCCCATTCGTTGCGGCGATCGGGCTGCCGAATTTCATAATTCACTTTCCCTATAGCCCGAATCACCTCGTATGGCCCCTGCCATTTAGCATATAGCTTGGATTCCGACGTGGGAAGAAGCAGCATTACCTTGTCTCCTGGCCGAAAGGTCAGAATCCGTGCATTTTGGTTGTAATGCTGCTGTTGCCGGTGCTGAGCCGATTTTAGATTGTCCTGGGCCAAACGACCGACCAAATCCAGGCAATCACGGAGTAGGAGCACATGCTGCACTACGTTTTTGGATGAGCCTTTGTGTCCTTCCCACCCCTCTCTCAACAGATCGAGGATGCCGCGAGGCTGTCGGCCGTACAAGAGCTCAAAGGGGGAGAACCCTGTCGAACTCTGCGGCACCTCTCTCACTGCAAAAAGGAGGTAGGGGAGAAGCGATGCCCAATGTTTCTGCTCCTGATTCACAAATCGTCTCAGCATCTGCTTTAATGTTTGGTTAAAACATTCCACCAAACCGTCCGACTGTGGATGATAAACAGATGTCCGGATGGGACGTATTTTTAATATTTTATACACCTGCTGTAGCGTTTGAGACAGAAAGTTAGTTCCATGATCAGTCAGTATCTCTTTGGGGATCCCTACTCTCGACATAATCTGCACTAGTTCTTTGGCTATTGCAGCGGCACTCGTGGACCTCAATGGATCTGCCTCCGGGTATCGCGTTGCATAATCCACCACTACTAATATGTGCGTATACCCGGAGTCAGAAGGTAGCAAAGGGCCCACTATGTCCATTGCAATGCGCTCAAAGGGAGTGGAAATTATTGGCAGTGGAACCAAAGGGGTGGGGCGCACTCGCTGGCAGTCTGGGCATGTGGCTACATATTTCGACACTTCACTATGAAGCCCTACCGAATAAAATCAAGCCAATATGCGTTCCCTCGTCTTGTCGGCTCCCAAGGGTCCTGCAAAGGGGATGTCATGCGCCAGCCTCATGACCTCAGGTCGACAGGACGGAGGAACCATCAATTGTGTTACAGGCTGTCCTGTGCCCGGGGCAGGGTTTACCCTATAAAGTAATTGCCCCTTGATAATGAAGTGCGGATATACCAGCGCCCCAGCGCCTTCAACATCCTTACCTTCAATAGACCGGACCTGTCCCCAAGCGTGCACCAGTGTGGGGTCGTTTTTCTGGTCCCACACTAGGTCTGCGCTTGAGCCCACATGTCCGGTACATTGAGAGGGGCTGGAGTAACATCTGCCCTGGATGGCCCAGTAACCTCGCCCTTTCGGTCACGCTGCGTACCGACTCCCTTTGAGTGGCGTTTGATACCATCCGCGCTCTCTCCCACCAGTCCCCAGCCTCGTTTCAGACGCACCTTCCCATTTTTTGATCCGTCTCTCTTTCTTTGTTTTCCTAGGACGGAAAAGGGAAGAGAACAGGTCAGCTTGCAGGGGAAAAATCTCACCAATCGTTTCCCCTGCTCTGTCTGCCACGGTTATGTGTGCGGTCGGGACTGCCTTTTGGATTAATTGCCGATACTGTGGCCAGTCCCGGCCCAGAATTACGGGGTGCGGCAGCCTTTCCACCACCCCCACTGTGAGGTGGCGTTGTGTCTGACCTATCGACAAGTATGCTTTTAGGGTGGGATATGTCGCCGTGTCTCCATGGATGCAGGAGATCGCCACCTTGCCTTGTGGCTGCCACGACATACCGCCTAAGAGAGACGTTTGAATTAAGGTCTGTGCACACCACTAAAGCCTGGGTACTCACATTACCAACCACCACATCAATAATACAAGGCCCCTCCCGACCATTTCCCCATTCCTTACCTGCTTCAGATGCCAGATAGCATGTCGCCACGTTGCACTCCATTGCCGAGGGGCACATGCGGGCAATGTGTCCTGGTTCATGGCACCTAAAGCAGATGATACTAGGGGCAGAAGGCACTGGGGTTAGCGATCTGTCCCGCTGCTGATAAGGCAGTGGGTCAGAGGTAGCAAATCTACCCCAGCTGGGGGCCAACCGCTGCCTCCATGGTGAGGAGGTGGGTCGGCCCATTGGGATCGGTGGTTTGGCCGGTCGGGGTCCCAGGGGAGGAGAAGGTGTTGGTGGTACTGCGGGTGCTGCTCCTCGGCTGGTGAGAGGAAGAAGAGGGGTCAGTAGTCCGGTTTTGATGGAGATCCGGGAGTCCTCAAAGTCCTCCGCCAGTTTGATGGCGGCCTCCAGGGTGTCTGGGTTGTGATGCCGTATCCAGTCCTGTGTCTCCGTGCCGACCACATGGCAGAACTGCTCCAGGACTATTGCCTCGCCCATCTGTGCACCGGTCTTTTGTGCAGGGCTCAGCCAGTGCACCATGTGGTCACACAGTTTCTGGGCGACCACCCTGGGACGGGTCTCCCGTGGTCTCCGGTATTCCCGGAAACGCAGCCGATGGGTTTCCCCCGTGATGTTGAGGCGTTGGAGGATGGCCCGCTTGACTAGGTCGTACTGGCTAGCCTCCTCGTCAGTCATTGCTTGGTACGCTGCCTGAGCTTCCCCACTCAGACAGGGACCCAATTGACTGGCCCAGTACTCCTTTGGCCATTGTGCAGTGGTGGCCAACTGCTCAAAGGCAACCAAGTACGCCTCGGGGTCATACTCTGCTGTCATCTTCTGCGCCCGTGCCTTAAGGGGCGCCATCACGGGTACCACTGGTGCCTGGCCTGCGTTCCCGAGCCCAACCCTCTCTATCAGCGCCATGTATCTCTTCTCTCTTTGTCTCTCCTCCGTCTCCCGTCTCTGTTCCAGCGCTTGCAATAGTGCAGTGAGCGTGGCAACGTCCATCCCACTTCTGACACCACGTGTGAATGTGTGGGTTGCAGTGCATAGTGAAAGGGGTGATGCAGGTGCTCCAGACAAAGACAAACACAAAGTTCACGGTACAAGTTATTTTATTTTCCTAGACAAGTATTTAAATGATAAAACTGGCTCTACCCAGCAATGGGTATTGCCAGCGCCAAACAGGTTTAAATAATAAAGCTGGCTCTACCCAGCAATGGGTATTGCCAGCACCAAAACAAGGGGTTGCAGTCCCGAAATAATAATTCCAAAAACACAAACACAACACAAACACAGACATGTCTCCGGACAGTGCGTGCTCGGGTGCAGGTGCAGTGCTGGATACAGTGATGCCGGTTAAGTGCAGGTGCGGTGAAGTCCGGGTGAATCGCTGGCCTCAGGCTGCAGCTCCCAGATCCGTGCTAAATCAGTCTGACAAAGACAAAACACACACGGTTGCAAAACAAACAGAACTCTTAACTCTCCTTCAAAACAGTCCTCGTTTCATCCCATCAACCACAACAAAGGAACCGATTATGGCGTCACGTCCCCCTAAAGTACCCTCAGCCCCGCCCCCTCCGATAGCTCGTTCAATCACGTCTCCTCCAATTCATGAATGAAACTTTGCTTACCGTACTAGGGCGGGGACTCCTGGTACCGTGACGCCATCCCTTTCCTGAATGGCCGGCTTCCGACTGCCCCCGGAATGAACTGCCGAAACATTCAGTACGGGGCACGCAATTCCTGCTGCACAGTGCTCTCACAGGTCGAGAGGGAGATTGTTGATTCAGATTCATTCGCTCTTTGTCACAGACATATATACAGTACATACGGACAACCGTTGCCAATATAGTCCCTTTCAGCCCTATTACAAAAATTGAGCATGAATACTACGATCAACCTCACTGCAATGCTATTTTGAGTTGATCATCAGAGGCAGCATGCATTTCATAATAGAAGGGAGCAGCCAATGTCAATGTTTTTTTTATTAAGCATCCCAGCGAGCCGCTTGCATTTATATATACAGGCATCAATGCAACTGCCACCCGAGGCTGATGTGAGCTTAAACAGTAGCCAAAAAAAGAGGCCCCACTCAGAAAGCTTCTTATAGGGGACTTGCTGCACATTTGGTGACCCTGTAAATCACTTTATAAGCTCGAATGGGATAGACCAAAATAATTTGTTAATACTCTTAACAACCCTACTGGGAGATGAGACCACTGTGTGCGTGGAAAGGAGCAAGCATTCCGTTATCCTGCATTAGATTGTTGACACTTAGGAAATTGTTTAATCAATTTTATAGGTGGAACCCATTAGCGTATTGCATAAATACAGCTAATGTACTCTAAGCTGCTGTATTTACACCTGCGCCCCTTTGCTCTGATTGGGCTTAGACTTAAAAGGCTCCCAACCGATGGAGTTTCATTCATATATGTGTCTATATGAAAACCCTGGATGCAATGCAGGGTCATTTGATCTTTTCTTCCACAGCAATAATTGAATGACCCTGCAGAAGATATTTTCTTGGATCTTGTAATGCCATTTATCCAATAAAATAAACTTTTTTTGCAGCTTGCAGTCTCGACAGTTCTGCTTTGGCAGAATTACACTGTGCATGCCACAATTCAAGTAAGTATTGTGTATTAAAGTATTAAAATATACTATACTTTACTAAGACATCAACAACTACACGCTCATGGCCAAATAACCAACAAGTCCCAGAAGGGCCATCCTCATGAGTGAAAAAACACCTGAACGTTCATGGATTATTCTGTTTATATAACAAGTACAATGCTTCTGAGAATAAAACTTGTTTAAACAGCTGAATTCAGAGACTTTCTATAGACAAAGCTCTGCATCTGCTTAGCGATACTCCCAGTCATTTGATTTAAACAGTATGCAAGATAGATTCCAAAAGGAGAACCGGTAAATAGTCACTCTTCAGTGTTTATTTTTTTTTTTTTTTTTTTTTTTACTGGTGCTGTTTAAATCACTAAGCGTAGTGTACTGTTACAGATTTTGATTTTTGATAAGGTAATTCAATATGCCAATGACTAGATTAATTTTAATCAGTCCCAATGAGCATGCTTACAAGTTGTCTTTTATCTTTTAACTCATTCACTTTCTGTTACAGGGATGGGAATTAATGAAACATTTTAAAAAAAAAACACTCACACAGTGACGACACAAAGACCTGAGGCTTTAGGCTTTCAGATGGGAAAAGGGTTACTAGGCAACTGAAGTGCTGAAGACAGAAAGCTAAACAATTTAAAGCATATATAATCTTACCTGAGAGTGGCAGTATGTTAATTTCCACTTAGCAAATAACAAGCAAGTGTGAACACACAAAACCTACAGGGGATTCAGCTGTCATTTAAAGAATTAACACTAAAGGTATAAAGGCAAGGACATTAACTAAAATTAAAATGGCACGTTGCTACAGGCCACAGTATGCTGTCACAGAATTTTAACAACAAATTCCTTGATATTTAGTTTTTTCTTTTTTACCCTTAAAACATGTTTGGAGATTCTAAATGTTTACAATTCCTGATCAGTGGTGTAGTTCTGAAGTCTGAAGGTACCGGTGCCACCAAAATATATATTTACACATAAAATAGTGTATCTATACTCTACAAGTATTACCACAAAGTGTCTTTCTTTTCAGAACCCTTTACTTTACGTGTCTGTGTTTCAGTGGCAGAACAATGTTTGTTTCTTTTGCTGCTGGCTATTGTGGTGTATGTGGAATTGTAATTTTACTGTAATTTGATCTTTATGACATCTTTTTTCTCATTTTGGCAGCCATTTCATAAACAAGTTAACAAGTTATCACCAAGCAATGCAGAACCTGGGACTGCAGAATGTGGAATTCCTTCGTTACTTGAGGCCTTGGAGTCTAAAAGAGCTGTCTTGTTGTCTCTTTTTTATATTTAAAATTGAAAGGCTGGTTCAAATTGCTTCATAAACCAGAGTTGACTTTGCATCTCTTCAGATGTTCTACCTGCTAGGATTGGCTTTTCTTTCATTTACACGACATGAAAAGGCAGAGGATGGTGTAGCGCTTCTATCCCATGGAGATCAAACAGTGGCTTAGAGAACTGAGGATATAGATTAAATGACACTTCCAGCTTTAACCTCTAATTTGAAAAGAAAGTTAGGTGGGGGGTATAGTTGTAGTTAACACTTTCTTTAAATGGTACATAAGGACCTTTTTATTTTATTGTGTTACATGTTCCCATGTTCCTGAGTCGGAAGTGACGTCACTTGGTGCTCATCGGTGCAGGGGATTTAACAACAGTTTGCTGAATCAACATGGCTGATGATATTGCTGCTGTTGCTGCTTGCAAGGCTGTGTGTGTGTGTGTGTGTGTGTGTGTGTGTGTGCGCGTGCACCTACCACTGCTCTCTAACTAACCTGCCTCGCTTGATGTGCTGCTCTTTCTGCAGCTGCTTGTGTCATGTTGGCGAAAACGGCACTGATGCATCGTCTTGCATAAGCAGCGTCTACAAAGTAAACTGAAAGCTTATTGGGACGAACTAAGAACTGAAAGCCTTATAGTTTAGTTTAACTGAGTAATATTATAGGGATGTTAGGGCTAGGCTGTTACATTAAAATCGAATGTAGAAAGCAGCTAGCCCGCAATTGTAAATATTTATAAATATGAATATATTAATAGATACACTTTCAAATACAGTTAGCCCCGATTGATTTCACAACTTTATAACATATTTGTTTGAAGTATAAAAGAACAAATTACATTCACGGTAATATATATATATGTGTACATAGATTTGAATGTAAACAATAACAAGTAGTTGTCATGCCGTCAAAAACCTATAAATACCTCCAATGTTTTGATTCAAACACAGGCTCCCTTGAGAAAGATATGTGCAACATATCGAAACGTTGGGCAGCTGGCTCTTTGAGCTAAAATATATATATATATATATATATATATATATATATATATATATATATATATATATATATATATATATATATAGGGAATGCAATTTAAAAGTTTAAAAAAGTGGTCAAAATGTAAAAAAAATAAAATACACACACCATACATAAACAGTTGTAGCAGCACATGGGAACATGTAACACAATAAAATAAAAGGGTCCTTATGTACCCTTTAAGCTACCTTGCTAAACGTTTTTTTCCACATTTCACTACTAGGTTCTGAGCAACAATCTATATATTAACATTTTAAAATAATTGGTAGAATTAGATATTAAACCATCTGACTTTAAACTAGCAGCTTCTCTTCCTATACTTGATCAGTGACTAATACAATTGCTGTGCTCTAAATAAGCGTAAGGCCTTATTTTGAAGCAAGAGCAAAAGAAGTTGACAATTTACTGAGAGGAATAAAAAACAGCATATAACTAGCAAGGAACAGGAAGTATATCCTTGTTCTGAGTGGTTAGTCTACTTTATACCATTACAATGGTTTTATACAATCTTTGCCATTGCACTTAAAATAGAGCCCAGCAGTTTTCCAAATCAGCTTCCTAGTCGTTAAAAAATCTAAAGAATTCCACTTTGCACAAAGGCAATATGACAATTCAGTGACAGGTATCTATAAATACTGTTTATACCTTTATGGAAATAGCATGTTAAATGTTTCAAGCCACTTACAAACCCTACAGCAGCTAGTCTGTATGTGTGTTTTTCAATTACTGGACAAGAAATGTATCTACAGTATGCACACAGTTTGTTCAATCTTAGCACACACTTAGAAAAGTTAAGTAGCTTAAATCTCTTTTGTTATTGTTCCCTTGTGGTTCTTATTGAAGTTACTAAAACATTGTGAGTTTTTATAACTGTGTTAAGGGGCTTTCACTATGGTTTCAGGCAACTATAAGTGAAAAGAAGCTTCTGAGCTCAGGTGAAAGCACCTTAAAACTTAAAATAAAAAAAAGAAAGAAACAATTTATGTAATTGCAATAAGAACCACTGTGGGTCAAAATTATTAATTAAAGAAGGCAGTTCCCCTTTAGTGTAACAGCAAGAGTACTGTACATTCAGCAATATATTGTAAATGATACGGATATTTATAAATATTTTATATTAGCACTGTATGATAAAACGTTATGTGGAACCCTTTTTAAGTTATTTTATCCTCTCCCTATTTGACCGTATTGTTCAAGGCCTAGTTAAGTTTTACACTTTTCTCTTTCAAATTGATGTCATAGTAACTACTTGGTAAAAGTTAATGAGGAAAAATATCTGTTTTTCATTTTTATGTACAGACAGCGGTGGGGCCCACATAAGAGATTAAAGTGAAGAGGAGGGTTTCTTGTTGCTTTTAATGTGGATCATTTAGAAGAGCAAGACATTTCTCTAAATTACCAGATCCACAAGGCATTCCAGGTTTGTCGATTGAAAAGGAGTTGTAAAACTCAGTACTGATGGTTAGCATGTGTGTTTTAAACATTAGAAATTGATTTTATTTGTAATGTGTTTGTTGCCTTATAGCACCGTTTGATAGATTCAGTGTAAATGGCTGTATTGTCAATGTTTACTTATTAATATACTGTGCTTGTTTTCTCTGATATCTGAACGGATCCAGGTTTCAGTATGAACCACCGCTGCTGTTTAAGAATGTGAGTACATCCAATACTACATGCATGTTTGTTATGGCTTTCTATAAATTAAAGCTCAAATGCACACCAGCACCCTGCATTTGATTTCATTTCACGTTTTTATGATTAGTTATCATGTAAATGTGTGATATTTTTGTATCATGTAATCACACGATCATTTCCTAGCACGTAATTATGTCATAACTAATCATGTAAATATGTGAAAACTAGCACAATTAATTACGTGAAACTTTTCATGTAATTTACTTGCAGAAATAAAAATAAGTCTCACATTTTTGTCACGCTATTTTGGGAGTACCTTTTGGATAATCTGGGTTTATATGTAGTTTTCTTTTAGGGGGAGAAATTCTCCTTACAAATGCAAATTACCAAATTAATATTAAAATACGGGCTGTTGTATTTACATTTTTCTGTCTGTTTATGATAATTGTTCCTTCCAAGGAATAAAATGCTACACCTGCAACATAACGTGTAGGTGTGTCAGTGTTGGTTCAAGCATTGAAGTAACTCAGCAGCATGATGTAGATGTGAGCATACTTGTAATGAACTTTCAGATTCATATTTTTTAAAGTCTTTGCCATGGCACTGGAATTATTCCAATGCATTTACTTGGACGCAAATGTTTCAGCAACATGTATTTTTTGGACGGATATATTCCAATGTGCCAGTTGGACCATTTTCAACAAAAGCTGTTCATTTTATAAAACTAGTAACAGACAACAGAATGTAAATGTAAGGTCACAGAGATATGGCTTATCTCATTATTGCAATTGTGTAACAAGCTATGATACAAATTGCACTTGGACAGAAAGCCCTTGATGATCTGGCCTTGAGTGTATGTGGTACAGAGCAAAGTGCAGGAACAATATTGGTAATAGTTTAATTTTCCTTTCACTAAAAATGGACGATATTTCACTTTGGTGAACATTTTTTAATGAATCTGGCTGTGTTATTGTACAAAATGAGGTTCTTGACATTTTTACATTGTACACAGCAGGGGTTTATTTATTTATTTATTTATTTATTTATTTTTTTAAATTTAGTCGCTGCCAATGATTTTACCCCAGTTTTCTCCCCAATTTGGAATCGCCAATTGTATTTATTAATCCCGGTTCACCGCTGCAACTCCCTGGTGACTCGGGACGGCGGCTGACACACGCGTCCTCCGGAATGTGTCCGTGCCAAGTCATCTTTTTTCGCCCTGCAGATCCACAGCAAAGCCATCAGACCTGTAGTGCCGGAGGACAACACAGATCTGAGTGGCTCCACTGCAGACCTGCAGGTGCCCTATCAGCCACAAGGGTCGCTGGTGCGCGGTGAACCGTGGATTGCCCTGCTGACCTAAGCCCTCCCTACCCGGGCAGCGCTCAGCCAATTGTGCGGCGCCCCCTGGGAACTCCCAGTCATGGTTAGCAATGACAGCCTGGATTCGAACCGGCGATCTCCAGGCTATAGGACGCATCCTCTACTCCATGCAGAGCACCTTTACTGGATCTGCCACTCAGGAGCCCCAATAATAGCATTTTAAAAAAATATCTAAAAAGGAAATACAAAAATGATTTGGAATTTATATAAATGTGTGCATGCCACTTGACTCCACTTAGGGCAGACTACAAGAAATGGTTTTAAAAATACATTTCAGAAGGTGTGTTAACCATGATAACCCACATCTCATTCCCAGTTTTACAGCTGAGGGAAACTGAGCCACAAGATTACGTAACTAGCCAAAGGTCACACAGTAAGCACGCAGTTGAGGTGGGATCTGAATCCAGGATCTGCTTTGAAGTGGCAATTTTACCACATGGATTTCTAAGTGATGAACAAAGAGGTTCTGTTCTTCCTGAAAATCTGTTCTGGACTGGGACTATTGATTGTTTCAAAATTTAGCAGAGAAAGCTGAAAAATTTACATTTGTCACACAAAATAGGGTTGTTTCATTCCCGTGCTTGTTTAAAAAAATGTGAAATCTATGTTTGGATATTTCACGAAGAGTGTATGTAGCATCGACATATATACAACTATGGTCAAAAGTTTTGCATCACCCTAGAATTTTAGGATTAAGACATAATTCAAAATAAATAAATAGATGACCATTACTTTACATCATGTAATCAAAGAAACTACAAAATGATATCTCAAAAGTCTACCGGAAGCCAAAATAGTAGTGCTTAGTATTTACAATGCATTCCATTGTGTTTTGACTTCCTTAATCCTCTCAGACATGGACTCAATGAGGTGCTGAAGAGTCGAGTTATCCTTTAGACTTTTCCATGCAGCTTTTACACTTGATTCCACACTCTGTCTTGTATCTTTTTCCTTTGTGCCTTTGAACTCTTAATCCACCTCGGTTTCCAAAACAGCTGAAGGGGGACTCGTCAGAGAAAATTACTTTGGTCCAGTCATCTTTGTCCAGTCTTTTGTATGTGCGACAAAAGTACAGGTGATCTCTGATGTTTTTCTTGCTCAGAAGGGGCTTCTTAGCAGGCCTGTGACAATAGACTCTTCTCCAAGAGATGCCTTCTCACGGTGCTCGCAGACATCTTCACTCCAACTTCTTTCCATTGTCGCAGTAAATGGACACTGCTGGCCAAACTTGAATGGCACAGGTGGCGATCCTGGCAAGCAGTGCTGACTTTGGGGCATCCAGACCTAGGGGCAGCTTTACAGCTTCCAGTCGTCTTATATTTCTGGATGATCCTGGATACTGTGCTTTAGCCGGCATAACCTCTGCTGGCTATCTGACGACTGCTAAAACTTTCCTTATGAAGTCCAATGATGGCTTTTCTCCATGGATTACTCTGAAGTTACAAAATCTAAAAAAAATCATGCTTATATAGCTTTGATATACTTGGTACCACTAATTGTCACCTTTTGATTACTTCTAATTGAGTAACATGTGTCAAGATTTGTGACGTCTGTTCGGAAATTGTGTGTTTTCATGTTAGATTCAAATGTCACATTTTTACATTTTTGTCAGTTTTTTGTTAAGTATATGGAAAAATACAAAGCGGTATGTAATTGAATTGAATAAGAGGAGGCTGTGTGGTCCAGTGGCTGAAGAAAAGGGCTTGTAACCAGGAGGTCCCCGGTTCAAATCCCACCTCAGCCACTGACTCATTGTGTGACCCTGAGCAAGTCACTTAACCTCCTCGTGCTCCGTCTTTCGGGTGAGACGTAATTGTAAGTGACTCTGCAGCTGATGCATAGTTCACACACCCTAGTCTCTGTAAGTCGCCTTGGATAAAGGCGTCTGCTAAATAAACAAATAATAATAATGTTAATGTAACATTATTCAGCAGGTTTCATTGGACTTTATGAAGCAAAATTAGATAATTCTAGGGTGATGCAAAACTTTTGGCCATAGCTGTATGTGCTGGATCATGTCAAATTAATATATAAATACATGGGTTTTAAAACAGGACAGTAACCTATGACTCAAGTAACCTCAGGGCAAATACCTTATACTTGAAAGGAAACTTCTGCTGTAGAATGTTAGAAAATGCATGCTGAGATTCCAAACAACCACACCACACATGCACATTAGATGCACAGATGTTTTAAATCAATCAGTGGACTGGCTCACAATAGTCCATTTGATTACTTTTGTAAGAACATTTATAAGAAGTTCTGTAAGTACACCAGGATTTAAAGTAAGGGCAGTTCAATGAAGTATAGAATTAAGAGTTAATTGCAGGACAGTGACATTTGGCATGTGACTGTGTGAATGAATGGAATTAAAGAATAGGTAAGTCCACACATGTTGCTACAATTGTTTAAAAACATACCTATCATTTTTCTTTTCGTTGTTAACATCCTGACAACTTTTTACAGTTATAACTTTAAAGTCTGTTCAAAGTTGTTTTCAAAATGTCCGCTCTAGTGCACTGATAGTGTAAGGCAGGGGTGACCAACCTTTCCTTGGGCATGAGCCATTTTTAAATTTCAAATTAAAACGTGAACCACAACAATAGATTTCACCATGTGGTTTGTACCATACCCATGTTTAGCCATATTTAGGATGTAAAATAATAACACACACTGATGGACACTAAGAACAGCATTACTATGCAGCCAGCTCAGGCATTTTCATTTTTTATGTTTATGAAGGTTTTTATATCTAGTTTTTCACTAAACACCCTGCTAAAACAAATAATAGCCACACACACCCTTTTTATGTTGCCATATATAGTCAATAGTTAACTCAACATATTGCAGCGGCCGTCTGTGTGTGTGGGTGAAGGTGGTATTGCATCACTTACAAGTGCTGTTGTCGGGTCTATCAAGCAAAGGAGTCAGGCAGACACCAAATAGCTCTTTTACTGAGTGTTTATTGTGCAGGCAGAATGCCAGTCAACACTGATACACCACCCACACTCTCACTCACACAACTGGGAAACAGCCACTCCCCCACCACTCAGCACAACAGAGCTAGAAACTGTGACAAAACATTAAAGAACTATATAAACACTACAACAAATACATAACTGCAATATAAATAATATCTCATGAAAACGAACACGCACAACAATGACTACTGTCTTTATAATTAATTATAAAACTATTTGAACACTTGCTTTCTACCTGCTAATCGGCTGTTGAAATTCTGAACACAGGTGTATGTTACTGTAAATTCCCAGTTGTGATCTTCATATACATATTATAGCGCTTGCTAATTTATTTTTTAAAACAAAAAAGTGGTCTTGCACCTTTAAAAATTATTAATTAATACTTACATTTTATTTCTTGAAACTTTTTTTTCACACAATGCAGTGTACTCAAGTAGTGTGTTGAAAATAATTACTCACTTTCTCCAAAATTAAACAAAAATACTTCAGACTGCTGTTGAACATCTTTTCTATTTACTGCAAACTGTAGATAAACAAGAGGTTTATCTGTTTTCTAGTCCTTTTTTTCAGATTTTTTTGATCCCTGTTTCTTGGACACTGGAGGTGCCTGCCTGTGTTCTGTGACCGTTCAACTCTCTGGTTTGTTTATTTTTTTTAGGCTACTCAGAAACAACCATTCACAATTTAAACATCTAGTTCTTAATATAATGAAGAACAAACATATATATACTGCTTCATTTTGAACACGGTAATAAAAACAATTATTTGCCATTGGTATTCACATGTATATATCCACATTTATATATATATATATATATATATATATATATATATATATATATATATATATATATATATATATATATATATATAACCAATATATTTTAGCAGCGCTGTATAGGGTTCTCAGCGGCGGTGTAATGAAGACGCTGCAGCAGGATTTTTAGTCAATGGCAATAACAATTGCCGTGTGTTTATTGTTACGCTCTTTAGCAAACGGATTTAGCTCTCGTCAAGAACTCCGGAAACACACACACTAACCCGCTCACACCCTCTTATAATGCCCTCACTCACTCCTGATTTGCCCACTCTCCATTTCCACAGTATCTGATCGCCTTCATGTGCTTGATAACAGTCACTCACTTGGAACTGGCAGCTATTACATCCTCATCAGTGACACCAGCAGCGGCGTTCACCTCTCCCGCTGCTTCAGCCACGCCCACACCTGCTCTCGAGCTGCCAATCTTCACTCTAGCAACTGCCTCTAGTTCTGGATCCTTTTCTGTCTCACTCCTCAACTGAGGCGCAATATTATTGAAGGGAAAGTAGAAGAAGTTAATTTAGTCTCAATACTTATTGCAACTTCAGAATTTGTGGATCACAGGGTAGTCGACTGTGGAGATCTGTTCGTCACTCTTAAATCACGGGATCCTCGGCTGAGTAAAAATCTTACTCTTGGAGAATTTCTGCTTGCTTTTTCTGCTTTTCACAATGTCCTTTGTGAAGTTTACGCTCACCAACGTCAGGAACATTGTTGATCTCTCGGTCAGATATGGCAGTACCATTTTTTATGAGTACCATAATACCTTTTCAGCCAAAGCAGCTTCTATGTTATCATTGGACAATACACTGATTGACTGGTCTCAACCCGATCATGATCTGTTTAATAGATTCTTCAGTGGTCTCCGTGCTAATGCTTGTGGTGCTTCCACCGCCCATTCTACCTCCCTGTGTCCAGAAGCAGCCTCCTCTTCAGCCTCCTCATCAACCTCAAGTTATTCTTCCCCTGCTCCCAACAACACTCCTTTCTTCAGGAATCATGCGCCTGCAGTTTTTGCAGTTCCAAAGGATGCTGCTTTTATATATGTGCAGTTTCTGAGGCGATGCTCATTCATGTTCCATCTGCCCTCTTATCTGAATGCATTCATCATTACTAATGGGGCCCATTTTGGCCAATTTAAAAAAAAAAAAATAATCTATCGTAATCTTTTGTAATAATCAATCTACTGTTCATATTATTAATAAAGGCTGTTCATTTTCCCCTCTAATTATGCAACTTCTTCGCCGGCTAGTCTTGATTTCAGTTATCAATAATTTTATTTTGAAAGCCAAACACCATCCAGCTAATAACAATGCTGATGCTCTTTCTCATTTACAGATTGCTAATTTCAGACATTTGGCTCCTTCAGCTCAACCTTTCCCTCTACTCATTCCTCCATTCAGTGATCTCATTTCCAATTAAATTCATCTATTTGCAATCTTCTGGCTTCAGTTTAAGATTATATGGCCGGGAAAACTCAACTCTCCTCTTTGCCCTTATTCCTCTTTATCCCACTATCTTTCCCATCACAACCCCTCTAACCCATCTGATCATCTCTTTATTAACTCTAACAATTCTATCACAACAAAACTGTTTATCTACTCATCTTTCCTCACTCATTTCTAAAGCTGGTGTTCCTCCCCAATTGTATTCCCCCCATTCATTCCATATAGATGCAGCAACATCAGCAGCTAAAGTTAAGATCAACCAGTCCTTAATTAAACAAATGGGGTGTTGATCGTCCTCTGCATCTTAAATTTGCTGCGCTCTCCCTGATATTATTTTTGCTCAACAAAGTATAGCTAGCAAGCCTGGAGTGGGGGCCATCTCTCTGCCAGGACCACCAAAGGTTTCCTCCCACTTAAAATGTCTTAAAAATATATATATATATATATATATATATATTTATAAATATATATATATATATATATTAGGGGTGTTCCCGAATATGAATTCGTATTAGGATATTGTGATAAAGAGAGAAAGAGTCGATGTTGTAAATCTCCCTCCCGATCGGAAAGGACGCTGTGTAAGGACGGTGGTATGCTGGCTCCTAGATGGACTGCTTTGACGGTAGGCAGAAACCGGAAGGTGACCATATTAGGGGCAGCACGTAGTTGCATGTACCCGGAAAGACTCCATTGCAATCAGCTGGGGCACGGCCCTCGATTGGAGAAACCCTGGCAACGGGTTGTTTGCAGGGAGGGCTTTGTGGGTACAAAGGGGAAGCAGCTACGTCAATACGCTGCCTTGCGCTGATGTGTACAGACAGCCGGAGCCTGTACTGTTTATCTTTTTGGTTTGGTTTGTTGTTTGTTGTTTGTTTCGTTGTAGAGGAGGAGTGAGCCGCGGACCGGCAGACAGGAGTGCGTTTCTGCACAGCACAACACAGCACAGCACCGCACCACACTCACCGGCACTACGTCTCCCAGGACTCAAGCACGCACACTGCTGTGCACGGAGGACGGGGGACGGACAAAGTTGAGTTTTGTTTGTTTTGGATTAAAAGCCTGCGTGTACCCCCAATACCATCGTTGCTAAAGGGGTGGATTACTTTTGATATTTTTTATTATTATTAAATACACAGACTGTTTTTGGGAGAAACGCTGTTTGGACATTCTTTTTATTCACTGTACCACTGCACCTGACGACATTTGGTGTTCAGAAGAGGGATTACAATGGACCCAACTACATTGGCAGCGCTGTTGGAGGTGCAGGAGCGGAGGCATCAGGAATCCTTGACGGCCATGATGGAGAGGATGCATGGCCTGTTCCTGGAAGCTAATCGGGGGAGGGAACCGGTGGCTCGACCAGCAGAACCCCTACCTAGGGTAAGGGTAGTGAAGAGGGCGCTGGAGGATGACCCTGAGGCTTACTTAGTTGCCTTTGAAAGGCAGGCAACAGCAGCTCAGTGGCCTCGGGAGTGGTGGGCTACCCAGTTGGGCCCCAATTTGATCGGGGAGGCCCAGGCAGCCTACCAAGCCCTGACACATGAGCAAGCCCTGGTGTACGACCAGGTGAAGCAGGCCATTCTCCAGCGGCTTGACATCAAAGAGGAGACACACCGCCGCTGGTTCCGGGAGTACCAGCGTCCCCCAGGACTGCGACCCCGTGTGGTGGCCCAGCAATTAGTGGATCATGTGACCCTGTGGCTCTGCCCCGGCACCAACGATGCAGAAAATATCACTGAGCTGATTGCCATAGAGCAGTTTGTGAAGGTGCTGGGGCCGGACACCCAGAACTGGGTCACCAGGCATCGACCCACCATGCTAGAGGCAGCAGTCCGATTGGCTGAGGGCTATGAGGATGCATTGGCGTCAGCTCCATGGTCGTCACCCCCGCTCCTCCCTCCAACCGACCACGGACGATGGGTCCAAGGACAGGACCCCCCCAGCACTTCACCCCCTCCCCCCACGGGGCTACTTCTCATCGGCACCCCACGGGCGGCCTTCCTCCACACCAATAGAGGGCAAGGTCGACTCCCAGCGGGGTGAGAACAGAGAACCCCTCCCCACTGCCAAACCGGCAGCAGGACATACAAGCTCCGTGGGCGCCCTTTCACCCCACTTGCTACCGGTGCCATGAGGTCGGCCACCTCGCCCAGAATTGTCCGGCGGCGATGGAATGTGGTGCGGCCTCCCATTATCTACCAACAGCACCAGGTAAGTCCTGGGGTAATGATTGGGAGGGGCCTTGCATTGTTGATGTACAGGTTGGTGATGTGAGCACTCACGCATTAGTGGACTCGGAATGTGGGCAAACTTTAATTGAGGAGGCTCTGTTGACGGGGGTACCTTGGTGGTCACGTGGGGTAGTGGTCATTTCCTGTATTCATGGGGATAACAAGGACAACCCCCTCACTAAATTAGATTTGACTATTGGATGTCATACCCGCCGCGTAATCGTGGCAGTGGCTGCAAAGTTGCCCTATCCAGTTATTTTAGGTCGAGACTGGCCATATTTTGAAACTATGATTAATAAAGCGGTAAAGCCAGTCTCGGTAAGACCATGGGAGCAGTGGGGAAACTATTGGGAAAATCTTCCCGCTGCAAGCCGATTTGTTCCATTCCCGATTTCGCCCGAAAAAACAAAAAGAGAGCAAAGGGTTGAAAAATGGGAAGGAATGTCAATGAGACAAGGCTGGGGTTTGTTGGGGGAAACTTCAGGGTCTGTTAAATGCAAGGGAAAGGGGATCGGGACCCAGTGTGACCTGCGGGGGCAGGTTACTGAGGCCCCCAGTGCTGAAGCTACTGTAGCTCCGCTCGATATCCCAAAGTTCTGGGACCGAGATGTGGACCTCGCGTTGGAACTAAAAAATGATCCTTCGCTGGCACACATCTGGGGGCAGGTTTGGTCTATCGAGGGGAAGGATGTAGAGGACAACCGGCCGCTTACATATCCTCACCATATTATTGTCGGGCATTTGCTGTATAGGGTATCCCAAGCCACGAGCACAAGCCAGATTGTAACACAATTACTCGTTCCTCAGTCTTTTCGACGTGAGATCATGCGGTTGGCTCACGATGTCCCATGTTCGGGCCATTTAGGTAGCGATAAGACTCGGGAACGAATATTGGCTCGATTTTATTGGATGGGAGTCTATAGTGAGGTGACGTGATATGTAGCGGAGTGTCCGGAGTGCCAGCAAATAGCGCCGGGGCGGGTTCGCCCGGCCCCGCTGGTCCCAATGCCCCTGATCTCAGTTCCCTTTGAACGCATTGCTATGGACATAGTGGGTCCATTGAGCCAGTCTGACTCTGGATATAAGCACATTTTGGTAGTGGTGGACTACGCGACTAGATATCCAGAGGCAGTACCATTGAGATCCACTAGTGCCGCAGTAGTTGCTCGAGAGTTAGTACAGATTATAGCGAAAGTAGGGATTCCAAAAGAAATCCTCACTTATCACGGAACTAACTTCATGTCACAATGTTTGAAAGAGTTGTATAAATTGTTGCAAATTAAGTCCATTCGAACCTCCGTTTACCACCCGCAGACGGATGGTTTGGTGGAACGTTTTAATCAGACTTTAAAACAGATGCTGAGGTGGTTTGTCAACCAAGAGCAGAAACATTGGGCTAAACTCCTCCCCTACCTGATGTTAGCAGTGAGAGAGGTGCCTCAGAGTTCGACCGGGTTCTCTCCCTTTGAGCTCCTGTATGGGAGACAATCACGAGGTATCCTTGATCTTGTGAAGGAAGGGTGGGAGGAGCAAACAAAAACTTCCAAAAACATAGTCAAGTATGTAATCATGTTAAGAGACCGCCTAGCATTGGTTGGTCGTTTGGCACAAGAAAATCTAAAACTAGCTCAGCATCGCCAGGAGCAGCAGTACAATAAACAAGCAAGAATTCTGACTTTTCGGCCAGGTGATAAAGTACTGTTGCTCCTTCCCTCGTCGGAGTCTAAGTTGTATGCTAAGTGGCAGGGGCCATATGAGGTGATACAGGGAATTGGTAATGTGAATTATGAAATTAGACAACCCGATCGCCGAAATAAGACCGAAATTTATCACATTAACCTGCTAAAACCCTGGAATGAAAGGGAAGCCCTATTTATAGCTTGTGACAGTTTAGAAGAGGATTTTGGTCCCACTGTCAATCCATTGGCTACAACTAACATTCCAATGGGGGAATAGTTACTTCTGGATCGGAAACGTGAGCTCCACCAGTTGGTGGAAAGGTTTAGTGATGTTTTTTCTGACTTGCCCGGCAGAACTAATGTTATTTCTCATGCCATTATTACTCCGCCAGGTGTCAGGATCCGAGAGAGACCATATCGGATCCCGGAGAGTCGCAGGGGTCCCGTTCACAAGGAGGTGGAGGATATGCTCGAGCTTGGAGTCATTGAACCTTCCAAGAGCGAGTGGTGCAGTCCTATTGTGATGGTGGGCAAGAAGGACGGCTCCACTTGGTTCTGTGTGGATTTTAGAAAGGTTAATGCCATCTCCAAGTTCGATGCATATCCAATGCCCCGGGTGGATGAGCTCCTCGACCGACTGGGTAAGGCTTGGTTAATCTCGACCTTGGATCTGACGAAGGGATACTGGCAGATTCCACTCACTCAGAGCTCAAGAGAGAAAACTGCTTTCTCTACCCCAGATGGCTTGTTCCATTTCCAGACCATGCCCTTTGGGTTGCATGGAGCTCCCGCCACCTTTCAGAGACTGATGGACCAGGTCTTAGCTCCCCATAATCAGTATGCAGCTGCATACATTGATGATGTGGTGATTTTTAGCTCCACCTGGAAGGAGCATATTATTAGGCTTTCAGCCATCCTACAGTCTCTAAGGGAGGCGGGGCTAACAGCCAAACTGGGCAAGTGTGCATTTGGCAAACAGGAGACCCAATATCTTGGCTACATTATGGGTAATGGCCGGGTGAAGCTAGTGGAGACGGCGATCCCGAGAACCAAGTCACAGGTGAGATCACTATTGGGGTTAGCCGGCTATTATCGCTGTTTTATCCCCGAGTATGCCATCATAGTCAACCCCCTGGTCAATCTCACCCGAAAGGCTGCTCCAAAATTAGTTAAATGGACAGGGCAGTGTCAGGAAGCATTTGATATAATTAAGAATCGACTCTGTCAAGCCCCCGCTCTCATTTGACCAGATTTCAACAAAGAGTTCATCCTTCAGACGGATGCCTCCCACATTGGTCTGGGGGCGGTTCTGTCCCAACAAGTTGACGGAGTGGAACACCCTATCATTTATTTGAGCAAAAAAGTGGCTCCAAGGGAAATTAACTACTCCATCACTGAGAAGGAGTGTTTAGCCATCAAATGGGCTACTCACGCCCTTCGCTATTATTTGTTGGGGCGTTCTTTCTCTCTTGTCACTGATCATGCTCCTTTAAGGTGGTTACACACGATGAAGGACAATAATGCTCAGATAACTCGGTGGTATCTGGCGCTGCAACCCTTCCACTACACTGTGAAACATTGTGCGGGTAAGGAGCATCAAAATGCAGATTTTTTTTCAAGGGAGGGGGGACCATTGGAGAATGTAGAGTTGGCCGAGTGTTCCTTTGGCATCACTCTGAGGGGTGAGTTATGTGATAAAGAGAGAAAGAGTCGATGCTGTAAATCTCCCTCCCGATCGGAAAGGACGCTGTGTAAGGACTGTGGTATGCTGTCTCCTAGATGGACTGCTTTGACGGTAGGCAGAAACCGGAAGGTTACCATATTAGAGGCAGCGCGTAGTTGCATGTACCCGGAAAGACTCCATTGCAATCAGCTGCGGGACGGCCCTCGATTGGGGAAACCATGGCAGCGGGTTGTTTGCAGAGAGGGCTTTGTGGGTACAAAGGGGAAGCAGCTACGTCAATACGCTGCCTTGTGCTGATGTGTACAGACAGCGGAGCCTGCACTGTTTATTTTTTGGTTTGTAGTTTGTTGTTTGTTTCGTTGTAGAGGAGGAGTGAGCCGCGGACCGGCAGACAGGAGCGCGTTTCTGCACAGCACAGCACAGCACAGCACCGCACCACACTCACCGGCACTACGTCTCCCAGGACTCGAGCGCGCACACTGCCGTGCACGGAGGCCGGGGGACGGACAAAGTCGAGTTTTGTTTGTTTTTTTGGATTAAAAGCCTGCGTGTACCCCCCCAATACCATCGTTGGTAAAGGGGTGGATTACTTTTGTTATCTTTTGTTATTATTAAATACACGGGCTGTTTTTGGGAGAAACGCTGTTTGGACATTCTTTTTATTCACTGTACCACTGCACCTGACGACAGATATGCATGAATAATAAGAAGAACATAAGAACATAAGAAAGTTTACAAACGAGAGGAGGCCATTCAGCCCATCTTGCTCGTTTGGTTGTTAGTAGTTTATTGAAATCAGAATCTCATCAAGCAGCTTCTTGAAGGATCCCAGGGTGTCAGCTTCAACAACATTACTGGGGAGTTGGTTCCAGACCCTCACAATTCTCTGTGTAAAAAAGTGCCTCCTATCTTCTGTTCTGAATGCCCCTTTATCTAATCTCCATTTGTGACCCCTGGTCCTTGTTTCTTTTCAGGTGAAAAAGTCCCTGGGTCGACATTGTCTATACCTTTTAGGATTTTGAATGTTTGAGTCAGATCTCCGCATAGTCTTCTTTGTTCAAGACTGAATAGATTCAATTCTTTTAGCCTGTCTGCATACGACATGCCTTTTAAACCCGGGATAATTCTGGTCATTCTTCTTTGCACTCTTTCTAGAGCAGCAATATCCTTTTTGTAACAAGGTGACCAGAACTGAACACAATATTCTAGGTGAGGTCTTACTAATGCATTGTAAAGTTTTAACATTACTTCCCTTGATTTAAATTCAACACTTCTCACAATATATCTGAGCATCTTGTTGGCCTTTTTTATAGCTTCCCCACATTGTCTAGATGAAGACATTTCTGAGTCTAGTCAACATAAACCCCTAGGTCTTTTTCATAGTTCCCTTCTTCAATTTCAGTATCTCCCATATGACATTTATCATGCACATTTTTTTTGCTTGCATGCAATACTTTACACTTGTCCCTATTAAATGTCATTTGCCATGTGTCTGCCCAGTTCTGAGTGCTGTCTAGATCATTTTGAATGACCTTTGCTGCTGCAACAGTGTTTGCCACTCCTCCTATTTTTGTGTCGTCTGCAAATTTAATGAGTTTGCTTACTATACCAGAATCTAAATCATTAATGTAGATTAGGAATAGCAGAGGACCTAATACTGATCCCTGTGGTACACCATTGGTTACCTCGCTCCATTTTGAGGTTTCTCCTCTAATCAGTACTTTCTGTTTTCTATATGTTAACCACTCCCTAATCTATGTGCATGCATTTCCTTGAATCCCTACTGCGTTCAGTTTGAGAATTACTCTTTTATGCGGGACTTTGTCAAAAGCTTTCTGGAAATCTAAATAAACCATGTCGTATGCTTGTTGCATCCTCAAAAAAGTCAAGCAGGTTAGTTAGACATGATCTCCCTTTCCTAAAACCATGCTGACTGTCTCCCAGGATATTGTTACCATATAGGTAATTTTCCATTTAGATCTTATTATAGTTTCCATAAGTTTACATAAATTAGAAGTCAGGCTTATTGGTCTGTAGTTACCTGGTTCGGTTTTGTCTCCCTTTTTGTGGATCGGTATTACGTTTGCAATTTTCCAGTCTGTCGGTTCAACCCCTGTGTCAAGAGACTGTTGCATGATCTTGGTTAGCGGTTTGTAAATAACTTCTTTCATTTCTTTGAGTACTATTGGGAGGATCTCACCGGCCCAGGGGATTTGTTTATTTTAAGAGCTCCTAGTCCCTATAACACTTCTGCCTCTGTTATGCTAAAGTTATTTAAAATTGGATAGGAACAGGTCGACATGTGGGGCATGTTTTCCATGTCCTCCTTTGTAAAAACCTGTGAAAAGTAATCATTTAATATATTTGCTATTTTTTTTTCTTCAACTATGATTTTGCCATTTGTGTCTCTTAGACATTTAACCTCCTCTTTGAATGTTCTCTTGCTGTTATAATATTGGAAAAACATTTTGGAATTGGTTTTGCCCCCTTAGCAATATTGATTTCTATCTCTCTCTTGGCCTTTCTAACCTCCTTTTTGACTTGTGTTTGCATTTCCAAGTACTCTTTCTGTGTACTTTGTTTTTGGTCCTTTTTAAACGCTATGTAAAGTGCCTTTTTTCGATTAAATTTTTTTAAATTGGTCTATTAAACCATTTTGGCCATTTTGTTTTAGATTTAGATTTGTCTACTTTTGGGATGTAATTGTTTTGCGCCTCTAGTACTACATTTTTAAAAAACAGCAATCCTTTTTCTGTGGATGTTTTCTCAATTTTACTCCAATCTACTTCTGTTAGTCTCTGTTTCATACCTTCATAGTTTGCTTTTCTAAAATTGTAAACCTTAGCTTTAGTCATTACTTTTGGGGTTTTAAAAATACTTCAAATGAGACCATGTTGTGGTCTGAATTTGTCAATGGCTCTCTGACCTCTGTTTTAGTTATTCTGTCTTTGTTATTTGAAAAAGACTAAATCAAGGCATGCCTCCCCTCTAGTCGGTGCCTTGACAAATTGCGTTAGGAAGCAGTCATTTGTCATTTCCATCATTTCAATTTCGTCCGTCGTGCTCCTCACCGGGTTCTCCCATTTTATATGGGGGATGTTGAAATCCCCCATTAGTATGGCTTCTACTTTTCTACACGCATTTCGAATGTCATTGTATAAAAGATTATTTTGCTCAGCATCTGAATTTGGTGGTGTATAGCATGCTCCTATTATTATGCCCTTTGAATTTTTATCCATTATTCTGATCCATATTGATTCGACATTGTTTTCTTTGTCCAGATTTAACACCTGGGTTTCAAGACTATTTCTTATGCATAGCACTACCCCTCCGCCTCTTCTGTCCTGCCTGTCTTTCCTATACAGTGTGTACCCACTAATATTATATTTGTCTCCATCACTCTCAGACAACCAAGTTTCTGTAACACCTATCACATCGTAGTTACTTGTTAGTGCAGTAGCTTCAAGTTCTGACATTTTGTTTCTGAGACTTCTTGCATTAAGATAAATACATTTAATAGTTGTCTTACCTGAGTTGTTGTCCTTGTTTTGATGTGGACTCCCTTCTGTTTTTTTTGTTTTCTCCCCCCTTCCTTTCTAGTTTAAATCCTTCTGGACCTCCTCAAGGATCCTTTCTCTGAGTAGATTGGTTCCCTTTCTGTTTAAGTGCAGTCCGTCCCACCTATATAAATAGTCCTTGTTGTAGAATGTGCTCCAATGTTCAAGAAAGGTGAAGCCTCCCTGTGTGCACCACGATTTCACCCATGCATTTTTATTTTGTATTTCCAGCTGTCCATATGGTCCTTTGCAAGGTGCCGGCAATATCACAGAAAATACCACAGTTTTGGTCTTGTCTTTTAATTTCCTTCCTAGCTCTCTGAATTTGTTTTGCAGGGATATTGGCCTGTCTCTTCCAATGTTGTTTGTACCGATGTGGACGACTACTACCGGGTCGTCTCCTGTTTGTTCTAGGAGCCTGTCCACGTTCTTAGTGATGTGCTTGACAGAGGCTCCTGGATGGCAGCACACTGTTGTAGTAAGGGGGTCCAAACTGCGAACTGAACTTGCTGTGTTTCTCAATATGGAGTCCCCAACAATCATGACCTCCCTTCTTTTTGCTGCCTGGCCAGCACTGTTTATAGGGTCCTGGCTGTTGTTCCTTTCATTCTCTTGATGTTGGTTTTGGTCGTCTAAATGTTGAAGTGGCTCAAATTTGTTGGATGTTTGGATTTCTGGTGGTTGTGTTTGACGAAGTTTCTTTTTTTCCCTGCTTCTGCCTATCTGAACCCAGCTGTTTCGACTCTCTTCCATCTCCCTGGTGGCTTCCAGTCTGCTAGGGGTGCAGACTTCCATGAATTGTGGGTGTGTCAGCTCCTCAAGCTCCTGTTGCTGTCTCATATCCTCTAGCTCCATTTCTAACAGACTTACTCATTGAAGCAAGTCCTGGATCGTGCAGCACTTTACACACACTTGGTTGAGCTCTGTTGGGCTTTCTCAGATTTCCCACATCATGCAGTTGGCACAGATTACTGGCTTGAAGACCATGGTTTATTATTTTTTTTTGGAAGTTCAGTTTAGCTTCTGCAGCTGTCAGCCTGCTTTCAACTGCTTCTAACTGTGATGTACTTCTCCACTTGTACTTCTCACATGCTGGTCTTCTTCCTAATATTAGTAAAGGCCAAATAGTTTCTTTCATTTTTATGAATATTAGGCAGTATTCGTTGCAAACAAAGTGTTTGAAATCAATGAGAATTGGTCTCACGCCTCCCTCTGCGGTCTGTGACACTGGCAGCCAATCGGTGTGGAGAAGAAGGGTGGAGAGTTGGTCTGTGTCACTGTACAGTCAGTGCTTCAGTTCATTCGATTTGAGAGGACTGCAGGGAAAAGTAAAGTGGATGTGCTTAAATTTGTTTCATTGTGTCAAGAAAAAGGGTTTGTGTTGTCATAATTTAAATATACACGTTTCTGCATTATTTTTCTTTCATTACACTCTGTTGTTGGTGGTTATTGTGGTTCCATTGCTTATAGTTGGGGCTCTTCATTTTTGGTTTTTATTTTTAATGACGTAATGTCCCTTTAAGTTTTTTCTGAGCCGACACAATCTCTTAACCCTTTGCAGTCCTATGTCGGACCTGGTCCGACACTGCAATTTTCCCTTTCCAGTCCAATGTTGGACCCTGTCTGACATCATCAAAAAAACATAAAAAACAGGTCTCTAGTAGTTTTTTCTCCGGAAAAAGCCGAGAAAACCATTCAATGACCGAGTGAGACCGATAGGAGCCGAGAGAAGCCGAAAAAAGGGGCGTATCTCATGAATACAGATAGCCCCGACTTCACATAGATAACACGGACATAAACAAACAAGAAAGCTGCTTCTGCATCCAGCGCTCAAAGAATATAACAGACATTTGCAGAGCTTTTTTTAGATGTTATAGTAATAAAATAATGACTTGGATCGCATTATTGAGGAGTTTGGTGATAAAACGAGTGATCAGGAGATGATTTATCGGTATGTTCTACTATTAAGAGCTATGTTAAAAATATAGCGAACAAGGGGTGGGGCGGGGCTGGAGATGCAGTACTGAGTGTCCTGTTGATATGCATTCTTCTTTACAAAACGGTTCAAGCTCTGTCAAATTCCTTGGGGAGCGTTGATGGACAGCAATCTTCAAGTCATGCCACAAATTTTCAATTGGATTTAGGTCAGGGCTCTGACTGGGCCACTCAAGGACATTTACCTTTTTGTTCCTTAGCCACTCCAGTGTAGCTTTGGCTGTGTGCTTTGAGTCGTTGTCATGCTGAAAGGTGAACTTCTGTCCCAGTTTCAGCTTTCTTGCAGAGGGCAGCAGGTTTTCCTCAAGGACTTCTCTGTACTTTGCTCCATTCATTTTCCCTTCTATCCTGACAAATGCCGATGAGAAACATCCCCATAACATGATGCTGCCACCACCATGCTTCACAGTAGGGATGGTGTTCTTTGGGTGATGTGTTGGGTTTGCGCCAAACATAACGCTTTGCATTTAGGCCAAAAAGTTCCATTTTAGTTTCGTCAGACCACAAAACGTTTTGCTACATGGCTACAGAATCTCCTGAGTGTTTTTTTGCATACTTCAAACGGGATTCAAGGTGGGCTTTTTTGAGTAATGGCTTCCTTCTTGCCACTCAACCATACAGGCCAGATTTGTGGAGTGCTTGGGATATTGTTGTCACATGCACACTTTGACCAGTCTTGACCATAAAAGCCTGTAGCTCTTGCAAAGTTGCCATTGGCCTCTTGGTAGCCTCTCTGATCAGTCTCCTTGCTCGGTCATCCAGTTTGGAGGGACGGCCTGATCTAGGTAGGGTCTTGGTGGTGCCAAACACCTTCCACTTCTTAATAATCGTCTCAACCGTGCTCCAAGGGATATTCAAGGCCTTTGATATTTTTTTTATACCCATCCCAATCTGTGCCTTTTAACAACTTTAGCATAGCGACCTGTGAGGGCGCTAAGCTGCGAAAGGAGAAGTCTTTGGACGGGCTGACCTGACAGTTCTTTCCCCAGGCCAGGAAGTCGGTCAGCCTGGAAGAAGGTGAGACTCCATTGCAGGAACGTATTGACCCGGAAGAGAAACCACGTAGCAGCTGCAGATAGTAGAGACAACTGCACTCGTTTACCATGGGTTCATGCGTGACAGCATAATCTCCTTTGCTTGTTTTTTAAGAAACAAGAAACTGAAAGGACCGGGAGAAACCCCTAAAAACTGAAAGAAAGGATTTGTGAGTGTTTTGTTTGTTTTGTCACTTAGTAATTGTCTTTTGTTTTTGTAAATCACTAGACAGCTAACATGTCTCCGGAGCTGTCATCCTTGGGCCAGCATTACCCGGAACAACACTACACCACAGTCACTGTTTAATTGTTATCACCCACCACGAGCACTACTGCACGCACCCGGACTGGTGACCGTGTATTGTATTATTGTGGGGCGGATAACGTGTCTTTATTATTTGGACTTTAATCCAGTTATATTTGTTTCCTGCCATGCTCTACACATTGGTGTGTATTGCCGGAGGTTTATTGTTTGGTCACCAGACTGGGATACAATTTAAAACTGTTTCCAACTGGATTATAACTCTCTGTGTTTCATTACTGCATTGCATCACCCCTGTACCTGCATGTACCACTTACCACTTTGCCACACACCCATGTTATTTGATCTTTAATTGGAGCACTTTTAAGGCTGGGTATTTTGATAAGGGTTTATGTGTTTACCAATTGAACTCTAGATTAATGGGGAGGTTTTTGGCAAAGTGTTATCATAATTGGCTAGTTTTGCTGGAGGTTTTGTTAATTGTACTCTGTGCACTTTGTTCTTTGTCTGCAATACCCTGGTGAAGGTTGTTAGTGAAACATGTTTTTGTATCTTAGCAGGGAAACATCTGACAGTCTTCCATTCACATGTATAAGTCTTTGTGACACCATCATTATTATTTTTTTTTTTTCTTAGCAGACGCCCTTATCCAGGGCAACTTACAATTGTTACAAGATATCACATTATTTTTACATACAATTACCCATTTATACAGTTGGGTTTTATGGAGCAATCTAGGTAAAGTACCTTGCTCAAGGGTACAGCAGCAGTGTCCCCCAGCTGGGATTGAACCCACGACCCTCCGGTCAAGAGTCCAGAGCCCATATGATTCCTTGACAGTAAAAGGCTGTAATCTTAATATCACACCCTTACAAGACTGAGTACTACTGATTTTAAAAAAAACACACACACACACACATACTCTAACACACTGAAGTTCATATTTATTTTGGTGTGGCCACAGCGATGTCCACTCAGAACAGTAAAACAGCAGGTCATTAATTTTCAATGAGGTGACTCAGATGCTGGATCCATGTGATAGCACTCCTCGGGGGCTGAGACAGGAGAAAGCGCCTACAGTAAATGGCACTGGATCAAAATCAATAACCTGACTATGCCACAGAGGGAATTGCGCCCTCCGAATTTGAGTAATTTTAATTAACACATCCAATTAAGCTTCTTATAATTCAAAGTTTCTCACAGGTTCGTTTTATAGGGCAGTGGTACATAACTGGGATGTAACCAGAGAAGGCACACAGATAAGAATAAAAAGTCATACATTACTTACTAATAAATACAAAAGAAAAGAACAGAACTCATAATAATAGCAAATCAAAATGTATCAAACCAACAAAACCACACATGTGCACACCTTGCCAATATTTAACCATGTATAGCTACTGTTAGTCATGTATCTAACACCAACTAATGTCACAGATATGTCTGTCAGAAGTTCTATATCAATACATAATGCAAAATATATCTCTAGGTGTCTCTAGGCAAACATGTTAGACTGAATTGCTATGTATACGGACTATAGGTAGTTTGTTCCAAGTGCTTTAATTGTATTTCACACTAGTAATGTGAAACCTTTTTTTTTTTTAAATTGTGATCAACATCTACTTTGCGCAATCAATCGTTTTGAGCCTAATGTGTGTGTGTGTGTGTGTGTGTGTGTGTGTGTGTGTGTGTATGTATGTAACTAACCCCTCCTTGGACTCTACTTGACCTTAGATAAGAGGTTCACTTCCCACCAGCCTACTGGGGAAGCGCACTGGATCACATTAACTAGCAGTGACACACCCTACCTCCAGACTACTGGGGGAGGGGAAGCACACTGGGTACTGCTAACCTTAGTAACGTGTCGCTGCCACCACCCGGAAACCTGGGAACTAATGGGTGATAGAAAGGGGAGGGGAAGAACAAACAACGGAAGAGTCTGGGGGCAAAATGTAATGAAGCAAAAAAATAGAGTCTAGACAAAGTGAACGGCTACAGAGGAGCCTATTGATAGAGGGGTGGAACCAAGAAAGGCATTGCCACAAACCAGGATAATTAACCAGGATAACTAAAATGCCTGAGAGTCTTTACACTTGGTATCAATATTTCTACTATAATATATTCTTCTCACAAACCAGCTACAGCAAATATAACTTGTTCTTAAACCAACAAGTTATAGAAGCCAATCGAGCCCCTTTAAAACAATTCACACAACTATTAAAAGTATGAACAGTGAAACCCACACATCTTAATCAAACAAACTATATAAACTACAAAGAAAACAAAAATACAGTGAAATCATAAACAAATCAACAAAAGAAATAAAACGGGCATAACACAGGGGCTAGCTTTATCAGTTAGTAATTGTCAATCACTTTATACCATATTAAAAAATAGCTTAGCAATACTCTAATCTCAGGAATAAGATTATACTAAAAAACAAACATGTTATCACTTAAATGCTAATAATTAAGATACACCACCACAGTAGTAATTGGCAAGTCTTATGAAAATGCAAAGTAACCTAAAAATGTTTGTCATTACACAATTTCTCGCACATACCCCCCTGGACATGTCTCGCGCACCCTTCAAACATCTCCCTTGAGTCCCCCTGCATGTCACTCAAGTTGCTCATTAGAAGACCTGGCTCATTACTTTGCAAGTTCACAGGAACCCTGGCTAAAGTGTAAATGATTACCCCAGCAGGTGCCAATAAGGTTGTTAACTTCATTTAACATTGACTAATGGGAGGGGAACTACCCTGGCATACAAGAAAATAATAATGGGCATTCATTTCTGAACTGCAACCTGCTGTTCAATTTGCATGGAAAACACTCTGTACAGGTCTTAACAGCTTGTCATGCAAGGCTGTGCTGACATTCATTTACAGACTGCCTGAGGTAATGAAGACCTTTATGGGTCTGGGATGATCGTGGCTGAGAATATTTAATGTACTTTTTATTCAAGATTCTCATTTTGAGGGTCAAGCTTGTTGAAGTGATAGCTGTCTTTCTTTTCCCCATGAGAGTTTCTGCACTTGTTTCAATTCCAAGGACTGAACCATAATACAGTGACTTATTTTGTGTGTTTGTCTGGACAGTATAAGCTGGTCCTTAGATAAGGTAAGTGTGGTACAGTTTGCTGCAAATT
The DNA here is from genome assembly GCA_030684275.1 of Acipenser oxyrinchus oxyrinchus. NCBI lineage: Eukaryota > Metazoa > Chordata > Actinopteri > Acipenseriformes > Acipenseridae > Acipenser > Acipenser oxyrinchus. The sequence continues at coordinate 51,840,815 of CM060248.1, read as the reverse complement.
GAATTAGAGATTAGTAGAAGTGGGTATAGGGTTAACTTTTGTGTGGTCAAGCATTTAAAAACTCCCACCTGAATGTAAAGGAATTAATATATCCTTCAAATATATATCTCCATGCAGTATATAACTATACATTAGAAAAAATGCAAGCATTTTATGTTTGGTGTGCCATTCTGATTTTTTAATACTACATTAAAAAACAAATTTCCTGACTATTTGGAAAAGTTTATATTAAATTGCATGTTTTTAATGAGGTTTGTCAGATGTTTTATATCTGTTGAGAATTTGAAAAGGGCACCTTGACAATGCAACAAATCCTATTTTGGATCCACCTGCCCACTTTCCATTCTGTTCTTTTTTATTCTAAAGGTGAGTAAGGATTTTTCTGAAAAAAAAGCTATGTTCTTCAGCATTGACATTGGATTCAGAGTTTTATAATCTGCAAGCATGCAAAGGTCATGTTTGAAGACAAACAGAGAGACCTAAGTGTTGAATACAAAAATAAGCTTGGTTCATTTCTACTACTGTTTCTGCTGAGAGACTGAAAACCACAAGGATTGACTAATTTAGGAATGAATATTCACTGCAGGATTTTCTAACCATTCTCACAAAGTTACTTGAAAGGTATTTTAGTGGTGTTTGACAGGGAATATCAGATTGCTGTGCATGTGATTTGTAAGCAAACACAAGTGCAGAATACCTGGACACTCCTATTAAATCACAACAGGCACCTGTCAATGACAACCTGTGTGGCTGATGCAGTACTAAGCCATATACTTCAGATGCTCACTTTAGATTATCTCTAGTTTTACCAAGAATGCTTTTTTACTTTTTCCGCTTTGTTACACAATGACCCTGGATTGCCCTTTTAAAATGTCTAAACCTGGCTGTTTTAGCTGAATTAGGCAATGTTTTCTTTTTTTTCCAGGCCAATAAACATCACCATGTGTAACAGGGCATATTTTGTTTCCATTTGGGATTTTTTTATTGTCTTGCAACACCCCTGTACAGCAATATCTGTTTAAGCCCGGCTAAGGAGAGTGGTTGATTGGGATGTAGCAAAGATGACAAGTACAGAATTGCCCATTACACAGCTCTCAAGAAGTTATTGGAAAGCATGAAGCATTCTTATACCATGGTCAATATAAACCTAGTAAAAAATTACTCCTGCTGGGTTTTCACCCAACTGTCACAAAAATATTTCCATTAGTAGCCCACATGCTAATGTAGACCAAATGTGGATCAAGCATACAGAGACATGTAACCACGACAGAGACATGTAAAGAGTAGCAAAGACCTGCATACTGCTGCAATACCAGTCCATGTTTAATGATGTTCTCAAAGGAAGAAAGAAAACAGTTAAGTTAAAGTAAACCTGGTCATAACTAGTTCATTCTGTGTTTTTTTTGTCACATAAATAGATCTTGTATCAGCTGTAACCTTTGATATTGTTTTTTAACATATCAAAACGAATACCAATAGTCAAAGGATGCAACTGTACACATACAATTTGCATGAAAGGGCTGCATATGGTCTTGTCCAGCTACCTGTAGTTACTTTGTATGCTGTTTCCTTTGTAAGGATAGCATTCATTCAGGTCTCAGGTTTTAGATAACAATGCACCCTCTGTGAAATTACTGCTGTGGTGAATATGTTTTATTTCAATAAGCTGGACAAATCTGTTCAATGCCATACTAATTTCAAATTCAATCAAGTTGTAGACATTTCTTAACTGAGGAGTACAAAACATAATCCCCTCCAACTACATTTGTGGGAAGTCCATGTCATTAGAGTTAATACTTTATCATAGGATTGCTTCTCTATAAATGTGTATATGAAATGGGCAGTATTGAATCCGCCCTGTGGAGCAAATGCTAAATTCTTCATGCAGTAGATGGAAACGTACCCAACACAGCATGTTAATCAGGACCAGGCTATTTGTTTTCTATTTCAATAGGGTGTCAGATGTTTTTAACTTAATTTTTCTGGCTTCTGTCACAGGATATTATAGATTTCATCTATTCAGAAAATAATGTAACACATACACTAGTCTGCCTTCAGGAGCATTCTTTTAGATGCCAATTCTGCTCCATTGTGGGATGATTGGCTTCTAATCATGTGGCTGCGATTCTGAAAGCAGTAAGCCTGAGTACTCTGACCCTACAGAAAAATAATTATTCTTAACTGTTATGAAATTAACCATACCCAGATTTTAATTTGGAAACCAGGAATGTGTACAAATATGAAGACCAACTCCTAAGTCGTACAGAACTCAAGGTTTGGCCTGATCTCTGATGATTACTCGTGGGCTTATTAATTTGTTCATGTGATTTGATACCATGACACAGCAAATGCCCTACAGAAACAGTTTTATTTCACAAAGATGAGGCCAGGCCAGGAATTAATCTCTACAGACTGTCACCTCAAATAAATAATAAAATTGTGTGGTTTTTTTTTTTATTGCAAGGCTTTGTTAGGCCCTTTTTTGGCACACAGAACGGCTACTGATGGAAACCATTTCAAAGATACCAACCTCACAACCACTGATCTTCACCAAATGTAATTAGGAGCCTTAATAAGGTACCAAAGAGCTATTTAGATATTTAAACTATAATAATACAAGAAATTAAGAAAAAAATATCTTAAGCACTGGGGCCAGTGATTTAACAGACCTGCTAATCATTTCCTTTACCTATACCGGTATAAATTAATCTTGAACATGCACTTATTTCAATGTGTGACGTAAATACTTTCAGTGTTGCTAATAAATGCAACCTGAGCCGATCTCTGTGTTTAGTGTCTCTAAATCTGGATACACCAAGAATATCGATTAAATATATATATATATATAATTGTTACCAGCTTGGTTATGTAACTTTCAAGGTTTCCAATTAACTAATGACTATGCATAAAGCTTAAGCCATCCATCTCTGACGACAGCCTGATTATTCTTTTTTCCTCTGGCTCAGAGATAAAAGAGATATCATGTTCTTAATACTGTATGGTTTTCCCCACAATTACCTCACAGCTGGATTTCATAACCAACCTATCATGTCATTACATGTTACATCTTACAGATCTGATTTTTGTATTTAACTTGTTGTATCTGACTGAAAGCTCTTCCAAAGGTTGGTATCTTTCATTTTTTTTATATAATAATGAGTTTAACTTTGAAATGTAGGGTTTTGGTTCTTTAAAATGTCTAAGGTTTTTTTTTTAGCTAGCTTTAGGGTGGACAGGATACTCTGTCATTGAATGATTTTTGTTGCAGAATTGGAAATAGTAATTGTTGCTGTGGAATACGATAACAATATGTAAATCAAAAAAAATGTTGACAAAAGATTGGTTTGTTTAAACGTAATGCTCTTTGTAAACTTGTTTAAAACATTTGCAAAAGAAAAAAAACACAGTATAATGAAGGTCTGTAAAATATAATTTTTACTATAATATATATATTGTACCAAGAAAGATGTTGACAAGGACTTAATTGTAACATTTCAAAGACATATTTTATTTCAATATAAAAAACAGCATCTTAGGAAAAATAATGAGGAAGAAAGAAAGATTTAATGGTTGACACTAACTGAAACGTGACAAGAAAGTTTGGAATTATTTCTGCATTTCTGGATAACTGCTGCTACTTGTCTCTCAACCAAAGACACCTACTGACGCTGTGTTACAGGAGTGCGTGCCTGAAACAGCTGTCTCTGTATTGAAATATCAGGTTATCTCTATAGAAAGCAAACTGATTTCTGATTGGAAGAAATTGACTACTGATTATGGATTTGTTTTCAGCTTGGCTGTTTTAAGTATAAACAGAAATATGGTAAAATAACAAAAAAAATGTTTCACTGGTGGTTAATCGTGATTCTGGGTTAGGCAGCACATACAGTAACAAATGTGATTTTGTCTCATGTCTCAAGTCATTTACTGACACAGGGCAATCAGTAATTGAAAAGTGCTTTTGCTAGAATTATTGCTCAATCGAAATTGTATGTCACCATGGATAATTATAAGTGGCAGCATTACTTCTATGACCTAAAGCAAGCAACCATTTAGTAACAGTAAAATTATTTATTTTAAAGAATATGTTTTTATTTTCATTTCAGTCTTGTGGGCAGAATTGCAGAAATACAGTGCATGTCTGCATTCACAAGCAGTAACCATTTTCTTTGGCCACCAGTACTGTATATGGTGGTGTGGTGGAGTTGAGTGCTTGTATAAGTGACTAGGCTGAAATCTGTATTCTGACATGCATAACGACTAAAGCAACAATGCCTGTGTGTGTCCACCCAGTTCCTGAATTTATGTGTGCATCAAGTGCGCTTTATATAATAACACACACGCCAGAGAATGTGCAGATGGCATATCGCTTTTGCAAGTATATCGAAAAATAGTGGGTGACATCGGAGGGAATAAAGTGTGTGTGTGTGTGTGTGTGTGTGTGTGTGTGTGTGTGTGTGTGTGTTTTTAATCTGTCACAATCTTCACCAATGTAATCTGGACTGTCCCGACAATATAGGGACTGTTGGTACGTATGCTGATTGTCACAAAAGCTCTGAGGAGGCCCAAAAAATGAATACTGTGCTAAAAAATACTTTAAAAGTGATGACATACATAATAATATGATAATTTAATAACAAGAGATATCCAGACCATACTATAAGACATGTAACTTAACAGTTTTATAAGAAAACTTATAACAGAATAGTACCACTAGAATACTAGTCATTCCAGTAAAATTGTAATGCTAAATGTAAGCTCAATAAATTATCAAAAGGGCCTTCTCAACTCTAAAGAAACACTTAGAATCTCAGTTCATAACATTCACTTCGGGTGCGTTGGTGCCTTGGAAATAATGTAGAAAGAAGAAAACCAGAACCTGCTTCACATCTTTAAAAAAGATTACTTTATGTATTCCTTCACATTGAGGAAGGCATCTAGCTGCAACGCGTTTGTGCTTGCGTATCTGCTGTTTAAAAAAAAGATTTAAAAATAAAGGGATAAATAAAGTCATCTTTTTTAAAGATGTGAAGTGAGTGCTGGTTTTCTTCTTACTAATGACAAATGTAAGGAAATGTTTGTCAGGTGGGCGTGGCACTGTGTTTATATATTAAAGAGATGATGCAAGGATTAAAGTCAATGCAGAATGAAACCCTCTATGCCTCTTTGGTCCAGGTCCTTATTTAAACAACAAATTAATCTTTATCTGATTGCATAGGGGATCTTGTTGTGTGGATCCTAATCTGCTTAAGACATGAAATGAGATCCCCTCATCAGGTCATTTAAAGGTTAATTTAGGAAACTCTGGGGTAGGGTCACAGAACCAGCCTTTTAAGCATGTCAAAATGATCATTTTTCCATATCACTACAGATCTATGAATAAAAAAAAGTACTGTGTATCTACAGTAAATAACATGTAAATGATGTTACCTGTTGAGAAATACAATCAAACTTGTTGTAATTACTGCTGTCAGTTTTACTATACGTATAAGTACTGAGCTTTGATGCTAAATGTTACTTGATTAGGATGTGCAGAAATGTGTTCCTAAATCAGGCATGAATGCTTGGATGTTTCATCTGTTAACATCAAAATCTTTATGACTAAACTGAGCTTTCCATGTGCTGCCTTCGGTTGCCAGGAATAAGGTCATGCCTCTTCCTAGTCCTTCAGATTCTCGTAAGGGCATGGGTTTGAAATGAAGTGGTCAAAGCTCGTGATCAAGACCACTGTACACATAATGTTACTTATTTATAACAAGAATCTTGCCCCGTATTCTGTACAATAATCAGCCTTGCTGTATTTTAATCATATGTGTTTGAAGTGCTTTATTTTCGTAGTCCCTCTTTTGTTTCTTGTTCAGTACATTTTGTCCCATATACAGGACACTCCAACTGGAGAAATTAAAAGGTCTTCAAATGATGGTTTGGATTCACATTGAACATTTCTGCTTTATTTGGACAGAGCCTAAAAATAAAGCTGACTACTTGAGATAGGATACTGTTGATTTTCTCTGTGGTGTTACAAAAAAAAAATCTACAGTAAAGTGAAATACTTGTCATAGGAACCATTTCTAATAAAGTTAAGGACTATGCTATTTAACAGTGGGAATTTGGGCAGTCTGACAGCTAACCCAAATAAATGTCACTTTTTGCTAGCTGCTCTATTTTACTGTTGAATAAACAGTATCCAAACAGGAAGGAGGCCTGTATTTTACGTGCTCAAAAATAACATATTTTACAAGTTTTCTGTCAAGCAAATGTTTGACAGTTTAAATTGTAATGAATGGTACCCTGCCTTCATACAGTTACAAAGAGATACTGTTTCATGAAGAATACATTCCTTTAAAACATAGCAACATTTATTGCAAAATATTTTGTAAGGTTTTACATTATTCTGTAAGGTTTTCATTAATTTTGTAGTGATCCTGGGGAGTCTATGGGACTACATGGGGAATTAGATGCATTGGTCCCCATATTTTGGGGATTCGTTTCTGGCCTCTGTCGGGGTTGTTCATTGGATCACATTCATATGGGCCCTTGTTAAATTAATCCCCAGGGGAGGTGGGGTTTCTGTACTGTACTCATGATTGGAACAGATGGCTAAGTTTAGGATTCAGTGCTATAGGCTGCTATATGGAATCAGTACAGAGAGGACAGAGTAGGCATATTACCATCTAATACATTTGTCTCCCATGTAATGATACATATAACATAGTATTAACAGCCCTCTGTTTTTATTGATCTTCTATTTGATTGCCCAAATACTTAATCTTATCTGTTACACACATGAAAGGGGCCATAGGTGGCACGTATGAGAGGCTTGGGGAGGCTAAGCCTCCCCAAAATAAATTGCCCAAACCCTCACAAGAAATTGTTCTGACCAACACAAAAAAATATTTGTGAGAGAAGATCGATTTTTCCAGCAAGCGCGCAAAGCAGGTCTTACAAACATATTTCTCGTTTTCCTACTGTGCAACCGCCAGACCGCTAGGCAGCTGGGATATCAAAATCAACACTGTAGACTACAGGATTTATTTGCACTTCAATGTCATTGGAGGCGGCAATGTTTGCCTGGATTAACGTAGATTCTTCCCGCCGATCTGAGCCCCCCATACCGCTGCAGGAAGTAGCCGACGAAAACTCTGAATCCTTTTCGCTCATTCCCTTGCCTGGAACATCCTCTTCACAATTTCTACATTTATTTGAATTGCTGTTATTTATACAAACAGCTTAATCCGAATCTGATTTTACAGAACTTGTGGCAAAATAATTTCGTAGCATACTGTCTGTTTTCACGCACCACCATTTTGTGAGAATTTGATAACTGTGACGCTACAGTCAAAACATACTTCCTTCGGCTGTTTCAGAACACTGTTTGTGGTGCCAGATTATGAATGTTTCTGAAGTTTTTTCTTTAGATTTTTCCAGTCCTTCACTCCATTTTCAGTGTCTGCAAGGAAAGCAGAAAACCGCATCTGCCTGCTTTACTGTACTCTAAATATGAAAACGTATTTTAATATTCTGATGAAAATGAATGGTTTTGCTTACCAAAAACAGTTTTTGGGTACACAGGTAAACAAGTCTGTGACAGTCCTGTTGCAGTATCACCAAGGTCCAAAATACAGGATTTAGTTGCATTTCAATGTCATTCGTGGAGACAATGCTTGACAGGTTTAATGTCCATTCTTCCCTCCAATCTGAGCCCCATATAAATATATAAGAAATATACCTTATGAAATACATTGAATCCCCCTTGACTATAAGTATGATAGTAAGTACATGTTTAGAAGCTTAATAGACAGTATTAATAATTGATTTAAATTGGTGTGAAGTGATGGAAATCCCTGAGTGGTTTCGAGGTCTGTTTTGTGCTATAAATTATTATACAGTACAAGCTCTCAAAAAGATGCAGGAGATTGAATTCGGTTTACAGCTTTTATTTGTGTCCATCAGTCCGACTATTTTTCAAAATCAACACAATGAATGAAACATAGTATTCAGACTCACTTGTAACAGAGTAATAAAAACAAATAATGCAAGTCTTAATATATATATATATATATATATATATATATATATATATATATATATATATATATATATATATATATATATATATATATATATACTTGCATTATATATATATATATATATATATATATATATATATATATATATATATATATATATATATACAGTACTGTGCAAAAGTTTTAGGCAGGTGTGAAAAAATGCTGTAAAGTAAGAATGCTTTCAAAAATAGACATGTTAATAGATTATATTTATCAATTAACTAAATGCAAAGTGAGTGAACAGAAGAAAAATCTAAATCAAATTCATATTTGGTGTGACCACCCTTTGCCTTCAAAACAGCATCAATTCAGGAGATTGAATTCGGTTTACAGCTTTTATTTGTGTCCATCAGTCCGACTATTTTTCAAAATCAACACAATGAATGAAACATAGTATTCAGACTCACTTGTAACAGAGTAATAAAAACAAATAATGCAAGTCTTAATATATATATATATATATATATATATATATATATATATATATATATATATATATATATATATATATACTATATATATATATATATATATATATATATATATATATATATATATATATATATATATATATATATATATATATACAGTACTGTGCAAAAGTTTTAGGCAGGTGTGAAAAAATGCTGTAAAGTAAGAATGCTTTCAAAATAGACATGTTAATAGATTATATTTATCAATTAACTAAATGCAAAGTGAGTGAACAGAAGAAAAATCTAAATCAAATCCATATTTGGTGTGACCACCCTTTGCCTTCAAAACAGCATCAGTTCTTCTAGGTACACTTGCACAAAGTCAGGGATTTTGTAGGCATATAGTCAGGTGTATGATTAAACAATTATACCAAACAGGTGCTAATGATCATCAATTCAATATGTAGGTTGAAACACAATCATTAACTGAAACAGAAACAGCTGTGTAGGAGGAATAAAACTGGGTGAGGAACAGCCAAACTCAGCTAACAAGGTGAGGTTGCTGAAGACAGTTTACTGTCAAAAGTCATACACCATGGCAAGACTGAGCACAGCAACAAGACACAAGGTAGTTATACTGCATAAGAACATAAGAACATAAGAACGTTTACAAACGAGAGGAGGCCATTCAGCCCATCTTGGTTGTTTGGTTGTTAGTAGCTTCAACAACATTACTGGGGAGTTGGTTCCAGACCCTCACAATTCTTTGTGTAAAATAGTGCCTCCTATTTTCTGTTCTGAATGCCCCTTTATCTAATCTCCATTTGTGACCCCTGGTCCTTGTTTCTTTTTTCAGGTCAAAGAAGTCCCCTGGGTTGACATTGTCTATACCTTTTAGGATTTTGAATGTTTGAATCACTCACTTTGCATTTTGTTAATTGATAAATATAATCTATTAACATGTCTATTTTTGAAAGCATTCTTACTTTACAGCATTTTTTCACACCTGCCTAAAACTTTTGCACAGTACTGTATATATATATATATATATATATATATATATATATATATATATATATATATATATATATATATAATGTGTGTGTGTATCTTACTGTACATCGTTGGGTTCAATAAATGCAGGGGGAAAAGTGTCGAATAGCTTCCCCAAACGAACCACCTAGTAAAAGGTCAAGCATGTTAAGCAATACAAATGCAGTGAATATGCTTTGGACATTCCTCAGAATTAGTGTGAATTATTAAAGGGCTTAGGGTTTGACTCTTAAAAAGCCTCTAAATTCTGAGTGTGGTTGTTGATTATAATTTATGTTAAATCATGCAAATACAGTTCTACCTGACTTAACCAAATATATGTGTAATGTCCCTACCAATTACTTTGTCTCTGTATTTGCTGCTTACCTAAGTCACTCAACACAATGGTGCCCTGCGACCTTAGGCTGTCCTTGGGCTGAAGTGTACTTCTAACCACCATCTCTACACTGCCAGGTGCTACTGAATCAATAAATTACACGCTGTGCCTACGCCTAGTGTGTGGGCAGCTGTAACTAAGTCTAAACGCCCCACCCCCACACTAGGAACACAATTAAGAAAAGCCCTGTATTCACTGTGCTGCATTTGTAATTACACAACACTCAAGGTGTTAAAATGAAAATCAATACGTTTGCTGTGCATTCACTGATACACTATAATGGCAATGAAACAGAAAGAATAATAATAATGATAATGATAATCAGAAACAATATGTGCATGAGAAAAGGAGACTTACAGCAGACATGGTCTTGCTCATAAACTCAATAATAATGAAATAATATGAGCTATTATACCTTTAACAAATGCTATCCATTGCTCTGATGTTCACTAGCAAATTAATTCATTTTAGTTAAGCACAGGGGTTCCCCAACCCAAAGAAAAAAAAGTACATGCAGGCCTTTTTTGCAAATAAAATTAAAAAAGTAACAAAACAAACGTTGCAAGCCCCTACCGTTGCTTGTGTGCGTTGTGTTTGAAACACAAAATGCCTCTTCACTTATTTGAATAATAAGCAACACAAACAGGATAGAAACTTCACAAACACTAACTACTCTAACTAAGGCTGGTTGCACACTTGCAGCTCAGTACTCACGCACCAGCACGGTCTGTCACTCCGTGTACACGTGAGCCGATTCCCGCACTGAGGCCTCCAGAGTGTTTTATTTCGTTATGGGGAATCCTCTTCATCCAGCGTTGCCCGAGGTACTCAGGGCTTTATCCAGGTCAGCCTGAGTGCTATTGGGATGTTCGTTGCTTTTCCAATGCAATTTCTTTATTTTCAAATGTGCGAAACCTACTACAGCACATTGGCCATTTTGTATGAGCACTATCCTCTGTAATCGGATTGTTAATCAGATTGACTAACTTCAACTACTGTTATTATCTATCCGATAGTAATGTGGTATAGCACGTAACTGACAAGTATTCCTTCTTCTCCGCTAATTTTCATCCAAAAGTATTTGCTTTCATTTGACAGTATTCTTTATTATATAGTTCAATGCATTTACAGAGAGAAATATGAATTAACTACTTCTTGGTATTCGTTTAAGTGGATATGATAAGATGAGTCAGACTTCTGATCTGTTTAATTGGGGCGGCTGTTGAAAACCGACTTACAGCACTTACTCTTCCTGCGGTTTGGATACACGTGCCTCTGTGTAGCCACAGCAGATTTTCCACATTTCATTTCAACTCAGTGCACAAAACTAATTTAATTTTCAGGATGATCTGAAATCAAGCATGGTCGAAGCAGCATAAATAAAAGTAGGCTGCATGAATTATTTAAGCTATGACCTAGTAGGAATATTCATCTCAAACTATTTCATGTTGTAAAAAAAAATAAAAATAAATAACAGGCCCTCCAATACTGGAATAATGTCTGATATTTCAACAAGCCTATGTTTCAACATGAAAGCCTCCCCTATGATTTCACTGGAGTTGACAGTGTAAGCAATTCAGAGGCCTGTTTACCCACCAGCTCTCGTCAGAAGCCACCCCTCCTTTTACAGTAGAGGTATGATGCTTCCTATACTGACTCATTGTTTACAGGAAGGCTTGTGTCTTCTTAGTTTATCAATTGTTAATCTAAGATTAAATATGTTCTTTGCATTGTTAGCTACAGTAGGTGGGTGTGCATTCATGGAGGTGGGTGTGCATTCATACATATCTAGAAAATGACATGTCCAATTGTCACAAAACTTGCTAATTACCCTCTTTAGCACAAGATATACATTCTACTCCAGTTCACTTTTATTAAAATATGAAATAAATCAATAGTATAATCTGCCAATGTTTTAAAACTCATTAAAAAAATAAATGATATATCCATTAAGATACAGAAAAAAGTTGTACAATTGAAAGAAGATCCTTTATGTTGGATTTTACCTAGTGCTGAACATCAAATTAGGTGGTCCAGTATTTTACTTTCATTTTTATCTTTCAATACCTTTCATTTTTCCCCCCTCTCATACTGGTTAGTCTAAACGAGTAAAATAAATTCTCTTTAAATTGGTGATTTGTAAATATATATATATATTTTAGCTCAAAGAGCCAGCTGCCCAACGTTTCGATATGTTGCACATATCTTTCTCAAGGGAGCCTGTGTTTGAATCAAAACATTGGAGGTATTTATAGGTTTTTGACGGCATGACAACTACTTGTTATTGTTTACATTCAAATCTATGATTTATTCTTACATGATGTAATGCTGTTCTATATATTGTGACATCATTTTTACTTCTATCTTTGAATCTGTATTAATTCTAATTAACATTACTTTATATAAATTTATATTTTTATTATATCATGCAATGCTGGCTCTGAGGATCAGTCTAGATTTGGCCTCCCCAGCATCAGCATGCACAACTTTTGAACAAACTTTGTTTATTTATTTAAATGTTATATATTTATTGAAGTTAATTAGTTCATTCTTTTCTGTTGAGTCCCGCTGGCATAATCGTATTCAGTCTATTTATCCATTTACTTTCTTTTGTTCTTCTATATGTCGCATTGTCTAATTTTAGCTGTTCTAATACTACAAACTTTACATCATTTATGTCATGTCCTTGACTGGTGAAGTGCTGTACTATTGGTTCATTCATTTTTTATTTCTAATTAATGAAAGGTGGTTCTGAATTCGTTTATATAAAGTAGTTCCAGTCTCTCCAACATATTTGATTTCATCACATTTTTCACAGGCTATTCCATAAACAACATTGCTATTTTTACAGTAGGTATTAGTTTTTAGTGGATATGTGGTGTTCTTATGTTTAATTATATTTTTACTTTTATCTATGTATTTATACACTTTACATCTACTGGTGCACATGTTCAGAGAACCTATTTTGTCAATTATTCTTTTATGTTTACTGTGAACTAAAATATCACCTAAATTAGCTTCTCTTTTGAATGCTACAACTGGGGCCTTAAGAAATACTTTTTTAATTTTTCTAAATTATGTAGAATCCGCAAGTGTTTCCAAACTATCTTAGAAATATTGGGCAAAAGTTTAGAGTAAGTCATTATTAATGGGACTCTTTTGACCTTTTTATCTCTAGTTTTATAATCTAGTAGATCATCTCTTTTAGTTTATCCACTTTTCTTAACTCCGTCTCTATAATTCTCTCTTTGTATCCTCTTTTTTAAGATTTGTTTTAATACATTTCTTTGTTTTACATAGTCACTTTCTTTTGAGCATATTCTTCAGATTCTTATTCCTAGACCCTTTGGGATTGCCCTTTTAGTGTGTATCGGATGTGCAGAGGACATGTGTAAATATTGGTGCATGTCAGTAGGTTTACAGAAGAGGTCAGTCTCAATTGAACCTTCTTCAAGTTTTACTATGGTATCTAAAAATTCTATTTCTTTCCTTGTCCATCGAAGGTCCACCTTAATATTACTGTGTATTTCATTTGCTATTTTATGAAACTGGAAGAGAGATTCTTCTCCATGTGTCCAAACCCCAAAAATATCATCTACAAACCGAATGTATTCTAAAGGTTCCCTTTCCGATTTTCTAAGTAATTGTTCTTCCCATTTTCCCATGTATGTACTTGCAAAATGCATTCCTAATTTAGATCCTATTGCTGTACCATCGTTTTGTTTGTAATTCTAAAACTACGTTGATCATGTTCAGTACTTCTGCTGTTGGTATTGATTTATCTAGTCTATTATCTAGTGCTTTTTGACAAGCTTCTAAAGTTTCTTTACGAGGGCCACTTGGGTACAAGGATTTTACATCCATGCAAAATAAAATCGTATTCTCTGGAAGGTTGTGTTTTATTGATTCAAGTCTTTTTAAAAATTGTGTTGTATCCTTAACATAGCTTGGTAATTTCTCAACGTGCGACCTAAGTTGTTTTTCTGCTATTTCAGCTATTATGTGTGTTGGATTATCAATTGTACTGACTATCATTCGCATCGGGTGATTTTCTTTGTGCATTTTAGGATTTCCTCTTGCGAGGCCTGTTCTTGCATTATGTGGCTGCATGTATTTTTTTAATTCTTTTGATATAATTCCTTTATTGTATAGTCTCTCCGCAATTTCCTTAACCTCTTTGCCGATTTATTGATCTTATTGCTTTTAACTTCTTCATATGTATCTGTATTATTTAATTCACATTCTACAGATTTCATATAGTCATCTGTGTTCATTATCACTATTCCTGAGCCTTTATCTGCTGGTCTTATCATTATATCATCATCATTTAACAACTCAGTCATAGCTTGTTCTTCAATATTGGTTAGATTAAGTTTACATCTTTTCTTTAGTCCTACTATTATTTCTTGTTTAACTACTTCAATATACATATCTAACCATTTGTCTCTTCCATTCAGAGGAGTCCATGTGCTTGTACTATTAACTTTAATCCCATGCTCATAATTACCCTCTGAATCTGAGATATTTTCATTGAAAAAATATTCCGCTAATCTCATGTGTCTCTCCCACTCCTTCAATTCAGTGGCCAGTTTATCTTTATCGATGTATCTTTTAGTCGGTATAAACTTAAGTCCTTTACTCAGTACTGCTTTTTGGGATGTGATTAAAGTTTTACTTGATAAATTAAATACTATGTCTTCTGTCTTATCTTTTGTGTATTTGGTACCATGTCTATTTTTGGGTCTCCTATCCTTATGTTTTGAATTCTCTGTCTTAGTCATGTTTAATTCTCTATTTCGCATTTTATTATTAACCTGGTTTATTTTTACTGTTTTAGATTCATTTTGATTATCTTTCTTAATTATGCCACGGTATTCCGATTTTCTTCCGGTTTCATTGTCTTTAAATACAATAACTGAGAAATGGTTATTGTTGTATAAAAGGTTAATTGGATCGTTCTTATTTTTAATGGCTTCTATTGTGCCTTCATATTTAAAACAGTCCTTATTCTTTAAGTCTATGTATACATGTATGGGCCTATTTAGGAGATCTACAGCCGCCATAACTTCTGCCTCTGTAGCCCAAGAATCTATACTCCCGTCACTTAATTTCATTTTATATATTATATATATTTTACTAATTATATATATTATATATATTATATTATATATATATATATATATATATATATATATATATATATATATATATATATATATATATATATATATATATATATATATATATATGTATATATATATATATTATATAATTATATATATTATATATATTTTACTAATTGATAATTGGGACAAGTGTATCATGCATGCATTATTTTTGAGATAATCCATGGGTATGAATGAGTTATTCTTATCTGGATTCATTTTTGCACTGGTTAGTCAGTTGCAAGACTAAAAACTAGGAACTAACCAAATCCATGAGGGCTTGCCACCATAGATTACATGTATCTGATGTTAAGTACCTCTCTGAGGATGTTCAGGTGGAACTTAAAACAGCATGCTTTCTGGAGGATTGTTTTGCTGGAGGGTTACTTCTGAGATTCGCTCAAATGCGTTCAGGCAGATACACAGTTGTTGTCCTACAATAACAATTTGGAGTTGAATTTTTTTTTTGGTTGAGACATTTGGTCAATTTAAGGTTCTGGGGTTTAAAAATGTGACACGTCAGATAGGTTTAATACAAAGTCTTTATTTTAGAAATGTTAGTTAATGGACAAAATACTTTTATTTGTTGAGTTGATCCCGGTTCATGTGTGAAACTTGCTGTTTTACAATACAAAAACAGAACAAACTAGCCATTTTACTTACTTTGAAAGACAGCAATTGACCATGCACACTGCTAGAGATATCGATTTTCACAAAGTCCCCTCCTTTTAATGATTCAAACAACAGCATGTGGCAAAGTGGCTTGCAGTGTACAGGTGCAGGAGTGATGCGGTGATTAAATGAAAAGGCAGACAACGGTAATCCAAGTGCAATTGGTTTTATTTATAATCCAGGTCTGGTGACCGTAAATAATATTTCCCAGGCAATACCCAGCAATGGGTATGGCCCTGTTCTAAATAAAGTGATTGCAGTTCCAAACAATAAACGCAGTCAATGGTATATACACAAACACGGTCACCAGTCCTGGCTGACTGCTGTAGTGGTGCTATATTATTATTATTTGTTTATTTAGCAGACGCCTTTATCCAAGGCGACTTACAAAGACTAGGGTGTGTGAACTACGCATCAGCTGCAGAGTCACTTACAACTACGTCTCACCCGAAAGACGGAGTACAAGGAGGTTAAGTGACTTGCTCAGGGTCACACAATGAGTCAGTGGCTGAGGTGGGATTTGAACCGGTGACCTCCTGGTTACAAGCCTGTTTCTTTAACCACTGGACCACACAGCCTCCTGTGTATATAATACAGTTTATTGTAGTAACAAGTGAAGTGCTGTCTGGGTTGGTGCTGGCCTCTGGCGACAGCTCCAGACGTGTTTAGCTGTCTACTAAATAACAAGCAACAATTAGCGATAAAACAAAAACAAACACTCACGATACGATTTCACAAAACACAGGTCCTTCCGGGTTGTTTTTTAACCAAAACGAAGAAACAGATTACGTCGCTTCGTCCCCTTTTTGTACCGTCACACATGACCCCTTGGTAAACGATTGCAGCCGCTCCTCCAATTCGCAGCTGCCACATCATTTCCCTTCCGGGTTGATGAGTTAGTGCACCAAAGCTCCGCCCCCTTTCTAGATGACCGACTTCCTTTTAACCCTGGGAATGAATTGTCAGGCCAAACAGTCCATGGTAATCTGTACCCGTTACTTAGCGCCCTCACAGGTCAGGAGGGAGATTTACCACCAAAGATCATTCTATTTCTGTCACACAGCAGTATTTAGATCCACCATTATTTAGATCAAAAGAATAGACCCCACTGTATTCAAAGGTAAACAATTGAATATATTCAGTCTTGAACAAAGAAGACTACGCGGCGATCTGATTCAAACATTCAAAATCCTAAAAGGTATAGACAATGTCGACCCAGGGACTTTTTGACCTGAAAAAAGAAACAAGGACCAGGGGTCACAAATGGAGATTAGATAAAGGGGCATTCAGAACAGAAAATAGGAGGCACTTTTTTACACAGAGAATTGTGAGAGTCTGGAACCAACTCTCCAGTAATGTTGTTGAAGCTGACACCCTGGGATCCTTCAAGAAGCTGCTTGATGAGATTCTGGGATCAATAAGCTACTAATAACCAAACGAGCAAGATGGGCTGAATGGCCTCCTCTCGTTTGTAAACTTTCTAATGTTTTTATGTTCTTAATTACCACAGTCACGGAGGTTTGGGTGTTTCTTTCCACATTTTTCGATTTAGGGCTCAAGGGAGCAGTCTGACAGTGTGCTTATGAATCTATTTGAGGGTCTATTTATGACACAAGGTTGTTTTTTTGTTCCAGCTTCCGTACTATGGGCCTTATTTATGAAGCGTTTACTGTACCCAAGCATGAATACCGTGCACAGTTCTGTCCCTTTCCTATTTACTATTCCCATTTCTGTGTGGAAAACAAGGATTTAGAGGATGCAAAATGAAAGGGGCGGAATAGCGGCACCACCACATTTACATTGGATGAATTATATACATATGCAAAGCAGCATGATAAACACAGATAATGAGCTGTCATACATTCATGAGCTATTCACGAAACACTTCCCCAAAATCTGAATTAAAAAAATGTAGTGAAAAATGTAAATATATTCTTAAACTCAAACAAAAAAAACTGGTTTGACCTACAATTGAACTCGGATATGGAGCTGTAGTCCTGAGAGCTACACATTATACATGTATGCAGAGTGGAGTAGTGGTGTTAGGCTCTTGACCGGAGGGTGGTGGATTCAATACCAGGACACTGCTGCTTTACCCTTGAGCAATATATTGCTCCAGTAAAAACCCAACTGTATAAATAGGTACCATAAATTGTATGTAAAATAACTAATTGTAACTCACTTGGAAAAAAGCATCAGCCAAATAAATACATTATTATTATAAATAGGCGAGAGCACCATAGTGCTGACAAAAAACCCACCCGAACGGATCTTTATTTCACATACCGTACGATAAATACCAACCTTTATTCAGAAAACCACCCGGAATACTCGTTCCAAAGTTCCATTTGGGATGAAAATGATGCACATAATAAAACTAAGTGAGTATAAGACAATACTACTGAAAACACCTACCCAAACAACATTTAAATACCTTACTTGATCATACAGTGTTAGAAGCAAATTTCAACTGTTTGACACAATGTTACAAGATTCATCACAGTTGTAATTAAACTGAGTTACAAAGAAATTTTTTTGGTAGGTTCTTTCTGGCTTTAACAAAGTTGGGAGGTTACATTGTAACAAAGAATCTTGAGTAATCTTGTTATATTGTGTCAAACAGTTGAATTGAGTTCAGATTCGGGTACCTATTTATACAATTTATACATTGTTTTTTTTTGTTTGTTTTCCTTTATCGTCTCCTTCTTCCTCTTCCTCTTCTTACACCGCTCTCTCTTTCGCTGTCTCATATTTTTTTATCCCTGCCGCCACCAGTAAGCTCCTTCACCCAGGCCCACCGAGAGGGCGGGAGTACGGGAAATTTCCCCAGGGCCCAACGCTCGAGGGGGGCCCAACTCGAAGGGGGCCCTGATGAAGGGGAACTTTTTTTTTATATATATATAAAATATTTTAAAACAACTAGCCCTGCACAAGACTCTTTGTGTTCCCACCACCACATTAAAAAGAAAAACTCCAGTACTGCACACTGAGCCGATGTGCTTCTGTTGTGTAATGATTGTGTATCCAGGCGCTGTCAAACACTTCCTTTCACACAATGATTTGAACTTTTGCATTTCATATTTTACTACACCAAAAGCTGAAAAAAAGGCATAGCAATTTTATGTATTTTTTAAAAACTTTTTAAAGACTTTTAAAAACTTTAAAATAACCCTAAAGTTGTGCAATATATACCACAGTATGAATTATTCTATTATTAAGATTTATAATTTGCTCAAAGCAACGTGGTGCAGCAGTTTGTTAAAAAATTGTATCGTGTAAAATAAATAAAGTACTTTCTTCAGCTGGTGTTAATCAGAATAATCGGTTATATTGCTTAAGATACAAATATATTTACCAATACAGGCTATTAGTTAAGAGCAGAGATGAGTGGTTTATTTTTGGCATGGGATAAATAAAACAGTGTATAGCAACACCATTAAAAAGTAGTTTTTGCTAAAAACGTATGTTATTTGATGTTAAGTAAGCTTCCAATTAATGACTATTACACATGGAGTTTGTACAAAAAAATATTTATTCACTTACCTTTGTTTGAATACTATAAATAACTTAAAAAAATAACTACTTTGAGAAAAAGTAAACTATCATGCTGCAGATTTTAATTGAGATATTGAAACTTCTAGGCGTCGTTGACACGTTTCCTTCAAACCCATTATCAAAATACTGTATCGGCTGAAATGATCTTCCTCAGACACTGCTAAGATTGCAAGTATCATTGCTTGGTTTAGAAGCTTGGTTTAGACTACAGTATACTACAAAGTCGGATGAATGTACTACCATGGGGTGGGGGGGACACATACCAATCCTTCCCCGGGGCCCATGACGGCTCTCGGCGGTCCTGCCTTCACCTGTCAATAGAATTAATACCGTGTGCAACTTCAGACCTGTTGCCACCCACAATGTGTATGCTATTTACACCAATTAGTGTGGAGTAGTGGTTAGGGCTCTGGACTTTTGACCGGAGGGTCGTGGGTTCAATCCCAGGTGGGGGACACTGCTGCTGTACCCTTGAGCAAGGTGCTTTACCTCGATTGCTCCAGTAAAAAACCCAACTGTATAAATGGGTAATTGTATGTAAAAATAATGTGTAAAAAAATAATGTAATTCTATGTAAAAATAATGTGATATCTTGTAATTGTAAGTCGCCCTGGATGAGGGCGTCTGCTAAGAAATAAATGATAATTTTTCCGACCGGTATTTTTGCTTCTAATTAGTTAGTAAATAAGGCGTGACACTTTGGGAAATACCATGCGCTGTCATCTCAATTTTCCTCCCACAATTCTGGCCAAATTACCGCCTCTATGGGTCACAAAAGTTGTAATATGTAGCAAAAAAAAAAGTTAAAAAAGTCCCATAATAAATATATACGCAACTGTTCCCAAAATACAACTTTTGACATTAACTGCAGTATTAATTTCACAAGGTGATATGGTATCTACCTTTTGAGATTAGCAGGTTTCTTATGGGCATCCTTAACTGTGATTTGTTTAAGATTTTTTCCGATTTTTTTGTATTGTCAGTCACAATTGAAAAAAAAAATTGAATGTTTGATATAGAAACACCCTTCTGCAACTTATATGTGGCAATTATCCTCCCTTTGAAAAACTAATTCAAAATAGAAAACAGATAGAGTATAAAAAATATTTCAAATATTTCGTGGACATTTCAAATTTAAAACGACTGTAGGTGGCAGTCTCAAGGCTTATAATTATTATTATTATTATTATTATTATTATTATTATTATTATTATTATTATAAATGTTCAATGACAGATTTATCTTGAACTGAGTAATGGCTGGATATATTGTTTGGCTTACAGTACCCTCATGTTATTGTTATACTCCTTTTACAAACATACAGTAACAGGTTGTATCTGAATTTATGACAACCTAAATTGATTACAATGTAACTTATTTTCAAATCCACGTTTTATTGGAGTGGGAGGGTGTTGGTTCTAGCACCTTTATGAATGCATTTACCACCATTTGCACTCAATACAGACAAAAGCCATGCTTTCAAGCTTCAGGCTTTTTTCATGAAGTATTGATTTGCATACTGCTGTTGTCGACCAGAGAGTTGCATGTACAGCCCAAAGCCAGTCTGACTGGTTTTCAGCCCTCAGTTTCCTGTTTCTTTAGTTAAGCCTTGGCAACCGTGGAAGATTTCATGTGGAAGCTTTCGTAACAGAAGCACATCACTGAAAATCCACAGCAGTGTGGTATGAACATTTTAACAGCATTTCCACCAATGCAGAAAAAAAACTAGTTTGCCTTTAAATGTGCCTTCTGTGGCTGTGGGTGTTGCTAATCTTTCCCAGGGGGCAGCAACAGGGTGCAGCCTGCAAATGTTTGTTTTCATTATAAGATGTATATCTCACAGGTAAATCCAACAGTAGGGAAATATTTTGCATATTCTTTGAAGTTCAGCCAATGAACCTGAATGTGGGAGGAGACAAGCAAAATGCTCAGGTATGCCACCCACCAGTTTTCTGGTTTTCGACAATTCCAGTTTAATCAGCCACCAGGTTCCAACAGGTATATTGGATTCTTCAGTCTGGCTCTAATAGCAATAGGTAAGATCTAGTGCTTTTTAATTATGTGTGGCTCATTACCATGAAGTCTAACTGAATCAAGTTTAGCATAATTTCGTAAACTAACAATAATGATATTATGGTAGCTATTTTTTGTCAGTAGAATTATAACAGGTAAAATCCTAAAAATCTGAAACAACACATAAAGTTGTTTTTATATAAATAAATAAAGGCGTAACTTTATTGATGTAAATTCTGCTTTCCTGCTGAATATTTCACTTTGACTTGAATTTTAAGTTTAAAGAACCCTGTAGCTATAATAGGTGATAAAGGTGACAAGAAGCATTGTAAACAATCAATTTCACTGAACCGCTGTGGTGAAAACAGGTGAAAAACGGTCACCTTTTTTTAAAAGGCTTATAGAATTTCAATTTTTACTTATTATTTGCCATATATGTCTCTGTTGAACCTGTTTTTTCACTTTGCAATCACTAATGCAGTATGCTTTATGTGTTCAAGAGTGAGTCATTACTAGACAGTTGACTGAGGACTTTAACCAACCTCGCCTATCTATGACATTACGATTTGGAATACAATGCTACAAACACAGATGACTCTTTTACCAGTTATCGTATCTCAGTATAACATTATGAATAAATAATTAATGTGGCTGATACAGTACTCAGAGTTATACGTGATGTCATAGTGGTTGCGACCTGTACAAGAAAATAAATCCAATATTTTAGTTGCGTCATGGTATGTTATGTTTTTACACTGCTACCATTATTTAATAGAGAAGGAGAAACGTGTGTTTGTTCCATAAACAAAAAAAGGAAAAGGGAAAAAAATATGTCAGAGTGTGTATATTTACTGTGTGTTAATGCCTGTGTTTAGTAAGGAAAGAGACAGACACCTTTGTTGTTTAGATTGGATATGCTAGCTTACGTTTTAATATTTCTTGTTGCTCTATATGCAAAACACAGATTCGCTCTGTGATCAGCTAAATCAGTCCACATAATTTTTTTTTACAAAATAAAGTTTTAGTTTAGTTTCAGAAACCGCATTCTTAATTTGTCCCCACTAGTACACTTCAGTTCTATTACGACAACCCAAACATCAAAAATAATATGTTTCTAACATATCCTTCTTTAAAAATGATATGTTTCTACTCTGCAATAACAAATGGCATGTGTATCTAGTACAATGTATTATCACACCTGTGTCATCAGAGTTGTTTAGTCCAAGAACAACAGCTTCTTTGATAGATCCTGATTTACTTGGCTGGATCTTTCTGAAGAATGTAAAGGTGCTAAACTGGTTAGGGCAAGGTTAAGTTTTAGGTTTAAGGTTAGATGTTTCTCATTATGAACATCTCATTAGGTTAGGTATTTATCATTTTCTGGACATTAATGTGTATGATTTGGGTTAGGGTAAGCGAGGATATTTGGTTTACTGGACTAACGTCACTTCTGAAACATGCCTCATTATTATTATTTGTTTATTTAGCAGACGCCTTTATCCAAGGCGACTTACAGAGACTAGGGTGTGTGAACTATGCATCAGCTGCAGAGTCACTTACAACTACATCTCACCCGAAAGACAGAGCACAAGGAGGTTAAGTGACTTGCTCAGGGTCACACAATGAGTCAGTGGCTGAGGTGGGATTTGAACCGGGGAACTCCTGGTTACAAGCCCTTTTCTTTAACCACTGGATCTTAGTGGTGGGTATTTGCCTTCCCATTACCATGGTTACCACTAACTGGGTAGCTTGCTGCAGGCAGACCCCAGTATCCTATTGGTTGCTGAATTGTTTGTGAGGAATGCTAGGCTGACAGGACAGGTTATCCTGTTAATGTTCTTGGCAATTTTGATTGTATAGTATCAAAATGTTGTCTGTGGAAGTGGTCTGTTGAAAACCATTTATAAACCATTTGACTGTAACATGGGACTAACTGAAAACACGTTTATTTCTCATTGCAGTTTGAAATAAAACCAGGCTTAATTTGAAACATGTAACATCTTCACAATAAGATTTGGGCATTTTTTTTTTCTTTTTAAGTGCCATTAATGTATAGAAGGGTTAACCAGTACACAAAGTAAAAATTATTAATGTTTACGTCATATGACTGACCATTGAAATAATAGGTAGTTACTGAATTTCATTGTTTGTTGTAAACCGTAATGAATTAAAGTAAAAAAAATAGCCCAAATTGTATCACTACAACAGCCATTGCAGTGTTATACAAATAGCCAGAGGGATTTGGCCCCATCATTTTGACTTGTAGTTTGCAAGGGTGACTTATAAAAGCATGAGGTGATGGAGTTTGAGGTTAAAGGAGATTAAAAAGGGATGTATTTGGAATTACTTGTACATTCTTGGAATCTAGAATACCTAAGCAACATTATTGCAAGTGTACTTTCTTCCTTGAAAATATTTGCTGGGTGTGACCATTTTTTCTATCTATTAATGCGAGTCAGGGCAGGTTGAAAGCATTATTTAAATGCACAAACACCTAATCTTTTTCTATGTACTGAAATGTAGATAGTAACCATCTACAGACATGTTGGATCCTGAGGCATGGCTCAGAGTACTGTATTATAGGTTTTGGCTGGAAGACGCTATTTGTTTATTTTTATTTTGACTTTTATAACCATTGATGCCTGTAGACAACTACTTTCCTGGAAAAATGTAGTTTGTCGTCAAACAAAAATCAGAAACAGTTCAGCGTCGAGTCTATCCCAATTGGTTTTCTGTTTTACCTTAAATCATTCGGATAAGAGTACTA
This sequence comes from Acipenser oxyrinchus oxyrinchus, assembly GCA_030684275.1. NCBI lineage: Eukaryota > Metazoa > Chordata > Actinopteri > Acipenseriformes > Acipenseridae > Acipenser > Acipenser oxyrinchus. Next base: position 51,816,729 of record CM060248.1, on the reverse strand, counting down.
ACTATCAAGTCATATCAAGGGCATTGCCTGGTTTGTTCATTAGGGATATTACTGATCATCCATAAATTTCAGGTCAGATCTTTTTTTTTCCCAGACTCCTTGCAAGTGTATTACCGTTCATCCATGTCAATGCTGATATAGAGTGATGAAGTTGCCAAAAGGTAACATGGGGTGATATTTCAACCAGATTGGCATAAACAAGAGTGAAACTTTTTTTTTTAAAGTTAGATAATAAGGTGTGTGTAAAGTGAGACGATTGGCTAGATTCTCAAGGCTAATTACTAAAAATTGGCATATGTGTTATTTTAGTCTGGGGTGGCTGGGGGGGACGACAAAAAAAATGACTGTCTGAAAAAATGTGCTGTTTTTGTTTTGTTTCAGGGCATATTTTTATGACTTGATTTTATTTATCTATATGTTGTCCTCAAGAATGACTTGCAACCCAAGCTTCAATGTTGCCGTTCTTTCAGGTTAATTTTATTCCCTTATTTGATTTATATATACAGTAGAAAGATGATGGAACATTTATGCCTCTTCTTCTTTCAGTCACATGGATATGTACCCTGCAACCTGCTGATTCCCTTTTGTCAGTGAAACTCCCCAATTTTGAGTCCTGGTTGTGGTGCGTCGCCCTGACAGCTTGACTATGAGCCAGTCCGACCCAGCAGGAGATGCTGATGCCAGCCAACTGGCGTGCTCCACTTGTGGCCAACCACACTCGCCAGAGGAAAACCACACGTACAGCTACCAAGAAGAAGTGGATGATGACATCATCTGCCACATTTGCCTGCAACCTTTGATCCTTCCAATCGATACCCCGTGTGGCCACACCTACTGCACTGTGTGTCTTACAAACTTCTTGCTGGAGAAGGACTTCTGTCCAGTGGACAGGTCACCTCTAATGCTTCAGACCTGTAAAAAGTCCAATATCTTGGTTAACAAACTGCTGGATAAGTTGCTGGTTACCTGCCCTTTAACAGAACACTGTTCAGAAATCCTACAGAGATGTGACCTGGAGCCTCATTTAAAAAACAGGTAAGACGATGGGATTTTTGTTTTGTTTTTCCTGTCTAGCACCTGGTTCAGATTCTTTCAGAGTACTTTGACTTTGATTGTCTAAGCACATCTCTAATTAGAAAACTGATACATTATGCATCTACTCTCGCCAGTAACCTGTAATCCTACTATTGCCTTATTATGTGCCTTATCATTCACGTGGCACAACCACTTCATGGGGTTAAACCCTCGAGTTGTCTAGAACTTTCTGGGACTGTTTTCGAACTTGGCTAAAACACACTGCTATGGGGAAAATCTGCTTTGATTAATCTTCCAGGCATTAGTGCTGCTACAGTCACATGGTAGTCACAGGCATACAGTGAACCAAACCGTTTAGAATTGGAAATCTCTTTTCCTAGATACATGGTGTCAATAGGTAGTTCGCATATTGTTGTCATTTCTATGTAGTTTAAGCATGCCCTCAGAATAGTTGGGCTATTGAGGTGTCGTTGCTACTGACATATGGACTGCATCTCTCTATGTCCCTAACTGGGTCACCTTTGCAATGCGTCATGCTGATACTAACTGAAACCTGGTGGAGGAGGACATTTCATACATTTTAAGATTCCTGGCCAGACTAAAACTAAAGAGAAATGATAAATAACAGCATTTTACCATACTGCTGAGATATTGATAGGTGGATTGTGTATAGGGCTTCTGATTTTCAGTGTTTTCTGTCGACTTTTCTACTCTCCTTTAAAAATTCAGTTGATACCTGTTAAGCCATTTGTGTATCTCAATCACAACCAAGAAACATGTTAATAGTAAAATTGATTTAATTTATGGCGTTTTTCTATTAAACAACTAAATGCGCTTTTAAATCATAAGTCTTACTTTATTAATGTAAATACGCAGAACGATTGTAATAAAGTGTGTCCAGCATAAAATACTTTATTTTTCATTATAGCTTTACGAAAGATTAGTTGTTTATTAACATGTTGCGAACTCGTTTGTATGTTCTGCTTGTTAATCAAAAATGAAGGCTTGGCCAATTTAAAAGCCAATTTAAAAACTATTAATGCTTTTCTCAGCTGTGATTGAGATACACGAATGGCTTAATGGGTATCAATGGAATTCTTAAAAGAGAGTAGAAAAGTCGGGGTAAAGCACCAGAAATCTAATTATGTAACGGTTACAAATACAGGCAGGATCCAAAAGGCCTTCCAACCCAGATGCAGGTTTGCATTAACAGCAGATTAATCAGCAGCCATTTTATAGTATACTGTATATGTGCTGTGACATTTGTGCCAGTGTTTCTCATCCAGCTTCATTAAGTTTGTAATCAATACCACCCAATAGAGGATTTAGCAAGAAAGCTGTGCTATATGTGGTACAGGATGAAGGGAATGCACTGGTATAGTGTCATCGTCATGGTCAGAACTACAGCCCTAGGTTTGACAAAGAGCTAAGGCACGACAAAAAACAGTATTGGTTACAAACAGTTTGAGATGATGTTTTACATTTTAAAAGATAATTTAACATTGGAACAAGGTTGTTGCCAACTGAGGGGTTTGGTATTGCTGTTCTTTTTCTGTTTTCTGTGCTTTTTGGCCTGTCAATAAAGTCTGCTCTTAATACTTCCCTATTAAAGCTTCTTTTTACACACATCTCGCTGTTAAAAAAAAATAAAAAAAATAAAAATAGGAACTCGCCTTTCAGAAAATAGGCTCATCTTTTTATAATGAATATTGAATCAGTTGCACAGTGCTATTTTTTTCACAGTAGGCAGTTTTCTTAAAGAAGCAAAACCAATCTTCAGTGCAGGGAACTTCCCATCATTTGAAAGGGGGTTATTGGTCCCACAACCTAAACAGAAGCCACCCCTTTGTGATTTGGAATTTCTCATGACATTGGTGGTGAACAGTCGTGCCCCGGGTGTCTTACTGGCCAATGAAAGCTCTGTCTCAAAGCAGTTTCAATCCCAGAGCACCCTTCTGTGAGTACAAGGTTGGTTAGCTCTCTTTACCTCACAGTGGTGTGTGCTGCAGTATAAATCACTGTCTCAGCAGCCATCCTATGCTGGCCCTTAACAATCACGTCCGTCCGCCCATCTGACAGTCAGATCAGCTAATCCTCTTATGGTTCAGTGAAATTCAGCGCAGATTAGTTTAAGAGATCCAAATCAGATTCCAAGGAAGACTTAAAAAAGGATTCTGATTAAGATCAAGGATAAGATTTCAGGGTCCTGGCAAGAAGGGGACAGGGAGCCCAGCAACAACCACTGCGTGCCAGAAGCCCATTACAATGAAGGCGCTCCTATTATTGGTCTTACCCTGGCTAAGTCCTGCAAACTACACAGACAATGTGGGCAATCTGCACTTCCTGTACTCAGAATTGTGAGTACCGTACCTGCTCTGGTACTGTTTTTGTAAGGTTGGATGGTAAATTATTATTATTATTATTGTTAATATATGTATTTCATCTTAACTTTGGTTTTCTTATGGTATTGTGCTGGTTGTTTGCCTCTAGATTTCATGGGTCTAGCAAGATAGCCAGCATGTCTGGTAATGTAGACATTCTAAAGGCAGTACTCTATTTTAAGAAGATATTAAATGGTTCTGCTTAGTGGAAGCTGTTATTGTATACACTGCATGGCAGTGCTTCTGTCAAGCTTTAACTCAGGGAGTTGGCTTGTTTAGTGTTTACTAAAACACCAGGTGTGAGGGGTGTATGCGACTAGATTTTATTGGCACTATTTTCTAAGGTATAGATGAAGCCAAATTAAGCTAATAGTTAGTTAGCTCGTTTAAACAGCATGTCATGTAAAAATAAAGACTCAAATATAGATGTGTGGATTAAAATATTCATGACAAATATTACAGTTATATTACTCGTGTATCTAATCTCAAAAGGTGTTTGTCCTTTTTATTTACAGTATTTCTTTATTTGTAGTTTGTTTTGGCATTTTTGTGACTGAGTGAGTGACATGACTTATTTGCAGTTTTATTAAATATGTATGTACTAATATGCTGGAAACATAGTTAAACACAAACATCCAGCAATCTAGCACATAGCATTTATACTAAATGGTGGTGTTTTAGTTTGTAATGGGTGAAAAACCCTAATTTTTGCATTGAACATAGTTGCAGGTATTTTTTTTTTCTTGTCTAGATGCAATGATAGCTATATTGCAAAGAAAGCTAGAACAGCATATCACAGGTGAGATTATTTCTGTGCATAGGTAACAAGAGGGGACTACAGAAAGGGCTGCCTCAAATATAAAAAATGAAATCTAAATCAGAATGTGTGTATAAATAACTATTAGAGAGGATCTTCTCTGTATGCATCTGTCCATTTAGCAATCTGTCTTCAAACATACATTATTACAGTTTTGAGAGCTGATCTTTAAATTTAGTCATATAAACTATAAGTTGTTGTAAATATTTATTTCTCTGTTTTTCCCATATATATAAAAAAAATCTATAACACTGTCGTTAGTATTCTACAGCTGTTTTGCATGCATAAAATATAACTGTCCCGTACCATGTGATACTTATTATATTTGTTTAGATAGATACATAACCATTTCCCTACTAGAGTACCTGTACTATTTTTTCAATGTATTTAATCATACAGAACCAACCTCTTATGTATGATACTCATCCATTCCCCTATATTTTTGTTTGCCTATCTGTGTTTATTCATTTGTATTTTTGCGTGGTGTTTCACAGGTCTTTTCAATCTAAACCTCCTCTTTTAGGTTGGCTTTTAAATTTGTTGCTTATTGCTTGCATACACTGTTTTAACTAAACTGCCTTAAAACACTTTAATAATCTAACAACATAGTATACATATTGGACCAGAGATTTAAACATAGTTGATTGCTGTTTCAGTGCAGCGTGACTGCAGAAGTAAGCTGTAAATACATCAGCAGTCTGCAAAAGCAGAAAATCCCATACTGGCTTTAAGGGCACACATTACTAGGCTATTCTCCCACTTTTTTTCTAATGTCTGGAGTGCATGAGTTGTTTTCTTTCCTATCTGCAGACACAGCAATTAAATATAAATAATCTGACATGAAGGAAATGACTACATAGTGAGGTGTCTGTGATGGGATATACTCACTAATTCACAACAGTACTTGAGTCATTGAAAACCACTGTGTTTACAAAGTAATGGGATTCTCAGTGCACATGCTCCAGTGTGTTCTGGAATCACTCAGTGTGTTCATGGAAATATATCTACGACACTGTGTTATTCTTCAGCCCCAAGACATGATTGCGAAAAGAGCTTCTTGAGTTTCTTCCTAAGCCACATTCCAGCACACGTTGGTGGGATGGGAAGGCATTGCTTACATTTAGGAAGGTTTACTTTTCATCTAAGGGTTTGATGTCGAGTGTAGTTCATATTCACAATCAATTACTACACTGAAGTTCCAGACAACATTTGGTCATACCACTGAACAATTACTTAGATGTTGTGTGTCAAATATCATACTGGAAATTGTTAGGATTATATGAATATAAATTAGATATTTTTAGAGGGTACTGATACTGCATAACTGGAGTTCTGGGTACATCTACACTATATTTTAAGATTTAGATATTTATATAAAAAAGCATGTTTTAAATATATATGGACAGGAAATTAGTTTAACAATGTGAATTCATTTCTTCTGAAAAAAAGAACTGACATCCATAGCTGTACAGATTTAACAGATATTCGTAACAGATTTGGCTGGTAATTTTTGCATTAGTTTCCAACATGTTTTATAACCTGTAATGCTATTCACTATCAATCATGTTACATTGAGAAGCCATTTGTAACCTGCAGGTGCTGTTTCAACTGGGGAGATCATTATCACTTTCTACTCGCCCACATTACAGTAGGTGGAGTCTTAATGGATGAAATGCAAAAACCGCCCTGCTGTTCCCCCCCACAAGATAAAAATAAAGTGGTACTGACAGTATCTTTACAAACCTAGTTTGGTCCTTTAGCAGTGATTGCATTCTGAAGACTACCCTTTCAGAAGGAATCTAAAAATGGAGTCTTCATTTAGGATTGCACAACCTGTGTTGGAGTAATATCTATATTTATGATGTTTTAATGGCAGTAAGAAACCTTGTCTTACCAGGCATGATAGCTGGATATGGGATATTAGCTTCTTACCAGGCTGCCATCCACTGAATTCTATGGGCATAGTCTGCCAAAGTGAGATGGCACAGTTTCAGATTTTATCAGTTTTTTGTCTGTATCAAATTTATTTGCCAATATACAATGGGGGTAATTAGGTATGATTTCCAGTTTTGTGGTGAAATAAAAAAAAAAACTAATTTAGTAAAGGTTAATTGTAATATATTTATTTTCTATTTTCTAATTTTCTAATTTTGCCAATACCTAATCATACATTTTCTAATTGTGAATTAACATGGGAGCGCTGTGATTTATAGTTGTTTGTTCACATTTATTCTAAAAAAAAAAAAAAAAAAAAAGGTACCAGCTCTTATAATTAAGAAAGAGGGATAGCATACTGATCTTGATTTACAGAAGCTCCCAAATAAGGATCAGGGTTTCAGGCCTTGGTATTGGTAGTTGCAGGCCATGTTTTAACATAATCTTGAGATTTGAACAATACCAGTGGCAAGCTACCTAATACAATGAACAGGATCGACAACACTGTTATTGTTAAGAGTGCTAGTTTTTTTTGCCATTTCACTGTTTGCAGTGTAAAAAGACACTTTCTTACTCATAGACATTGCATCCTAAAATATATTGTTACAGTACACTTTTGTCATTCAGTTCATGGAATTCATGTGTTTTTCTTCTCGTCTGTCAAGCCAAAAATTTCCGGATCTGGGATCCTGTGCGATCTGGCACAAATTAATGACTGTTTATATTCATACTGACCTGACCTATTTCTTTGTTAAGCCTCAGAAAACAAAACAGTTAAGTTGTGTGAACATTTCTGTTTGATTTAATGCAAAACAAAAACAAAAAAAGCAAATGGGTGTCCTGGCTTTTTCCTCGTGTCAGCACACTGCCTGGATGTACAAATCTTAAAAACAGAAGATGGAAAATAACATTGCACTAACATGTTCTGCAGCTTGTTTTTTTCTCTAATTCTCTATTTTTATAACCTGTGCAGATACAGAGTTGTGTTTTGTTCCTTCTGTTTCTGATACCAGTAAGGCCAAAGAATAATACACAAATGTTAATCTTCTTGTGGTTAAGGTTTTTGTTTTTCTGAACCCAATTGAAATGGATGTTTGTCTCGGGAGTGCACTGAATCGAAAGACATGACAATATGCCATATTCTAAAGCACTCCATTGACAACCTGTTATTAAATATCACAGCTAGAATGCTGAAGGCACTACATACCAATTATTATTCACAGTTATTTTCTGTACCGATGCTCATTTTGCATACATTTTAATGTGATTTGTCACATTTTTATGTGATTGTTTTTCACAGCTCTTTTCAGAATGCATAGTTACAAAATGCCATACAATTTTGGATTTATTTCCATTTCATATGTTATTTAGCAATATATAATTACATCTTGGTTACTTGGCAGATCAATGAAAATGTGATTTTGTTTGTATTTATAAACAGTATTCCACATGTCTAAGTGAGGTGTTCAAAATAAATGGATTATGATTTGCCAACATAAGAAACCTAAGGTTTGCGCTGAAGAAGTAGGCTTTGCTCTACCTGTTGCTATCAGGTAGAAGCAGGACACCACCATTACTGAGATGTTGCTTCACAGCTCGCCCATATCTGGCATAAATAATGTACCTGCATAAATGTTCTGACTTTTTCAAAATGCTCATTTCTTTTAAGGGGCGCAAATGTGAACTAAATACAGTGTCAGTAAGTTCTATGTCTACAAATATTTTGGATGCTAAGTAGGTTAAATACATAACATTTATAAAACAGATGGTAGGGAAAGAACAATGCTGTGTGTTTCCTGTAAACCTAGCATTTTGTTATATGGGTCAGAGTGACTGTAGAGTCGCCATATAGCTGTAACAGTCCACCTCAACATTACCCCCTCCACCATCCATCCCCTCCCCTGGGGCACATTCTCTCCCAAAACTCCATGCAGTGTGTGACCCTTGTCTGCAACAATTAAGATTCTGAAACTCAGGATGTGAACTACTGACCTACTGGTGCCAATGAGTCATTGAACCAGAGCAAATACAAATTGTTTTCTGTCTTAGTTAAAACCTTACTGAGGTTTGTATTATTTTACATGTATGTACATTGTGCAAATGATGATATATGAGAGGAAAAAGAAGAGGAACATAGTAACTGTCACTTATTCTTTCTTCCTTGGGACTTTCTTGCTGCTGTGGTTTCAATTCCAGAAATTTGGTGGATATCTTTCATGTTTCTGTAGCTTAGGGAGCTTTGATGCAGAAACTATACATTTTGTTAAATTCTCATTTTATTATAAAGCTGTATTACATTTTTAACGAAGGGCTGTTTTTTTGTGTGCTTTTTTGCATATAATGCAATCTTATGCATAACGTAGAAACATGATGTACATGTATTAGGAGTGGTGTAACTTGCTGTAAACTTGAGAACTGTAAATATTCTCTGAATACCATATTGTTAGATGGTGACCCATAAAGTTAGCAATTTATCATGCTATTCCAATCTAAAACAGAGTGTTTAATCTTTATGACAGAGAATTAAATCCATGTAGTCAAATTAGATTCATAAAAGAAGATTTTAGAGGCAAAGTTTTTGCTTGTCTTACTTAATATGATTTAATAACTAGTCACCAACACAACATTTCATTTTTCAGATACATTTGTGTAACTACAAGCCAAAGACAGCCTGAAAGCCTTTTACTGTCTGTTTAGTCTCTACGTTCAGGAATATTACACCGCCCATCCAAACTTTACACTTTAAAATACCATTTCAGAAAACAGTATGAAAGCAAATTCCCTCAAGTGCTAAAAGTTTGTCATAATTCGCAACTGGTGAGTTTTGTCGTATTAGACAACTGTGCAGTGTTGCAGTGATATTTATAGGAGTCACACATAGGATTTCCAATAAAGATGTCTGGGTGTAGTCTTTCAGCACATTCAGTGCCAAGTTGCAATGTGAAAGATCGATGTGTACAAGTCCCTTTAGACCTCCAATGCCCCCCGAAGATGAACTAGGTCACCTTATGGTTGGTTGTAACACACATACATACATTATATATATATATATATATATATATATATATATTGTAACCCGGCCGGCACTCACGGTCGTTCGTTTGCCCCTTTAAGTAGGACCCAGGACACAAGAAATGGAGTTTAAAGCGCGGTTGCGCTATTTTTTTAATGCACCAACAAAAATAAACAATACACCTAGCTCCATTTTGAGCATTAAACTATACACCTTATGCAGGTCCCTGACTAGCTCGCAGGACGGCTAAGCCGTTTACCTGTCATAAAAACAAAACACACGTGTGACTGCTCGGAGACAGAGCATGTCATCTGCCTCCTTCTACTCAGCAGCCGTGAACTGACTGGCTGCTTCCATTATATACCCTACACCTGGCATTTATTTATAATCGTTGCCAGGTGCGGGTGATAATTAAATAAACAATACTAAAACAATTAAACAAAATGTGCATACGCACATGCTTTCTGCAGGGAGGATATTAACCCCCTCCCTGCTGTGTTACACATCCTCCCCCTTAAGTGTGCAACACTGATCGGCCATTCAAGGCCACCCCTCCCTAAAACACAACCACCCACCCTCGAGTCCACAAATGTCAATTTTCGCCCTCTTCCATGGGCGGGCTTGAGGTGGGTTGGTCCTCCGCACTTCAAGAAGGGACCGTGAACCGGTTGACACGGGACCCCACCGGGATGCCAGGGGCTACCAAAGTGACAGCCGGGAACAGGAGGATGCAGCAGTGGGCGGAGGTCTTCACCTGGGGACCGGCGCAGCGATGTCCGATCACCCAGGGGGAGCGAAGCAGCAAACAGGGGGAGCACCAGCGACGTCTGGCAGCAGCCCAGCGACATCTGGGTGATCGGGGAGAGCGGAGCAGGGAACCAGGGGCAGAGCTGTGGCCAATGTTGCAGACTCCTGGGCTCCAGGTCTAGCGCAGGGAGGTCCAGGCAGACCGGCAGGGTGTCCAGGAGCAAGGGCACGGGATCACCTGCAGCAGCGCGGACGGATCGCAGGGGTGGTGGTCGGGGTTGTGGTAGAGGTAGGCTTCTCACCTCCTCCCCTTGTCTGTAGCCGGCGGCGGTACCTCTTGCTCCCTCGGCTGTCCTTCCTCTGGCTCCGGGAAGGACTCCTCCCGCTCAGGACACAGCACCACGTCCTCTGGTGCAGGAGACCACGGGGCTTCTTTCGCCGGGACTGCAGACAGCGGTGCCTCCCTTGCCTGCTCCCATTTTTGGAGCAGCAGCTCCAGCTCTGTTGGCTCCTGCTCCTTTGCTTCCAATGGGGCCAACCCCAGCTCTCTCTCCCATCTCTCAGTCTGCTCTAACTGAGCAGCGGTGTTCCGGTTGATCCTTGCGATCAACTCTTCAATGCTTTCCATTTCTTTTTGGGTCGTAGGGGCACCCACACACGCTACAACCATATGTAACCCGGCCAACACTCACGGTCATTCGTTTGCCCCTTTAAGTAGGACCCAGGACACAAGAAATGGAGTTTAAAGCGCGGTTGCGCTATTTTTTTAATACACCAACAAAAATAAACAAAACGAAACAAAACACCTAGCTCCGTTTTGAGCATTAACTATACACCTTATGCAGGTCCCTGACTAGCTCACAGGACGGCTAAGCCGTTTACCTGTCATAAAAACAAAACACTCGTGTGATTGCTCGGAGACAGAGCACGTCATGTGCCTCCTTCTGCTCAGCAGCTGTGAACAGACTGGCTGCTTCCATTATATACCCTACACCTGGCATTTATTTACAATCGTTGCCAGGTGCGGGTGATAATTAAACAATAAACAATACTAAAACAATTAAACAAAATGTGCATACGCACATGCTTTCTGCAGGGAGGATATTAACCCCCTCCCTGCTGTGTTACAATATATATATATATATAAACTTGGCGAAAACCAAATGCTTCAATTTTGAATGGACTGACCATCACCCCTGTCGGTTGATCTCAGTGGCAGCTGTAGTCATTCCTTCAGATAGCCATCATAGGTTGGCCTTGATCCTGTGGAAAGATATTTTGAAATGTATGCCAAGTGATCCACTGTGGCAGAAAGGTCTTGAAGTCAACTTGGTAAAATATCAATAAAATGACACAGCAAAATGTAAGCAATTTATTTTTTTAAGGGTCTAGGTTCAGCATTTGTCACATGTGTACATGAGTTTTACCATACCAACTAATCATTTTTGTGAACTACTTTTTGTCTGTTTTCACTAATTCTCTTCCACCCCCATATCTCTGTAAAGGGACATTCCTGAAAACCAGATATGTCATGTTTTCAGCATTACTGTAAACAAACAAAAAATCTGCTCAATATTAGGCTGTCAGGGAAAATGAATAACTACAACCCTGGAAATGACCCCATTGCATGTGTGTCTGCCTTTCTTTCCATTCATCACCGATAGAAATGTATTCAATTGTCATAGCTTGTGTATGTATGTTTTTGCCAATTATAGTACAGTTACAGAAGATAATCTACTCATTAGAAAAAAATATTTACAATTCTCTAAGGCTTTAATGAGTTCCTGTTCATCATGAAGCCTACAGGCATTTGAAGAGACAACAAGTGTTTTTAATGTGTGGTAATTAATTTTACTTTGGTAATAACACATGAGAGGTTGTTGTCATAGCATCTTCTTTCTAGTAATGTTTGCCAATAAATACAACAGATTTTGGAATCTTACCATTGTGTTTTCAAGAAGTATAGAATGTCATTTTCTCCTTTTGTAGTCTACTGTGTTTACACAATATTCTTTGTTGTCGAAGTACAGATCCCTTTAAATCAGATGCTTTCTGTATCTCTGTAACTGGCTCTCATTTGCACAAAACCTTTTCAAACACCGCTTCTTACTGATTAATGTCTAGTCGTTAATTTGCACATTGTAAACAACTAAGCAGCTAAGCAGTTGGCTTTACCTTTATCTTGTAAGGCAAGCTGATTTTAATTATCATTATACTGGCTTAAGAAGGAGGAATCAATGATTGCTGTACAGTACAGCCCACTCTGTCGTTCGCGCACCATGGCAACAATGATGTTATTGTGAGTACACATGCACTGATTAGAATTAAAAACAAAAACAAAAAATCTGCCTCAGTACGATAAGTACTTGGACAAATTTCAAAACGAGGATACAAAAGCTGTCACAGGCCATACTGTATCTTTAAACTCACAAGATTTAAAAAGGTTACGTTTATTTATTTATTTGTTACCAAAGTTAACCACAAAGCACTCCCAGATTTTCCTACACCAATTGTTTTCTGAGAATTGTACAGTATGATTTATATAGAAAGCCTATGCCAACAGGAAGCATGTTAAAATCATTAGTGAATGAATGTACTGTAGCAGCTATACACAAACTTACTACACAACCCAGTGAAAAAAAAAAACATTAAATTGTATCAGTCATGATCTGTAATCGTCTATAGTCCTGGCATACAGTAGCTATGTTGTTGGCTAGCTGTTGTTTTCATTGAAAGTACAATATAAATGATTTAAGCTTTACCAAACTGAAATAAAAGTACAAAAATAACTCTGGTCACATTCCTGGAAGTTTTTTTTTTTTCTTGTATCCACTGAAACAGAACTAATGTGCATGATTCAGACTTAATGAATACGTAATCATATGTAACCAACAGTTCTTTAATTCAGCCTCCTCCTTTGTTTGAGACCGTTAAATAAGAAGGCTGGCTCTACCCAACAATAGGTATAGCCAGCAGTCCTTAAATAAAAAGACAAAACACAGACAACACAGACACAAAACACGTCTCCAGACTCTGTGTGCTCTTTGTGCAGGTGCGGTGCTTTCAGATATGGTGGTGTATTTACGGTGTGTCCAGGCTTACCTAAAGTACCCTCAGCCCCGCCCCCTCCGATAGCTAGTTCAATCACGTCTCCTCCAATTCATGACTGACACTTCGCTCACCGTACTAGGGTGATGACTCCTGGTACCGTGAGGCCTCCCCTTCCTGAATGGCCAACTTCCGACTGCCCCTGGAATGAACTGCCCAACCATTGAGTACGAGGCACACAGTTCCTGTTGTACAGTGCCCTCACAGGTCGAGAGGGAAATTGTTGATTCGGGTTCATTCGCTCTCTATCACGAACACACTTCTCTTTTAGAGTTAAAGCACTTTTTAATTTTGCTCTCTTACTGTTCAGCATACCTAGATTAAATCAAATCAGGCCAAGGATCAGACTTACTACCCCTGAATCTCATAAAGGAATACGTAGTACCCTGCTGGAAATCTCAGCAAATGTTGTTTTGCCTGTGACCGCAAACAGTTGCTGGTAGTTGTTTATGGCAGTTGGAGTAAATTCTAATTTTACCGACATCTTATTATTATATTATCACTTCCTGTGTCAGGTTCCCTCCCATGGTCTACTTGAGAGAGACCAAAACAATGGAGTAGACATGTGGACCAGGAAATTGTAAAGTACCAGGAACCAGTGGTTAACATCTTCCAATGTAATGGAAAATTGGCCCATAAATAGAGTAAATTAAAAATTGACCAGTGACTTGATGCAATGAACAGACTTTTAATTGTCAACATTTTGTAAATAAAACCCTTCAAGTTTGTGTGTTTAATATTGTTTGTGCATATATATGAGATATGCGTGTTATAGTATTCTATACTGTATATTACAGTGTGTTGGTTTTGCTAGGGAATTGCACAAGAGGTGTAAATTGTAGAAGTGTGTGTTATTATTGTAACCCAAAGCTGCTCTGTCATACTGGCTTTATAGAAGGTGCATGGTTTTTCACAGGCTTTGCATTATATACTCAAACTTACTGTAAACATCTTTTTGACCAGGATGACATGTCTTACACCAGTTCTGACCATTACTGAAATTGCTAACAGGTCATGCTAAAGCCCTTTGACCAGTTGAGAGTATAATTATCTTCTAAACCTAGCACAAAAACAACTATGCTATGCCCTGTACGGATATGCTCATGCACTGGAGATGTTATTTCATGAGATAGTAGTGAAGACTCTCGGCCTTGTTGTCTCAAACAAGGTGTTTGTTGTTCAAGACATTGACTGCTTGCTGGCTAGCTATAAGGGTGCCATTTAGACTAGAGATCAGTGAAGCATAGTGTCTCTGGATCAACATGAGGGTGCCTGCTCGCCATGTCATAGTATATGTCATCCAAAAATGATTTACAAAGCTTCAAACTATAGCGTTATATACGACCCAGCATATTTCTTTAGAGGAATTTGAAATGTGTTATCTGTATGGGAACATAAACATTTTACTAGTTTACTGGATCTATACACTTTATAGAAACAACAAAGAAGATGTTAATGTTGTTGAAGCTGACACCCTGGGATCCTTCAAGAAGCTGCTTGATGAGATTCTGGGATCAATAAGCTACTAACAACCAAACGAGCAAGATGGGCTGAATGGCCTCCTCTCGTTTGTAAACTTTCTTATGTTCTTCTTATGTTCTTATATCAATACACAGTAACATCTCAAAATGACAATCTATCTATCTATCTATCTATCTATCTATCTATCTATCTATCTATCTATCTATCTATACCATAGCAACCATGTTTATGGTATATTTTGCCAAAAATGGAACAAAATAAAATATGTAGGAGAGACATGTACACCATTATATAAAATAATACAGAATCACCTATCAAACATAAAAAAGCAAATGAACCAATAGCAGAACACTACAAACATGTATTACCTTATAAATGAATTACCTTATAAATTAGATAATGTACAATACAGAAGAATAAAGGAAAATGAATGGATAAATAGAGGTTTAAATACAAATGAATAGTAGATTGTTACATCATTAACTATGTAGTAAAAGACATCACAAACACATTCATAGATTTAAATAGAAATAAGTGAGTGTAGTTACCATGGCATCAAAAGCCTATCAGTACCTCCACGGTTTGTTTTCACACACGCTTACTCTATATACAGTATATGTTAAAATCCTAACCCTGCATACATAACGGTTGGAAATGTATTTTTTCCATAAACATGCTTGATTTACAAATAAAGAGCTTCCAAACAAAATCAAAATTGTTGGCCCAGTTGATGTAAGTAGCCCATCATAGCATGTACCTTATCAAATAATAGAACAACTGCAAGTATTAAGTAATTAACCTCATTCTGACCTTTTGGAGGTTTTATTGCAGAAATCAGTAACTTTGATCTCCATGGCATACCCCTCAAGAAGCAGCTTTTCTGATAAGTGATTCTGCACTCTCTTGTTCAATACACATTTGTTTATTGGAGTATCTGGTATTCCCAGAGCTAGTCTAATAAGCAGCTGCTTTCAAAATAAACTGCAGTTATAAAAACAGGAAGGAGACAGTGAACCAGGTCACTAGAATGAACAAATTTGTTTTGTTGGCTAAACAATGTAAGTGGTGAAAAGCACCTATTTAAAAAGTGTTTAGGGAAGGGAAAAGAGTGTGGTGCATGCTGCCATGTCAGCATGTTGGCTATGTTCTTTGTAATATACGGCATCTTTTCAAACCCTAGTATATTCAAAACATTTTGAGGGTTCAGTAAAATGTTATAGTATCAGCCCCATTTCTGCATCTAATGAAGGTCCAGCAAGTTTTTGTTTGTGATTTGTTCACAACTTTAAATGATACAGTACTACAATTTAAAACTTAGCAGGGAATTGGGAATACTGCAAATCTGATACTATGGTGTGAAAAACATTTTAAATACAAGTGGGAGGCACTAACCTTATTTTCTGTGCCAAAGGCAGGGCTTATATTTTATGCAAATGGTGTCCATTCTTTGTACTGTAACAATACAACTATTCTCTTATTTCACTACAGCATTACAAATGGTAGGAAACAATGTGCCTTAAGGGGGTGGAACTAAATCAAGTAAGATAGAAAAGCCAACAAACATGGATCACTGGTCCTATTTCATTATGTCCAGGAGCAGTGTCTGATGAGCAGTGTTTTGACTCTTGCTTAACTGCCAGCTAAGTTTAGTATGGCTGCACAATCAAGCAAACTTCCTCCTGCTGAAAATACCTGTGATCTTAAAAGAAACTATTTAGGTCTAAATCCTGGGGAAATGGGATTACTGCTAATTTCTTTGGAGAGGAATTCATTAGTGGTTTTCCATGCCACAGTAAGAACAGACTACTCTAGTAATTGAGTACCATACCGATGGACTTCAGTTCCATACTATTCTGCTTTCTAAACTCTAAACTGGATTTTTTAAAATGTTAGGCTCATGCCTAACATTGTCAAAGCCACGATAATATAATATTAAAACATGTGCATCAAGAGAGATAAACATTCAAAATGTTACTTGTTCTTTTCATAATTGTTTCATATCAAGTCAAGAACTTGATCACTCATCACATTCTGGAGTACTGTATTAAGAAAAATGTTGTCGTTTCACAAAATAGGTCAAAGGTTTTTTTGTTTTTTTTTTAGAAAATGTGTGTAAAAAATGGGGATTCATTTCACTGCACCTCTACATATATTTATTCTTTGGTTATTTCGCAGGTTGTATTTTTTTTTTTAATATTTACTTTTTTTTTTTTTGAAGTCATAAGTAAAAAAAGTCCTTGTCATCTTGAGTTACATGTATATACTCATTACAATGAGTTTTCACAGATAAAAAAAAAGTAATTTATTACAGTAAGTCCTTCAATTGACAGATGAATACCAAAATACCTCAGCATTTAACACATTTAAAATTGCATTTGATTTGCCCCAGGTGTAAAGGAGCATCACACTATGGCCTTTCAGGAGACCGAAAGCGACACTCTCAGGATGGCGATTGCACAGACTGCACGTCAGAGCTCACTGTAGCTGCCCTGCCCTCTGAGCTGCCAACCTCTGCAGCTGTAGCTTCAGTGACTGACGACCCAGGCCTTGTAAACCCTGCCTTTGACCCCAATGTGGAAGACAGCCAGTCAGACAACAGTAGCCTTCCCACCAGATCTAACACCAAAAAAAGTGTGTACAAAAAGTGATTTTTTAAAAATCTAATTGGTGTGGTATGTGGTATGAGTATTATTAAATAAAATATACTCTTTAATTGTGTTTAAAATTGTGTAAAATATGTTATTACACATGACAGCTCCTACTGTAAATTGCTGATCTTGACTGTCTTATCAGCCTCCTATCATTTAGATGTTGCCGTTTCAAAGAAGGCGGCATATGGCTGTAGACAGAGCAGAATATTGAAATGTTTTGAACTAGCAATTTTTGGCAACTCCTCTCTTTCATTTCTGTCCATTGTGACTCAAAGGTAGAGCAGTTCTTCTGCTGATTTTAAAAGTAGGAAGCGGTCTATTCCAGGAATGTCTCGCCGCAGGTTCTTTCTAAGACTGAGTTCCATCTTCATGTCCTGCTTTCTCTCTACAGTCCGCAATCTTGATCGTTCTTCCATGAGAAGCAAATCTTTCAAACGGTTAAACCGAGCATTCAGCGTCCTCCGGAGAACCAGAAGTGGGACTGCCGTTGTCAACGAGAGTGCTGAGGAAAGGGACAATGTGAGGAACGCAAATGCACCCGAGGAAGGTAATGATTTGTTTGTTAGTCTATTTAAAAGAAAAGACATTAAGGGCAGAGAGAAAAAAGGCTTGTAATGTCAGGCAAATATAACCGAAGGACTTCAGGCAAGAATGTGATGAATTCTAATGTTGACCCAAGGGACTTTTTCGATCTGAAAAAAGAAACAAGGACCAGGGGTCACAAATGGAGATTAGATAAAGG
Source organism: Acipenser oxyrinchus oxyrinchus (assembly GCA_030684275.1). NCBI lineage: Eukaryota > Metazoa > Chordata > Actinopteri > Acipenseriformes > Acipenseridae > Acipenser > Acipenser oxyrinchus. Next base: position 51,798,818 of record CM060248.1, on the reverse strand, counting down.
AGCATTCAGAACAGAAAATAGAAGGCACTTTTTTACACAGAGAATTGTGAGGGTCTGGAACCAACTGCCCAGTAATGTTGTTGAAGCTGACACCCTGGGATCCTTCAAGAAGCTGCTTGATGAGATTCTGGGATCAATAAGCTACTAACAACCAAACGAGTAAACTTTCTTATGTTCTTTCTTATGTTCTTATGTAAGTGAGTGTTTTCAGTTAAGACACCTACTGATTTTGTTATTAATAAATTATTTTTTATGGAATTTCCTGTATTTTAACCAGGGAACCACTGTAGTAGTTAAAGACACCTTTTAGATTAAGCTGTACTATAGTTCAAAATATTCAAGTTTTCAAAGAGCTAACAAAGCCAATTCCATTCCTGAAAAACATTGCAGTATGAAATAAAATATTTCTCTTCTCCAAGCATTATGCACATGATTTCAAGGGATTAGAAAAGGGAACTATGTGAAATAAATTTCTCATTATTTATTAAAAGGTTGTACAGAACACATTAACACAGATACAATAAGAATCACTTCTGTACTGGTAAATGCACGTTGACTGCACTGGTATGTGTTGGTGAGCTGATATTGCTGCATCCAAAAATAAACATACCAACCAGAACAGCTTAGTTATTCGAGTGCTTTGTATCTTGGAGAGTGAGAGTTTAAATTCCAGCTGGCACAGACCGGAACCTGTTCATTTTTGAAAGGAGAGTCTTGTGTCAGACTGGCGGGTAAATACTGTCTTGGTGCAGCTACCATTAAGTGCTTCTCCCAAGGCCCCTGGTGATATGGTAACAGGTAAGGTCAGCAGCACCACAGTGCAGTGGAGGCTGCCAGTTCTGTACAGGTAGGCAGGGAACAGCATGAGAAAGTGAGAAATAGAAAAGCAAATACTGGACATACAGATACCAGCACTTTTGCAGAACAGAAAATGCAAGTAATAACACAACCTTCGCGGCCAGAATGTGAACTCTTTGCACCCAAAGACAAATTTCCTCCTGACAAAGAATTCATTAATTGTCAGAGGCATAATGTTTTTTATGTTTCGAAATAGATTTTGTACTTAAAATATATATGACAGGGAAAGAGACAAAGCTGTGTGAAGGTGGCAGTGCACAATGACTCAGGTCTAGCGTGTATTCCTTTTACAAATACCGAGCTTGCCCCTAAATCCCCACCTGTGCATTGGGCCGCCTCGCCCCATCGATCGCCACTTCTCCACTGGACTGCTTCACTATATAGTTTTACCACCACACACGTGCACACACACATAAAACGAAGCTGTAGAAACAAATTGTATAATAAAGCATATTGCTGTTTTGTCTAGTATTGGCTTAGCCTTCCTTTTGCACTAAAGTGAGCCTTCTACAAACAGTTTATCAGTAAACCATTTAAGAAAACATCCTGAACCAAAGGTACTATTTCAAGATTTTTTTTTTATCCTGCCCCTTTATTTACATCCTCACTGAAATCCTTTTCAGATAAATCACGTGTTCTGCTTAAAATATGTTTGAGCAAGTTTCTGTAAAAAAACATCCCACATTACTTCTGTGATTTTCCATTCCTGTTATAGCACTGGTATATTAACTCAGTATCAGCTCTGTATCTGTAATGTTGCCATTTTGTTGATTATCGTAAATAGTCACACCTTTATTGAAACGTCTATTTACATGTAGGCGTAGCTGGATATCAAATGAGATAATGGCAAGTCTTACCAATCCAAAATGTTGCCATAGGAACCATAGCTTCAACTTGGCCCTGTAGCAATGTGTAATTATGTATTTAGATATTTTCTGAAACTATAATACAAATAGTTAAACAGATGGTACGTGTGACAACAGTAGAATCCAGTAGAACCTCTCCTCATATGCCCTCAAGTGGTAGGAGAATAAACTGACATTTATTTTCTTTTTGAAATAGTCACGTCATGAGGGGAGTGAGAAAAAACAAAACAAAAAACAAAACAGTCAAACCTGCTTGTAAAGGTACCTGCATATAATAGGGACTCTTCAGGGTTGTGTCATTAGACATGAGGAGCTTTCCTGCATGTGCTTTTAAATATTGAGAGTTGATTGAAATATGTGTTGTTGTTTTTTTTGGCCCTCCAGATTTGGCCCTCCCACAGTTGCATCATCTGATCCCTGATGGTGAAATCACCAGTATCAAGATCAATCGTTCTAACCCCAGTGAAGCACTGGCCATCAGCATTGTGGGGGGCAATGAGACCCCCTTGGTCTGCATCCTCATTCAAGACGTGTATCGAGAAGGGATCATTGCCAGGGATGGGAGATTGTTGCCGGGAGATGTGATACTAAAGGTTTGTGTTCATGTTGCACAAAGCACCAGAGCTTAACACATTTTAGAAGTATCTGATTAAATGCACACAAGGGAGGAAGATTACTTAAGGAGCTTTGTGATGTTGACTGTAATGAGAGATGTGAATTCATGTTTTTAGATTTGAAATGAATTGCAGAAATTCCCTAAGTGCACATCAAGGAAATACATTTATTTATTTATTTATTTTAAACAGGAATACATGCAGTATGTAAATTAACCCTGGAACTAAGACTCAATTAGTACATTTATTAAATATTGGTTTTGTATTTAAAATATTATGCTGTATTGTCAGACTTTTTAACCGACTGTTTGGAGCAATACTGTTTATGACTCTGATTATTATAAAATGCTTGTGGTGGAATACTAGAATTGCATTATGGTATTTAAAGAAATACAGACATATTCCTTTTGATGATGACTGTGGGCTGCATTCTTTTAGGTGAATGGCATAGATATCAGCAACGTGCCTCACGGCTATGCCTTGTCGGTCCTTAAGCAGCCCTGTCAGCTGTTGAGACTGACTGTGCTTCGCGAGCAGAGGCACAGGTACCGCAACAGTGGGCTGTCATATCATGATAACTACAGTACCAGGGACGACAGCTTCCATGTTAATTTGACCAAGAGATGCCCAGAGGAGCAGCTGGGGATTAAGCTAGTTCGGAGGCCAGACGAATACGGGGTGTTTATCTTTAATCTGCTGGAAGGTGGCATGGCGGCGAGGGATGGGCATCTTCAAGTGAATGACAGAGTACTGGCCATAAATGGGCATGACCTTCGCCACGGGTCTCCAGAACATGCTGCCTTGCTGATACAGGTTTGTGTGCAGAAAAACTGTTTCTATGATGCTGGGCGGGGGTACTGTTATCCCCTGCTGGTGATGGGGTTATAGTGGCGGCACAGAGTTTTTACATACGTCTTGAGCTTACTCAGGTGATGAAACTTGGTAAGGGCATTTAGGTACCAAGAATATAAAAATCAGGGAGGCACTTTGTCGATATGTTAAATCTAAACCAGTGCTTCTCAACCTTTTTCGTAACAAAGCCCCCTAAGGATCAGTTGAGCTTAGTCATAGCCCCCTTGCCACAAAAAATAAATAAAATTAAGAATTATTGCCAATTAACAGTGCTGTTTAATTACATCAATTATTAATTACATTTAATTCCACTAGTTCTGAGAATTCAAACCGGATAGCACAAATGTTAGCGACGTTGCTGCATAGCAACAAACATTCCTGACTTGATGTGTACACAATCTTATAGTGCACAAGTCAGTGAGTACATCACTGGCACATTGTGTGTAAGTAGTTAATCAACATTTTGAAATAAAAGTTTCCTTAATTTTAAATAAGAAAACACACTGCCCCTCCCCCCTTTTTTAAGCTAAAATCCCCCTCCCACCCTCTTTAATGTAAACGTCCCCCTTTGGCTTCAGAACGCCCCTTGGGGGGTGGTACCACCCCCGTTGAGAAACATTGATCTAAACAGAACTAAGTGGGAAGTGCCATAGTTTAGTTAGACATGAAAATCAAGTCGACTTCTGTGTGTGTGTGAGTGAGTGTGTTTGTGTGTGTTATTTTACTTTTTACTTTAGTTTAGCCTTAGATGATGACATATATCCAGCAGAGTCAATGCTGAAAAGAAGTCTCAACAAATTGCCATCCAATCAGATCAATCATTGTAATGAAATACAAACATGTGATCAGCTTGATGTATATCTGTATAAAGGAGTATAGCTTTAACCTACAGTGCCATTTTGCAGTGTAATCATGTGCATTTCTATTCTGTTGAATGAAGAAGCAGCAGACATTAGTCCATTGCATGCTCCTACTCAAGAGGAATATCTGCCAGTAGGTCTAGAGTTTATTGTCTTTTATCAAGTCCACATGCACTGCTGCGGAGCAACATAAATCTAAAATAATTTCAGGTATACTAGAAAGTGTGTAAACTCCCTTGAACTAACTATAAAGATATTAATGAAATACACTGCTATGAGGAAAGAAAATGTGTCTACATTCCCTTATTTGAAACAGATAGTCAGGAAAAGGATTCATGCTAAAATGTTTACTTTAATCCTCAGCAATTTGCTCAGTCTTAGACGCATAGTTAATTGTCAAAGAATAATTGGTAAATTAAATTTAAATGATGATGTTTCCTGAAGCCTAAAATAAAATCAGTAGCAAATGACTGTGGTTGATTAGATGTCGATTAGATGTCCAGAAGTTATTAACAAAATCTTAAAATAAAAAAGTGTTTTAGTATGCTTATGTGTTGATCAGAGTGTTTTCAGACCAAAATAAGCTGTACATTAAACTGTACATTAAGCAGCCTAGTAGACAACAGTTGGCAGGCTGTATGTCATTTTGCTTTGAAGCTGCTTAACGAACAGTACTCTACAATCTTATATCCAAAGGATGTTTTGCTTATGATCTTATCATGCCTTTCAACCAAAGAGCATTGGGTATGATTGAAAAAGCTAGAATATAGACATGCGCATTAAAGGAGACTGTGTTTAAAGCTGCAGTGTCTGACAAGCATGTTAAATGTAATACCAAATCATAATTCCTTGCCTTGGTGTCCATTTGTCGTTTGCCCATCTTGACAATCTACTGCTAGACCATGTTTGTTTACATTCCCTCAAGGTGGCTTCAATGGCTGGCACACAAGCTTTACCAGTCATTGAAGGTTGTGAACACCGTCAGCATAAACCAGTGTGGGTAAAAAAATGTGTTTTTGTAATACTGGTAATATTGGTGTATCTGGGAAACACCAATATTTCCTAATTTTTCCATTGTGGGCTAATGAGCTAATCTTCCCAAATCCTGTATGTAAAAACATAGTGTACGAGGCCCTGCTTCATTTATTTTCATATAGGACATCCTGCTTTCTGTATTGAGTTAAAACATGTAACCACAGCAGCTTGTGAGACATGTCTTCCACTGATATAATCAGAGTGTTTGCAAGATCACTGATTACACAGAAAGCTTTTTTTTTTCTTTTTACTTTTTCTGTCAGCGAGATTGTAAAAAATGATCCTAATTGTTTTGATAACTCAAGAGAAATTCACAGAGCAGGAGTGATGGCATCAGCTTAATGGTCAAGGAACACTTATTCCATTTTACATTTTCTTTTGTGTGTGTGTGTTTTAAGAAGAAATGCTAACAAATTGTGCCTTTCCAGACTACTTAATCCAAGACTGACCTCGCTGCTGGCATTTCAGAAAGCTAATAGAGAATGTTCTCTTGTGCGTCACCGCTTCATTCATTATCTAGCACTGCCTGCATCTCCATCCTGCTGTGAGGGCATCTCCTCTGCTCTCCATCTATTCAAATACTGCTTTCTCACAAACCGAAACCACACCACAGATTTTATTACATACTTTACTCATTTAAATTCTAACTGTACAATTGCCAGCTAAGATACAGTCTGCTTACGTCTTTTAGTTTTTTTAAATTCAATTTTATTTGTTTTTAATTGTAATGTCAGTGCTTAGTAATCATTTGTTTTATAGCCTTTTTGTCTGTTATTAACCAATCAAGGCCTATTGTTATATAAAGGGGTAATGGTTTTTAGTGAGTTCAAATGATTCATAGTTCAAATGATTCATAGTTCAATTGATTCATAACACAGTAAAACTTAAAAGAACTATCCTATTTTACATGGCTCAATATTGATAAACCCCAGGGCCAAAAATTGCCAAAAAGGAGGAGGGAACTAAACAAGAATGTTAATACTATTGTAATGAAAATGTCAGCAATTACTTTGGGTCAAAATTAGTGGGGGTCAGTAAGAAAGAAAATAAGAAAGGGGGCTTTGACAAAACCTGTGCCTTTCCAACTGTGCAAGCTTCTACCACCCAGCTTACCAATGTGCTTCAACCCCTCCTACAAAAGACCCCTGAGAGCTCCGTCCTCCCTTTCTCAGGCTCTCTCCATAACAGACGGTGACTCCATGAATTGTGCAGTCCACTCCTGTGAACTTTAATACATGAAAATTGATTTCATTGTAACTTCACAGGTTCTTTGTTGTAACCTGAGCTGAATTTGTGTGCTGACCTCCCATTGGGTGTCCTTACTGGGGAAGAAACTCGAGCAGAGTCTATTAATGTATACAAATAAGGCTATGGAAAAAAAAAAAAAAAAACTAAAAAACTGATATTTTTATCTGCATCTGGAGCATTCTTCTTTCAATAGTGCTCAATAAGAGGTACTTGTGTGGTTTCAAACGCTAGTAACAAATAAGTATTTAGTCAGCCTATGTAGCAGGCATACATCTATTCTAATGGTATTTACGGCCACGACAATACCGGCATAAAATATAATATCTAGACCGGAACTCACGCTAAATTATATTTTTTTATTAAATTGTTTTCTTGCATACCATTTTAGTTACTAATTATTTAGGCTGAAGACAAATCTAAAGAAACTTCTTGACATGACATAGACAATATTAAGTAAGTTATCCAGATAGTATCTACAGAGAGCATGCGTGTGTGTGTGTGTGTGTGTGTGTGTGTGTGTGTGTGTGTGTGTGTGTGTACTCTATATCTTAGAAAATAACTACTGCCCCAGCTTGGCTGTGATGATGCCATAATTAGTTCAGAATAGTAAATCTAGATTTAAGAGTCAATGCAAAGTCTGCATAATGATTCCTATACATTGGCTTTAAAAAAAAAAAAAACAATAATGTCAATATTTGTAATTGTTAAATGGCAAGTAGTCAATTCAAATCACTTTAAAGCTGGGGGGGACAATGTGTTTGGGATTCTATACATTCTTCTAATTAACAGAGCAAAAGTTATAACAGATTTTTTGTATTTATTTATTTATTTATTTATTTTTTGGGGGGTGGATACCAACATCTCATTACCAGACCTGCTGTAAATGGTACCACTTATTGCCTGTTTACTGGAACTTTCAAATATGTGTGTTAAACACTGAGGAGCAATCCCTTTGAAACAAGCAACACCTTTAATTGTGCCAGCAGGAATACCATTTTTGAGATTGCGAGGTAGAAGAAAATGTGGTTTTAGTGCTCCTAGCAGCAAGGGCTAACATCTGGCTATTGTCACGCAGGCAAGCGAGGGGAGGGTTCAATTTATTGTGTCACGGCAGACCCGACACCAGACCCCTGACATCCTGCAAGAGGCCCGGTGGAACACGAATAGCAGCCCCCCTCCTTACCCCACGGAGGAGAGAGACAGCGCCAGCAAGGTGAGCTCCAGCACCGGCAGCGTATACTTACCAGAGCTGCCATAGTGCGTTCAGATACAGGGTAGCAGGGTAATACTTGAATGGCTATAGTAGAAGTCTCTGGTCTTTATCACATCACAAGACAGTCCTTATATGCGGAAATGTAGCTTGAAAAATGTAATTGTTGCAGCATAAACAAAATGGTTAGTGCATCTGCTGAATTCACCTCCACTGTTACTAAATAGGGTCTGAATATTTCAACCTTCATCAGTAATAATAATATATTATAAGTATTAGTATTAGTATTTAAGAAAAATAATCCTGGGTTTGATATAAATACTACTGTAGGTATAAACCAAGGTTTGAGAAAATCCATCCATTCCAGTAATGTCTGTTCTGTTTGTCATTTCAGAGTTTTACATCACACATGAAATCAATGAGAAATGGTGTTAGGCTGTACAAAATTGCATTTGATTTGCTTACTAAATAAAAAGGCAAAAGGCTCAGTTCCTGGGAAATGGAGTTTGATTCAATGTTGCATGGAAACTCTTTGTTTCAATAGTTTGTTGAGATCCATGCTTAAATCCTAAAGTAACAGTATACATACACACGTTGTTTTTTTAAAAAAGGAGTCTGGTATTATTCTTCCATTTAAATTTGTTAACTAGGAAAAAACTAATTTGGATCTCATTAGCCCAGTGTATCATCCCCTTTTCCTCATCATATATTTCATTTTGAAACATATATATTTTATAATAATATCATCACATACATTTGCATAGTATCTATATTGTCCCAATACTCTTTGGAGGGTAATATAAGTCTTAACATCCCAGCTTGACACTTAGTATTTGAAAACTCATCTCATGATATCCAATACATTTTTTGAGGAGTAAACTCCATCAGATGCTGCTATAATTTATTCTCTAGTGCCTAACATTTTGAAACAGTAAATCCATCAGATTATTATGGATAAAGGATAGAGAGATGCTATTTCACTTCCATAAGGACAAACTGATTCTAAATTCCTTGAGTATTGCATCTTTATAGCATATCCTGAAGTGACTTACTGCAACTTTCAGTAAACACAAAAAACTTATAAAAGCAGCAGAGGCTACTGGAGGGACACATGTTATTAAAGGGTTTTGTCCTTTTCCAAATATTTGAAATGCAACAAGCCGTGAAGGAGCCTCCATTGACACTTATAACGTATAGAGACTGGCTGAGTTAAAGTTGGCAGGTTTAAGATAGGACGGCATGAGGCTGTTTACAGGAGAGTGCATTCAGATACTTGTTTTGATAAACAGTGTCTCAAGCAAGCCTGGGCTCCATCAATAATTGGTCAGAGTAGTATACATGGTTTATTATTGTGCTTTTAATTCCCTGTCAGCTGCTTGTGGCTCTTTTTATCACAAGATAAACTCCTTGAAGTAAAGCCTGTGCTTTCCTTATCAGTTTCTCCCTGTTGTGTTTCAACCAGTGACAGGGCAGGCAAAGACCACTATTAATTGAAAGCAGCTAATTTTGTTGTTTTCTGTTGAATAATTCTTTCTTCAAAAGTAGAGAATGTCTGACTCTATGGAGTTGTTCTGTAATTACGTCATAAATTACGAGACCGAAGGTCGAGTAATTTACAAACTGTCACAGAAACCTGAGATGGAATTGTTTTCCTGTAACTCACTGAAGAGGCCCATCTATTATTTTTTATAATACATGGATACCTTTGTGATGCTAATATTAAAGAAGACGAGGTTCAGCAGTATAGTTCGGGTTTTTTTTAAATGTAGTGTTTTTCAGTGCTGTACAGATGTTCTATGTTGTTATCCATTTAGTTTCTCTGAGATACGAATGCACCAGTTTTACATCTTTTTTTTTTTACGTATTCTCATTTTGTTAATCATTAATGAACATTTCTGAACCGTGGGTGTTGTTGAGTGATTGAAAACGAGATTTTGTGTTTGAATTGAAAGTGATTCGAGGAGTCGAATGGGTCAAAGTTCAAGTACTGTATATTTTCCTCTAGAGGAATTATCACTTTTTGATATCACTACTGTGGCATTATCACCTTTTTTCAGGATGAAATATATATATATATATATATATATATATATATATATATATATATATATATATATATATATATATATATATATACACTACCGTTCAAAAGTTTGGGGTCACTTAGAAATTTCCTTGTTTTGAAAGAAAAGCACATTTTTGTCCATTAAAATAACATCAAATTGATCAGAAATACAGTGTAGACATTGTTAATGTTGTAAATGACTATTGTAGCTGGAAGCGGCTGATTTGTAATGGAATATCTACATAGGTGTACAGAGGCCCATTATCAGCAACCATCAGTCCTGTGTTCCAATGGCACGTTGTGTTTGCTAATCCAAGTTTATCATTTTAAAAGGCTAATTGATCATTAGAAAACCTTTTGCAATTATGTTAGCACAGCTGAAAACTGTTGTGCTGATTAAAGAAGCAATAAAACTGGCCTTCTTTAGACTAGTTGAGTATCTGGAGCATCAGCAATTGTGGGTTCGATTACAGGCTCAAAATGGCCAGAAACAAAGAACTTTCTTCTGAAACTCGTCAGTCTATTCTTGTTCTGAGAAATGAAGGCTATTCCATGCGAGAAATTGCCAAGAAACTGAAGATCTCGTACAACGCTGTGTACTACTCCTTCACAGAACAGCAAACTGGCTCTAACCAGAATAGAAAGTGGAGTGGGAGGCCCGTGCACAACTGAGCAAGAGGAAAAATACATTAGAGTGTCTAGTTTGAGAAACAGGCGCCTCACAGGTCCTCAACTGGCAGCTTCATTAAATAGTACCCATAAAACACCAGTCTCAACGTCAACAGTGAAGAGGCGACTCGGGATGCTGGCCTTCTAGGCAGAGTTGCAAAGAAAAAGCCATATCTCAGACTGGCCAATAAAAAGAAAAGATTAAGATGGGCAAAAGAACACAGACACTGGACAGAGGAAGATTGGAAAAAAGTGTTATGGACAGACGAATCTAAGTTTGAGGCGTTCTGATCACAAAGAAGAACATTCATGAGACGCAGACCAAATGAAAAGATGCTGGAGGAGTGCTTGACGCCATCTGTCAAGCATGGTGGAGGCAATGTGATGGTCTGGGGGTGCTTTGGTTTTGGTAAAGTGGGAGATTTGTACAGGGTAAAAGGGATCTTGAAGAAGGAAGGCTATCACTCCATTTTGCAACGCCATGCCATACCCTGTGGACGGCGCTTGAATCGAGCCTTGAATTTCCTCCTACAACAGGACAATGACCCAAAGCACAGCTCCAAACTATGCAAGAACTAGTTAGGGAAGAAGCAGTCAGCTGGTATTCTGTCTATAATGGAGTGGCCAGCACAGTCACCGGATCTCAACCCTATTGAGCTGTGGGACCAGCTTGACCGTATGGTACGTAAGAAGTGCCCATCAAGCCAATCCAACTTGTGGGAGGTGCTTCAGGAAGCATGGGGTGAAATCTTTTCAGATTACCTCAACAAATTGACAACTAGAATGCCAAAGGTCTGCAAGGCTGTAATTGCTGCAAATGGAAGATTCTTTGGCAAAGCAAAGTTTGACGGACACAATTATTATTTCAATTAAAATCATTATTTCTAACCTTGTCAATGACTAGATTTCCTATTCATTTTGCTATATTTCCTATTCAAACTCATTTCATGTATGTTTTCATGGAAAACAAGGAAATTTCTAAGTGACCCCAAACTTTTGAACGGTAGTGTGTGTATATATATATATATATATATATATATATATATATATATATATATATATATATATATATATATATATATATATATATATATATATATAATATCAACTTGACTATGTTTTATAACACTTTTTAAGCTCATTGTTGGATGTCTTGCAAACGATATACTGTGTTTGAGAAAGACTAGTTCAGCCTGTGCCAAGCTTTAAATACAGTTTATAATCTGCAACATATAATTACAACTTTAAAAACAACAAAGTACTACCATTTCGTACAGACATTGAGACAATTTTGGTTCAGTTAAACATTATATAAAACATACTGTGACCTAACAAATTATTGCACTCGTACTATTGTATTTTGGCCCAGTGTGTGATGGACATTTTATGTTATTTTATGTCACTGCTGTTCCAGTGTTGAAAGGACAACAGTATGTCCCTCTATAGTCCAGCTATAGGAATACAATAAAAACAAGGTTCTTTATTCCAGAAGTAATTTTACATTGTGGAGGTTGTCATACAGTAGGGTTTTGTTCCTATCTCTGTTATATCAGTACAAATGTCTTGTACAATCATACTGGGTACCAGAGAATACAAATGAAGGTGTCAGGAAAAACCATGGCATTTTCGATCCATCTTTTGAAAAAGCCAAGAGCACTTTCAAGAGATTGCACTTATTGATGTGTTCAATGACCTTTTCTTTAGGATGTTCATTTTTTTAAGGAAGTTCCCTAGGGTACTAGGCTTGTTAGTGCATATCCAAAGGGCATGTCATGTATTTTATTGGATTGTGGGTTTGCCATTTGTCTTTGCAAATGCCTAATATTTTTGAAGAATTTGGCACAAAAACGGTCTTCTCCCCAGAATGTGCTCCATAACTTCACCTGCCAAGAGAAGATTGTAAGCTTGACTAAAGAGACCTGCGAGTCCCTCGGCATGACGGTGGCAGGGGGCAAGCTGAGCAGAGGCTGGGATCTGCCCATCTACATCGCCAGTGTGGACCCTGATGGAGTGGTGGGAAGTGATGGCAGAATAAAGAAAGGTATAGGGCAAATCCCCAAAGCAAAGATTCTGTGGGAAATCCAGGCTGAGGGGGTGTCTTTCCTCCCAAATAGCATAATACAGTAACATATACATTTCTACAGTGTTTCAAATGACACACTTCTCAATGTGCTTTTCATGAGCTAGTTATTGAGGCCCTGACAAAATCAAAGCAGTCATGAACATTGTTTGTCTAAAGGCTCTTGAATATTCTGACTGCAACTTTACTATTTTAGAATTCAGAATACATAATCTCAAGCTGAGTTTTGGACCAAAATGATTGAAGATCGCTGTGGGGAGATAATTCCAGGTTATCTATAAAACTGGCACAATAACCCCAGTTGTCTTCAAGCTATACTTCATTTGGTTGGTGGCTTTGAGTTTAAAGTATGCAGTGTTGTAAATAAAGCATGGCAAATTGCAAACATATTTGAATATGAAATTAAAGTCAAATGTATACTTTTGCTATTAAAAAATGCTGTAAAATGGCATTGCTTTTTCATATAAATGCTGCTTACAAAAAGAAACTACAAACAGATGAGCATAATGTAATTTAAGATTTAGGAAAACTTCTAGTTTACCAGCTCAATTTGAACAATTTTGTCCAAATAATATTTTGCAGACTTGCTCAAAATGTTCTTAATTCTGTTGACCTTAAACCAAAACCATTATGCAATAAATGTGACCGACTTTGATTAGGGTTTTTTCACAAAGTAAATGATTTTTCTCTGCATAATTGGTTGGCAGACGATCCTGCAACTCAAGTGAAGTAATGGAATTGTCTGGTTTCTTGAAAACTGATCACTGATGTTTTAAGACTTAAGAAGCCAATTAAAATGTTCAATAAAAAAAATCCCTAATGGAAAGCAACTTCAGTGAAAGTGCATCACATTGAGACAAATAAATAGCTTGCAGTTTATAGTGTAGATTGCACTTTACATTGTAGCTCTAAGTTTTAGTGTTACAATCTGCAATAAACATAGTTAAAATGCAGTCGGACTATACACGCCATCTCGTTTTTCATGTTTATAGAGATTTATTAACCGTTGCTTAAGAACCAGTGGCACCATTGTTTAAATCATTAAACGTTAGCCTTTTTGCATTTTACATATTTGTTGACTAAGTACATTGAAGAGACTGCCTTTCACTGTTAGATGCCAATTATTTATGCTTTATATTCATTCTGCTTCATATTTATACCTTGTGGTTGTTGCCCACAGGTGATTTTTTGCTCAGTGTAAATGACATTGAGTTAATGGGTGTCACGCGCAGTGAAGCAGTGACCAAACTTAAGAGCATGTCGTCCGTCGTGGTCCTCAGAGCCTTGGAGATGAGGGAATGGGACGACAGCCAAGCCCAGAGCCAATCGCCTTCTGATGCTAATGAGAAGCTCAGCAGCAACAATGATGATTGGTCACCCTCCTGGGTCACATGGCTCCAACTGCCAAGGTGAGCCAAGAGCCAAGCAAATAAAGGCCATGTTCAAGTGTGCTTGAATTCTGGGGTTACTTAAGGACTTGTAAATAGTCATATATTTCATGCCTGAAGACCATGCTTTCTTGACACTATGGTACTTCCCAAAGATAGACAATACTTGTCCATCCACCTACACATCGTATTGTTATGTGGAGAGCCTACCCAAACAAAATGATTGCCTTAACCCTATAAAACTGTCCACCCTAAGCTTTTGGAAATGAGTCAGACTATTACCTCTATTTATTTTAAGTTAATGAATGCCCAGAGTTGTCTTTCTTTTTTATTAATTCAGACATCATGTCTGTGAGGCTTAGCCGCATCTCACATGTCAACTCAACAGCCTTATTCTTTTGTCATTAACCACCTCTTCCTAACTGCAATATAAAATGGCTTGAGCTTCCTTAAAGTACTCCATTACTCTGTTAACCATGTATACATGCTTAAAAGAACATATAACCACAATTTGCAATATTAAACAGATGAGTGGTAGAAAAGTAACCACCCTGTGAGACAGGACTCAATAGCCCCCGTCAAGGGTTAGCTGCCATCACTGTCAGAGCAATCCTTAGGCAGATGTACAGACCATTGTTTCCGTAGACAGATCACAACGAAGTGCAGGAAAGACCACTCATGCTGTTGGCAGAGCTAAACATCTGGCTACCTGCCATTAACCAGGCTAGCTTCCCTATCAGTCAAAGAAGATATTAATGATGGAGTACATTCTTCATGTAGTTTACCATGACCCTCAGTGCCACTTAAGTCCACGGGTTGATCTCTGGTTTTCTGGATGATCTGCTAAACTACTTGTCTGTTAACAATGCATGTTAACAGAGTGAAATGATTTGCTCTGTGGGAATAATTCACAGGCCACCTGCTTTTTCTATTAGTTCTGGTTGACATTTCATAGAAATAGTTTGGCCAACATCCTGGCAGCAGGTGCCTTTTTGTAACTCTGTAGGGATTATTAATCCTCAACAAAAATAATCTTTCAAATAATAATTACTTGGACAGTTTGAACATATACATGAATCCTTTAAAAACAAAGCCTGACTGTGTTTCACCCCTCCTCCATCATCCACAAACTCAAATAGTATGATATAGCTGAATAATGTCTAGAGCAGCTAAATCACCACTTAAAACCTCCAGTTTGATTATTATGAAGTATTCCAAGCATAAGCATGTATTGAACCAAATTATTGAACACATGTTTTCCAGTCTAGTAAAACACCAGTATCTTAGCTTGTCATCATCATTATGGACCTATATAATGTATTGCAATGTAGTTCTGTAAATGATTTATGGATGCTTTGCAAAACAGCAATGCTATTAAAATGACTCTGAGCAACCATAAAGCAATGTCCTAACTAAAGAACATCTATAGTTTTAAATTCTCAAATCATACGTTCCAAGATAAAAAGTTCCATAATGTCAAGTAGACAAATGTTTTAGATAATTCCTTAATTATGGTTCTATTTTGTACTTGTTTTGGGTAGAATACAGATTCAGGAAAATATGTTAAAAACTTTTTTGCTCCCAGCAGTCAATCTTAGTATCTTCTTATACACTTAAAAGCAAATGAAACGTTAGTTCTATATGTACTGTAAGTCACCAAGTCTGTTACTTCTATTTCAGGTACCTCTACAGCTGTAAGGACATAGTATTAAGGAGAGATACTTCTGGGAGTCTTGGGTTCAGTATTGTTGGTGGCTATGAAGATTCTAATATAAACCAGTTTTTCATCAGATCTGTTGTGGAAGGGACACCAGCTTACAACGATGGCAGGATAAGGTATGAGCGGAGTTATACATTGTGGGCTCACTCACACAATTGTATCAAGTCCCCCGCGTAACACAAATAAAAAATGCCCTCAGATTGGTTCTTACCTTGCAATTAGATTTGAATGTGTCTTAATGAAAAGCAACCCATTTCATCTGTACCGAACAGCAATTTGTTTGAGATGAAATCACTTAAAAAAAAAAAAAAAAAATATATATATATATATATATATATATATATATATATATATACACACACACAAACACACACACACACACAGTGCCCTCCATAAGTATTGTGACAGTGAAGTCAAAATTGCTATTTTTGTTGTACACTCAAGCAATATGCAAATACGAGTAAAATATTAATATGAGGTAAAAGTACAGAATGTCACCTTTTATTTCTGGTGGTTAAGACATACATGTTTTACCAATTAAGAATAACAGCACTTTTAGAGTTTTCATATTCATCTTTTAATTGTATTTTCATATTGCTTGAGTGTACAGGAAAAATAGCAATTTTGACTTCACTGTCCCAATACTTATGGAGGACACTGTATATATATATCCTGTCATATTTTTTGTGACAGGATAGCGTCACGGCCCAAGCTGTTACCGGCAGGAAGGAGACTCAGAAGCTGGAAAGCTGCAGTTTAAGTGCTACAGCACATGGTTATTAATCCCACAGGGGGACAAAACAATAAATAAGCAAATACAGCACGAGGGCCAAAATAGAGAGTCAAACATTAAACTTATAAGAGCCAGGCTGAGCGACACCTTCACTGGCTTTCGTTCTCCAAACACCACTCAATTAGCACCAATTACCTCCTTAGGGAATGACCACATCTGTGATTGTTTGCAGAGATAGGATTTAACCCCATCCCTGTCACACTATACATTCTGGTCAACCCAGAATTTCTTAATTACCTCACTGTACTGTGTTCAAATAAATAAATCAACCTAGCAAAAGACTATAGCTGGTATCAATGTTCACAAAGAGTTTGGTACTTAGAATACAACTTTTAAGGTGTTGCTTGCAGAGTGGTAACTTATAAATGGTTAAAACCACAGGGAGGCATTATTATTATTATTATTATTATTTATTTCTTAGCAGATGCCCCTTATCCAGGGCGATTTACAATTCTAACAAGATATCACATCATTTTTACATACAATTACCCATTTATACAGTTGGGTTTTTACTGGAGCAATGTAGGTAAAGTACCTTGCTCAAGAGTACAGCAGCAGTGTCCCCTACCTGGGATTGAACCCATGACCCTCCGGTCAAGAGGCCAGAGCCCTAACCAGTACTCCACACTGCTGCCCAGACTGGCATAACAGACTTCACAAATTCCTAAAATGTAGCTGTCACTCACAGATGCATTTAAGCCTCTGAAAGCTAATGGAACCAGTTGGGATACCAGGGTAGGGTCAGGAATTTCTTCACATTCAGATGTGACTTCATTTTACTAGAATTGACAGGACTTAATATTGATGGCACAGTGCATATTATTAGTATTAAATCAGAAAAATGTGCTTGCTTTATTCTATTACTATTGAGTCATTTAGAAAAGGTAGTTACAGCTACTGTGTTTTTCGCGTGCATATACACTGTCTTGCCAAAAAGTTGGGTTTCCCTGGCTGTTACAGTATATCTAAATGATATGGTGTCTGAACTGCACCAATGTCTTGTGATCTGGCAGTCTATTGCACTCTTCACACAACCCCTGACCCCTCAACTGATGGCGTCATTTTCTTGGTAACATCCACCCTAGTCAGCAAATAAATTATGCACTGGCCAAGCTATGACTTCAATAGAACATTTGTTTACCCAATTGCCAAATCTCAATCCATTCAGACCCCTAAACTTCTCTGGAATAGGTGATCAGATAATCCTAAACCTCTTTTTTTTAAGCAGGACAAAACCAGTACTCCTCCTGAGGTTTTATTTTCTTTTAAGATTAATCAATTCATCATAATGATACAGAATACATTAACCAAAACTGGTCTGCTTTCTCAGTCCTACCTCAGAAAACACAACACAATATCCTTAAATTAAGCTCTTATGTTTTTTTATCCTTATGCTTATTACAGTTGTAACCAAAAGCTGGCTTTGCAGGTGGTGCTGTAAGGAGC
This sequence comes from Acipenser oxyrinchus oxyrinchus, assembly GCA_030684275.1. NCBI lineage: Eukaryota > Metazoa > Chordata > Actinopteri > Acipenseriformes > Acipenseridae > Acipenser > Acipenser oxyrinchus. The sequence continues at coordinate 51,781,114 of CM060248.1, read as the reverse complement.
TATTTCTTATTTCATATTTTTGACACTTACACCATTGCACTCTTTCAGGTGTGGAGATTTGCTGTTGGAAGTTAATGGGAAAAGCACATCAGGAATGACTCACTCCTCACTGGTGAGGATGCTTAAAGAACTGAGAGGAAGAATCGTGTTATCAATTGTGTCCTGGCCTGGCAGCCTGCTATAGAAGACAAAAGGATCATATTGGTGTAGTCTCTGAAGAGACAAACAATGTACACTTGCTTTGTCTGGGGTTCATCGCAGGATAATGAAACCTACCAGAAGCTTTATTGCATCCCAAGGAAAATACAAGCACATCCCAAGGAAAATACAAGCACATCCCAAGGAAAATACAAGCACAGCCCAAGGAAAATACAAGCACAACACTGAAGATGGATTCTGAAGCCTTTAAGATAAAAGATAAAACACTGATGACCAGAGGAAAAACTGGGTTCAGACACATGTTGCCAATTACCTAGTTTATACATAATAGAATATGCATTTTATTGGACTCTCACATTCTGATTCAAGCACTTGTATTTGCTTTTCTTTATTTTTTTTATTTTAAATGGCCTTTTAACAATGGCCCGTTGTCTGTACTGAAGTTGTTAAACTGTCTTTATATGTGAAGAACACAGACTGACACTTGAGATATTAATCAACGTTTTATGTTTCTGACTCTGTTGCAACATTCATATACAACCCCAGTAAATGTGTTCATATAAATGTAAAAAAGTGACGTTATCACGGGGGCCTTACTGATTTTCATACACTTGTTGAAAAACAAAATGTTGTTCTTTGCTGTATATTTCTGTGGAAGTTACTGTAGAGGAATTATTTATCTTGGTGTGTCTACTTTTGGATGTTTTACATGCTTGAGACTGTAATATTTTTCTCATGGTAAAAATAACTAATAAAGTTCTTTAAAGGATAATAAATTAGCGTGTTTAAAGTACTGTAAAACTTTTTTTGTTAACGTGCCTTTTATTTTTTGCAAGGCACGAGAATTCGTGAAACCAATAGGTGCCAAAACAGTATTGTACTAATAGTACTGTACTGCAATCCAATTTGTAAAAAACAAAGTAATTTAATCCCCAATCACCCCATTTTCACCTGACATCCAATATTGCCTTGATAACTGACATTTATAGCTGGCAGTATACTGTACTTGAGTAAGGGCTTTTTTTTTTTACCAGTACCTGTTTGGATAACACTTGACGTTTTTGCTGCACTCAGATGCAAATCCTTTCTGAAACGAGACCAAAGCTAACATGTCAGTGGAAACGAAAATTTCAAAACCAAATTAAAGTCACAGTTCAGTGAATGGTATTCTAGTATTGTCAAATCTGGATTAAACAAAGGCAAGGATATTAATGACATCAGGACTTGAAAACAGTGAATGTGAAACCAATTCACGCCACGTGGCTGACGAAGGTTGTTGCTGATCTCTGTGCAAACGAATGGTATGGGACTTCAGAGATGCTGGAATCAGTGAAGTTACAGGTGTGTTAGTTATTGCATTTGTACAAATTATTAAATACGGTCAATTATTATTGAAGTTGTACTAAGTACAGTAGTTATATTTTTAAACTGGCTTTTATTTCTTTCTTTCTTTTTTTGTACAATGCTTTGGGATGCTGTGACAGAGAGAGAAGGAATCTGAGCTGCAAATCTCCCTCCTGACCAGAAAGGGTGCCGTGTAAGGTTGGTGGTATGCTTTCCCATAGATGGGGCAACTTGATGGTAGGTGGGAACCGGAAGTCGGCCATTTTGGAGAGTGTGTAGCTGCGAGTTAGCTAAACAACTCCATTGTGGTCAGCTGTGGGGCGTGCACCGACTGGATAGACCATGGCGCCGGGCTGATCACGGAGGAGTTTGGTAGTACAAAGGGGACGCAGCTATGCGAGTACGGCCCTTTACGCTGAAACGTATTTACAAGCCTGAGCACTGTTGTTTTGTTTTTGAGGTTTGTTTTGCAGAGGAGGATTAGGTCGAGAGCTACCGCCATGAAGCCAGCACAAACCCCGGAGCACTAACCTCACAGGACACGCACCACCATCCTCGGTTTGAAGAGCACTGTTTCATGCATGGAGGATTGAAATTGGGGCGTGTGGTTTTTGTGTTTGGGATTGTAACCCCGTGTACCCCCATACCATAGTTCGTAGAGGGGTGGATTGATTATTTATTTAAAATATTAAGATAAACACTGATGTTTTTGAAGGACAGTATTGTCTGAACATTTGCTTATTAAATCACCCACACCACTCGCACCTTGTCACAGATGCTTATCATGAAAAGCATTTTATAAATTAAATGTTGCTCTTGTTGAATAAACTTAAGTCAGTTCAACCGAGTTGTGCTTGTGCACTCCGCAAATATAAATGGCGCTAATATCAACCACATTTCTGTATCGCTACATTTTTTTTTTTTTTTATTCAACAATTGACATATTTTCTTAGTGCTCAATGCCCCAAACAACAAAACCAGATTTTAATACAATTCTGAGCAGTGCAGACAACTTAAGAATTAGAAACAAACTGGCACTCCCAGGTTTCCAGAACACACATTTCTTTTTCTTTTTTTTTTACACATTACATCTTAGTAGTATTCCTAAGTAAGGAGCCCAAGAGCTGTTACTCGAGCCCTGCAGCTTCTGAATGGTCCTGCTCAGGAGCATGATCATCACTGGCTTCCTTTCCTTCTTTACTTCTTTTAGACTTTTTGTGTTTGTGTCTTCTATGGCCATCTCCTTCCTCGCTATCATGACGTCGCCTGCTGCTGCTATAAAGAAATCAAACAAAATACTTTCATTTTTAAATCCTGCCATCTGCATTGTATTGTCATGAAAAAGTTCTCAAGCAGTATGTTTTCCTGTAAATTCCCCAGCCTAGCAGGCCTGTTATCTAAATTCCTAATACTGTAACTACAGCCTGTGCAAATTCACAGAATATCTGAGTGAGAGCTGCACCTGTAATTTAGACCTAAAGCCACACGATGACAGGTTATGTAATTATCAATAAACAACCAACCATACATTAATACAAATTATTATCAAACATCTACTATGCTTTACTGCAACTTTATTATTTGATGGTAAATGTGCCGTATCAGATCAATGACTGAATGAAACACTTCATGTGTGTTGAAAACTTTATAAAATTCATAATTCTTTTTTCACATACTAAAAACTGCCTCACTGTGTTTTACATGGTTCAGAGGGAAACGTTCTTGGTAGAGTAGGCTCTTAGACCCAATTTGATTGCACTTTATTTGGTTCCATAGACATCTGCAGGCTTTAGGACTGCACTGCAGGCGAGTCAGTTTGTGTGAAATCCTTTCCAGTTGTGGTATTACAGCAAATGTACCAGGCCCTCCAATACACCCAGCAAAGGAAAATTAAGATTTTTTTTAATGCTGATATTAATACAGGTATTATGCAAAGGTTTTCATCTATTGACAACCTTTTGAAATGAAACATGATCATGCGATTAAGATTAGAATGGAAACTGGGGTGCCATACCTCCGAGATGACTTGTGCCGACTCTCTTCTTTGTCCCGATGTCTTCTTTCTCTGTGCCGGTCTTCCTTCTCCCTGCTGCTTCTCTCCCTGTGACGCTCGTAGCCTCTCTCTGCATACTCTCTGTACCTGAACCGCTCCTCATCGCTGTAAAAGAAGCAAAAAAGAAATTAAGCACATAAAACATTCCCACAAACAATACTGTAGCCATACATATGTAATGCATGTTTACTAAAGTTATTTAGCTACAATGTTTTAACTATTAACCTTCAACTGCTTGAATGACACTGACCTCAATTTAATAACTTTAAGCATAATTTCTTTGTTTATTAGGACAGATTCCATCAATTCAGAGAGTCTGAAATGGCACTTAGCGTACTGCATGCATGTACAACCCGTCTAAAAACACAAATGTACACAATATACACAGAGATCTGTACAACGTTCATGCAGACTTTCACTTTATCATTTTGGGCAAATGAAAGGTAAACTCTCTACTGTTTTGTCTTCAATACAAAAAGCACATGTTTTTAGACCATTTCAAAGTCAATGCTGAACTCTCCAAAGAATGACTTCATGCAGTGCTTTCTGTATTTACAAATATATAAACCTGCCAAACTTCTAGAGGAAGCGGAGGAAACCTAAATTAACTTCCCTTGCAGCATTAAGCCAAGGCATTTCCTCAATCAAAAGCAAAAACCCAAAAGGCAGTAGTTTCATATTTTTCCAAAACACCTCATCAATGACTCAGTACTTGTTTACACAACAGAACTGGATCTACAACAATTAGACTGACCAACCACTGTAACTGAGCTGCACACTCCCGGCAAAGGAAACTCATCCCTTTCATTTACTGCCAATTGGAAGTTGCCTTATCAGAAAATATGGAGACCACTTGCTTCAAAGCTCTTATGCTAAATAAACAGACCCTACAGACATCAGCTATAGATTAATAACACAAATGTACACCAAATGGCTGAATATTAGGGCACACCACAGCAGCTGGAAAGCCAAAAAAGAAATTGTTCTAAAGAAGTTGTAAGAGCAACTCATACATTCCACATACAATTAAATCGGAAATTGATTTTTCGATTGATTCCAGTCCTCATTACATACATTGATATAAATACTGGATAATCGATTAACTAATTACATTTTTTTAACATTATTTAAGTTTATCAATGAAACTGCACTGAACGTGCTGCCTTGCTATTTACAGTATTTCTGCCAGACAAGCAGTGGACGTGCTCTTCTTTTCCTGCTCGTGTTAACTAGCATCTGATTTGCTGGTCCCATCCTACCAGCGAATCAGTTTTGAAAATGCTTTGCAAGTACGTCCCTCTGTGTAAACGCGCACCACCTTAAATCCAGAGACGACATGCTTGTATCCTGGCAAACAGCCTGTAAATAAATGGTGCACATTGTAGAAAACTGACTGTATATAGTTTGTGCTTCTTTGGAGTTTCAATGTGTTGTTATTATTATTACTATTATTATGATGATGTTTTAGGCAGGGATTTCCGCATTGTGTGTTTCACAGATAATGAAGGTTAGGTGGTACAGTATTAACAAGATGCGTGATGCTGCAGCTGTCACTGAATAAAAATATGTTTTTCATAAACTCTTGTCTAGTTTATATAGATTACATTCCAAAGTACTGTAATCTGTTTGTAATGAATATTTTAGGAAAAATCCTGTAGTATGTTAAACTTGCTTTAGACTTGTTTTGCGAATGTTGTGTTTTTTTTTTCTTTCTTTCTCCTGACGCTACCCAGGCGTAATTACCCCTCGCATTCAATTGTTGTGCACAAGTTTTTACTTAACTCTGCAATGATACTAAAATAATAACGTCGTGGGGAGAGGAATGGAGTGAAATGTATGTGGGTGGTACAATCATCGATATTTACTCAAACGATTAGATTTTGGTTTGCCCAATTAATCGATTGCTATTTTGAGGCTTAACTGACAGCCCTAATTCCACATCAATAAATAACAGATCACAACAAATTTACAAACAAGCTCTGTGCATTCAGTAGATTAGCTCTTCATTTCTAGTTCCTACTTTTTTCAATCTTTTTTTTTTTTTTTTAAATATTTAAAATCAAGTTGTTGTCCAAGTCTGTGCTACAGAAATAAATAAAAACTGGGCACTATACATCAATATGTATCCTCAGCTTGATTTTACTATGGAGATTAATGGTAGTCAGCTTCAAGTTTGAGAGATAGGACGGCCAGTAGTGTCCATTTACTGCAGCGATGGAAAGAAGTTGGAGTGAAGGTGTCTGCGTGCACTGTGAGAAGGCATCTCTTGGAGAACGGTCTGGTGTCAGGAAGGCCTGCTAAGAAGCACCTTCTGAGCAAGAAAAACATCAGAGATCGCCTGAACTTTTTTCGCACATACAAAAGACTGGACCAAAGATGACAGCTGTTTTGGAAACTGAAGTGGATTAAGAGTTTAAAAGGCACAAAGGAGAAAGATACAAAAGACAGAGCTTTTACCGTCCCAATGACGAAGCATCTGAAAACTGTCTATACCTGGAGATGCTTTTCTGCCAAAGGCACAGGATCCCTACACGTTTTAACCAAGGAGACAGCTATGAACAAGGGCTGGTACCTGAAAACACTCCAAGACCACCTCCTCCCTATGGCGCAGAACCATTTTCCCAATAGTGATACTTCAAAGATGATGGAGCCCCTTACCATCAAGCCCAAAAAGTGAAAAAATGATTAGAAGACCACAGACTCACACCATTGCAAATTTTCCAGATCTCAATCCTATTGAGAATGTTTGGGGTCTGATAGGACAGGAAATCAGGAAAAAAGTCAATCATGCAACCAAAAACTAACTGGAATCAAGTGTAAAGGCTGCATGGAGGAATCTAAGCTCAAAGCTTCAGCGCCTCATTGAGTTCATGCCTGAGAGGATTAAGGAAGTCTTAAAACACAATGGCATGCAATGTAAATAATAAGCACTACTATTAGAACTTCCGGCTAATTGTTGCAATATCATTTTGTAGTTCTTTGATTGCATGAAGTTAAATAAAATATCAAAATTATGTTTATATATGGTTTCAATCCTAAAATTTAGATAGAACACAGTAGCTGAGCAACTGCAGTGTGTGTTTGACTGCTGTAGCCTCAGATATCAGCCGCATTCCTGGTTTTAAGGTTGCACTACACTGAAGATCAGTAAAAAGTTGATGTTATAGGTTTAATATTTTTAAATATGTTGGTTTACCTGATACAATCTCTTACTTAAATGTTCTTAAATCACACATACCGATAGTTTAATCAGTGTATTATTAATGTTCTGTTTTTGTTTGTTTAATGTACCACTGCTGTGTCGTAGTTCATCTGCTTTATTAAAAGGTCATACAAGGAGTCAGTGGCTGACATGGGAAATCCAGAATATCTTCCCATTTTTTATCACCCCATGATAAAAAAAAGCCAATCAGCTGTCTGTTATCAAAGGGTTTCCGATATTATCTTTGCAATCTGATATGTAGAGCTGTCAAAAATCTTAATAACATCAAATTTATAGGCTGTAATGACAAGTCTGTCGTTAAAAAAGAGGAAGTGTTAATAAATACTGCTATAGAGATGCTGAATGATATAAAGCTGTGTAACAGTACACTGAAGGCCCTACAATATACAACGTTTCAATATATGCAGGTCATGATACAAGTTCTAGTGCTGATGGTCCACTTTGTAGGATGTGTAATAATAAATCATCATTAATGATGGACTATGCTGTTAAGACAAAATATAAGAGAGAGTATGTATTCCTAACAACTGTACAGTGCTTTTATTCCTGCAAACTTCCTGAAACTACGACTAGCAGCCATTGTTTTGAAAGTTTTTGCCAAATCCATACACCAGTTTGGATTTAAAACAAAGTAAGAACTTTCTTCCAGAAAACAAAGTCTATAGGCTTTTTCATTTTTATGAAGTGAATCTTTTTACAAGGCCTTCAACTGAAACTAACCACGCCTTTGTATGCGTTACCTTCAACTGGAATTTTCCTTTTCTTAGACCCCTTGCAAGGTCTTTTTTGGGCTCATGCGGATAGATTAATCTTGCTGCTTTACCTATCATTGTTAGGCCCCTTTCTCAGCCCTCTCTACCATTTCAATAAACCAGATCTTCTGAATTAAGGGCCTCTTGGTTGTTGCTACAGCTATGTGGCAGCAGCTTTTTTGCAGATGGCTGATAATTTAAGGACATGAAAACCTGAGGCCTCCCCTCAACTTCAACCCTAAACCCCACCACTACCATTCCCTCCCAGCTCAGAGTTCTGGCAGGCAGACTTCACCAAGCCTGGAAACTATTAAGGTTCATTTCAAGTAAGTCTTGAATGACCAGCTCTCTTTTTTTGGACAGGGACCAAGCTGCCTGCAAAACAGATGTTGAAACTGCTCTGGTTCTTTAGAGCGGACCCTGTAATTTGTTACACACAAACATTTAAACACTCTGAAGGCCGACACTACCACAAGTACCAATGTCTACACCATAAAAGAAAGAGGGGATGTGTGTGTGTGGGGGGGGGATCCTCATAATATAGGAGTCTATATACAGTATGTTGATAAAAACAACTATCCCTTTCAAATATTCTAAATACGCTGATGCTCAGTGAGCCTGTAACACTGAATCCTTGTACTCCTCTCGCTGGGTGGAACTACCCTTAGCATTCAATACAACAAAAAGGGATGTAATGGCCACCCTAATAAATGAATAATTTTAACAGCATTTTAAATCAATGTAACAAAACAAATAGTTAAAAAAGGGGGGCCTCCAAACATAAAAAATCAGTATTCAAATCATAAAGTTGATACGTGCATTAAAGTCTTCTATTTCGATGCATTGAAAGAAGCATGCCAATATTTATTTGACTCTTATAAGCCTTCCGTTATGGCCAAAGGTTTTGCATCACCTAGAATTTTGGGATCGAGGCACACACACAAAAAAAAAAACACTATATGAACATAATTTAGATTAATGCTGTGACAAACAAGGGGTTTTCACGTTCAGATATTTGCTCAATTAAAATATTCGTTCGGATATTCGTTCATTTTCCAAAAAGTAATAAAAGCCATTATATTGCTCAGAGCATGAGCAGAGACAGCATAGCAGCTGGGGCATGGGGCGTGGCCCCTGTGTGTGTACCTGTATTTTACTTCAAGACGTTACAATATGTAACACGTTAAAGTAGAAAAATATCCTAGGAGTAAAGAATACCTTGTGTAGGCCTTACTTTACCCTAGTGTATTAACTACAAAACAAAGGATGCCAAATACCAGTTCAATTTAAATGTTGTTTTGTTTATTCCCGAAATAAAAAGTACATAAAGTTGACACCGCATTTTATTTATTATTTTACTTTTTTATTCTTTGCCATTGCTGTTTCTTCGCAGTATACAATGGCTATAGACACGTTTTCATAAAGTAATAATATGAGGTTTACTTGCGCCTTTTTGTAGCTTTATGAAGCAAAATTAGTTCATTCTACAGGGTGATGCAAAACTTTGGCCAGAGCTGTAGAATCAATCCACGAGGACATAGCCCCCTGCGCTGAAGACAGACATTGACTTTTATTGCCAATCCATGGGACCGTTTTTGTTCAATTTTAATAGCATAAATTCTACTCAGTTTAACAAACTCAGAGATCTCGTCCCCTCATATAACATATAAAATCTGAGTCGCTGTGTTGCATTTATGGATAAAACTACCAACTTTCCAAAGTCTAAATCTGCAAAATCTGTACAGGTTACCCAGTGTCCTTTCATTGAAAACTTTTGCCTCAGTTTAATAGTATTTTTGCACGAGGAGCTTGTCTACAGTGCCAGCTAGCTGCCAGGAAATAAAATGCAAGTAGGCAGAGTTGTTTTTCTGTATGTTATTTTATATCTGAGCTCCGACATAAAATACATAATGAAAATATAAATATTTAAGATGCATTTTACTGTTGGAATTTCTTAAAAGACTATTGTATTGTCATGCTGTCTCACGGTAATTAAGCAACAAATATCAACTTAGCAAAGGTTTAACACTTAATTAACTGATTCGTTTCTTTCAGTTTAGGGGCCACTTTAAAAACCTGTTTGGTTTTGTTGGGTAAAAATAAGGAAATAAGGGGATAATGGCAATTGAACCATATTCAAGTTTGTTACAGTAACTCATTTTTTTTAAACCTGAAAAGAAAACCACTTGTAAGTATTGTAATTATTTCTGAACTACAGACCTGAAAAAATGATCAAGTTTTGCAAACTTTTTTGCAGATTATTGAGCAAGGCTTTCTACTTTTTATTTTATTTACTTATGAGATGGTGCTATTACGCTTAGTAGAAATCCATGTGCTTGAAAGGGTTGTGTTAGTTGTTTGTTTTTATCCCCCAACTGATGCGACAGCCACGCAAATCACGTAATCATGTTACTGTTTGGATCTGATGCAGTCGTCTCCAGTTGCTGTAGTTGAACGGGCCTTCTGGCCATAATGGCCATGAATAGACACACATTGAGGGGCTTTACGGCAATTGCTGCTGTTAATTTTCGAGCCCTGTATATGTATGTGTGTACTGTAAATATATATATATATACACATATATATACACTGTATATATATATAATTATCACCATTTACCACTCTACAGACTGTGAGTCTATCTATCTATCTATCTATCTATCTATCTATCTATCTGACTAATAATGCACGATTAGATTCTGTTCAGCAAAATGTTTCTAAAAATGCTTAAAAAATTTTTTGAATTGACATTAAAGGCAAGCTTTTTTTAATTTCAAGCAATCCCTCTCTCTCATCTCGCTCTGCATGACTTCTAGTGTTTCATATCAAAGCCAAAAATCTGACATTTTTCAGAGTTGCCTTATTTTTTAAATCTGTATTATGAAAATACCTTAATGCACATTCACTATCTTGTAAATAATTAACTTTAAATGAACCCTATACAGTGAACCACGCCTTCGTAGAGGACTTAAAATCAATTGTAAAGAATATGAATTTAACAATAAAGCATGAACAAAAAATGCAAGAACAAATACCTTTTCTGAAACCCCCCAACCTGATTCCAGTTTGAAACTGGTTTACATCCAGAATGTACAGATAATTTAGTAATCGATTCATTGAACCTTGAATTCAATTAGACTGTGAATATAAACAAGGTAACTGACTACATAATGTTAACTTCTACTGCTCTGTAAAAATATTAGCTTCACCAGTTTCCATTAATGAGAGCACAGCTGAGAACTAACAATGAATAGAAGATATACAGAAAAGCAAGGGTGAGTAGGTTGGAAGACTAAACAGTAGTGGAATCAAAGGGAGTAAAAAATACCTGCAGGACCAGGGAGTTGCAGATTACTATGGAGGCCCAGGATTTAATCTATTTTCAGTTACATATGAAATGGCTCTCTCACATAGACTCCAGGTGGAGAGCTTTCTACAGTATCTATTATAGAACATGCGCTGCACAGGTGGATGTAATGATAGGCTGCTTGTTTTCATCTTCAATGGTTCCATTTTGAACTCCTCATGGAAGAAACGTCAAGCGCTATAAACAACCTCCTCAAATACAAGAAAATTTCGTCAGATACGTAGAGTATGCAGACCTGTTTATCGCTAAAGTAAAGTAGTAGTGGCACTTCCGACACACAGACTTTTCAGTCAACTTCCTTTTAAAATAAAGTAGTCAAAACTCACGCATGTGACTTGGATAAGAAATACATTAAAAAAATAAAACAAAGCACACGACCTCCAACTTGTGTATTTTTAAATTTCAGTAAAACGGTTATTTTATGTACAATGTCTTGATCATAACCAGCGTGTTCATCCATTTTAAGTCAAATTATTAGCCCCAGTAAGTGTTTTAATGGTGCCCTGAGGAGGTACTGACCTGTTATACACCATGGAGGTGGGACTGTGATCCCGTTCTCGCTCTCTCTCCCGCTCATGACCTCTCTCTCTCGGACGCTCTCGCTCACGCTCCTTCTCTCTTTCCCGATCCTTCTCTCTCCTTGAATAGTATTCCCACTGCTTGGAGTTGTCAATGATACTAGACCACGGAGCAACAGCACCAGCGAGATGGGGATAGCCTTGGAAAAGGGGTTAAAAGGTACATACAGTACAGTTCCAAAACCTCTACTCGTTTTAATCAACTACTGGCTAATACATGCACATTCATAGAATCAACCCATTTTTTGGTGTCTCAAAATAGTTTGTGAATAGAAGTAGAGCACAATAGATACCAAACCTTTATACTGAATCCCCTAGGTTTAGCAAATTAAATGCAATTCTGCTTCCTAAAAATATCTGAAATCATATTTTTTAATGATATTCATAAGAGTTCAACTATGATAACATTAACAGAAAGACAAATCCCAAACACAATGTATTTACAAGTAATATTTCCCTATAACAGCCAAACTGACCTGAGCAGCTACAAAAGACCTAGTTCCACTGCTAATTTACTTGATTTTAGGAATGACATCTAGAAATTAACAACTTGTTTGACTGACCAGACTTGTCAAATTGAAGTGGATGCAAGATAGCCCGCAGAAATTTAGTGACATAATTCTACTTATTTAGTCAAACAGAGACTCTTAGAAACGGAGTCATGGATTAGGAAGCATGTAATATCCTGAGCTATTATTATTTATAATTAGCAGCCAAGCATGAAAGTTATTTTAATTGGCTTCACACTGCTCCATCCAAAACCCAGTTGGGATCACAAGATTTCGAGTCACTCCTCAACAGTAACTGATCCTCAATCACTTGGCTACATTTATGTCAATTAATCATTTTTTTCTCTTTGCACTTGCTCATCAGCTCAAAATGGGTTTATGTGGCCAGACCTACACTGCAGTTTAAAAAATGTCAAAAGAAAATGTGCGGTTCAGGCCACTTAAAATAAAAAATTCAGAAAGAATGATATTACAACTCTTGTTTGAATTGAAACAGAAGAATATGTCAAACTAAGCTGTTTCCCATAATTACACAAATTCCCTGCAGTTTTCTTTCTGGCAATCAGCTATTTATTCCATCACACTTATTACACCAGTTTCTTTCCATGCACGGAAAATCTAATGATGAAATGTACTTTTAATACCAATTAGACCTCAGCTAATCTGTGTTCTCACATTACTCAACGACCCACTGAAATTAAATGCTCCCATCAGGATGGAGATAATGAAAGCACTTGCAGGTGTTATTTTCTCTAAATGAATTCTGTTAAGTGTGATTCCTCCTACCTAGGTCCTGCCTTGTGTTTTCTGGCTTCTTTTCTAAAAGCAGTGAGGCTAACTGGCTGCAACTTATGCGTTTTAGTTAGATCTGCCTATACATATGTCCAGAAAGAAACAAGGAATTACTAAAAAAATGTAATAAAACCACTGACAAGTGTTTCGACTTGGAAACATCTAGTCTTAACATTTGCTATTGAATTTATTAGGTTTCTTTTTTAGTATTTCTAAAAGAAACAAAAAAAGAGACATTTTTACCACGAGTTATCAACAGTTGTGTACCTTTACATCAACTGGAATCATACATCTACTTTGAACAATGCTGAGCACTCACCAGGAGTAAACGGATATGGCGGAACAGAGCGACCATCATAGCTTCCTGCATGTCCACTAAAAATAGAAGTTTATAACATCTGTTAACAATCATTTCACTCTTAACATACCAAATTAAGGTAAATTAGAAGAGGGCTTTCTTTGAATATGTTGTTCCAAAATAAATGTTGATGCACATTCAAGTGCACAATATATGAAAGTTTGAGAAAGAATACAATTGCTGGCTTCTGTATATCACCATATGACAATAAAAATGTAATTCTGTGTTCTTTTATTATTATTACTTTATCCAAGGCAGCTTACAGGTGTTACAGGGCAGTACAGGGTTACAATACAAGTTCTTAATTTGCTCAAGAGACATATCACGACAACCCGTCTGTAAAGGAGAGCAAGGTGGCAGCGAAGAAGCATTTTTTTGTAAAAGGGTTAGATAGAAATGGAATGGGACGATTTGCAATGGAAAAAAATAATCCAGTACCAATTTGTTGACTCTATGGATCTACACCTGGAACTGTAAAATATCAACAGTTCTTCAACGAAGACTGTCAAACTTTGTCTAACTTTACATAGTGTCTAAGTATTACGGTAAAAATTGTTATATAGATTGCACTGGTGTAAAAGTTTTGTGTTTTTTTACAATTTATTTTTCTTCCTACATGCTCAATACCGATAAATAAAGAAAGATACACAGGTTTGGTGTCAAAATAACCCTGGTTTGCAACATTTTAGTCCATTTATAATTTAGTGCTGTTTTCATTTTTTAGTTAAATTGCTACAAACTACTCAGTTTCCCATAATTTCTAAAATTTTAAAAGTAATAATTAACAGAGCGTAAAATCAAGTTATACATCCCACATCACATCTGTATTAACCTATTTTATTTCAGTTTATCAAGTACCCAAACAAGTTCAAGAACACTTCTTTCCAAAACCATACTTAGACAATAGTTCCAGCTGCATTGTCTTTTACAAACTTGTTGTATTAATTTAAATTTAAAAGAAAAATATTAAAATAGTGTTGCTTCATCAATTAAAAAAAGCAACAAAACAATAAAACCACAGTGCCACTAAACAGCTAATAACCATCAAACAAAACATTTTAGTGATGCATACGGTGCAGTAGAATTGAATTAAATTTCCAGCTGTACAAATACATTCATTTTGTTTTGTTAATCAGAACCATACATATACTTTACAAGTGTACCACTGCGTTGCACTGACATGTAGAACAAGTTACAGTGTGTATTAAAGTATTCCATTCAAAGACATTTTTCTACATCGTGCCATAAAGACTATCCTTCTCTATCAGCTTGTTTTTCTTTGGCCATTTTAAGTTTGCCTTTGTTTCGTCTCCAGTCACACAGTGTTTTTCCAGCATTGCGATTGCCATGCATTTCGACAAATTCAACAGCTTGTAATTTCAAACCTGTTGAGTAGCATTTTCGTTTTTTGTCTGACTGTCCTAGTTTTCCAGAATCAAAGTCACATTCTTTATTATAGCTTTGCAGTTACAATGAACGGAAGACTTGATAAGTTTCCTCTGCTTTCTAACCAGTAGCTGTTTGCTACGGATCCCAGGGGCTCGCTCAGTCTGAATGTTGACAAACATTTGGTAGGGTGGGAACAAGAGAATTCAGAGACTGACAGCTATTGCGTTAACAGTGAAGGAGTATAGCTGTGACGTATTCCAAAGATTGATAACTTTAACCACTATTTTATTTTTTCCAGGTAGGCACACGTCTGGGTCGAGACGAGGCCAGTCAAGAGTCTGAAAGCTTGCGTTTAACATTCAAAATGACTAAGGGTATTCAGAGTAAGAAATTAAAACGTTTAATTAGAACAGTGGTTTTGTGTTTCTACCTAGCAACATGACCTCAATGCCGTAGATCCTGAAAAAATAAATTGGGTTGTTGACAGTTAAGTTTGAGCCATAACTGTGGCTGTAATAATCCCATTGTAGCACCGTTACAATAATTTAATATTACACACACTGACGCATACGTCACATCGGTGTATTAGTTGCTCCCCCCCTTTTAAGGGCCCCGCAAAAATGGCTAGAAAATCGACTTACAGCAATTGTTAAACTAAAGCAGTTTGATGTGACTAACGGTTACAAGTCCAAATTGGTTGTGCATCAGCTTGAAAACATAAAACAGTATGGTTATTCAGAACACATGGCACTGCTTGTTTATTACTAATATATACAGCTAAAATGTGTAAGAAATCATGCACAACCCAAGGAGAGAAAGACTTGAAAAAGCAGCATTTTTTGTAGGATTACTAAGTTCCTTTGTACAGTATGTTCAGTAGGGTGAAAGACTGAGAAAAGTTAGAAACGATAAAGGAGGATGATCCTTTAGGAATACTGGTTTTAGATATATTAACAGTAGAAGTAATTAGTATATCCATCCAAGAAAATTACATACGGAAGTCTAAAACAATAGTAAATCATCACCTGGCATTATTTAAAAAAAAAAAAAAAAACGATCAAAGACTTGTTCAAAATTCAAAACACAATGTTTCTCAACTGTTTGATGTGACTGGCGTGATTTCAAGTCCCAACATGCTGCTCATGTATCCAAGTAGTTATTATACTCATCTTGGCAGAGCAGCCATACTCGTTGCCCATTTGGTTGGATCCTTTCCCGCTTCCGATTAAAAACTTCCACACATCCTTCATGTGCAGAAATAAGGTGAGTAAACCCTTCCAAGAAAACATGTTTCCAACAGGTTTTCTTTGAATCCATTGTTCTATAAATACCCTGGCAAATCAACTTCACATTTACCAACTATTGTTCTTTAAGTGGTAGCCAATCTTATGAAGGTGGAGTGCAAACGAGGTACTGCAAAGATATGCTGGTCTATTTTTAAAACTAATATAGAGCTTGCTGAATTTACGTGTTCCTCCCGGAAGGGCTAGCAAGTATCAGAACTGTTGAACAACTAATTTACCCTTAATTAACCCTATTACAGTAAATTTCTTCAAACACCGATAGTGAAAATTAACTTACAACGTACACATGCATCATGCCATAATTGGAAACAACATATTGCTTCATCTTATAGTGAAGGTAGAGTCTCTACGGCAGGGGTCGGCAATTAAATTTCATGGTGGGCCAAATGACCTGTGGGCAGTCGCAGAGCGGGCCACTTACATCTCCTTTTGTTATACTATTTACAGTGTTTTGAATACAGCCGTCAGAAAGACTGCTGCGGGGCTTCTAGATATGAGTATATCTCCAGTCCTTCTAGTGTTAAGATATGCCATGCACCCTGGACTATATGAGCTTTAACTGCTTTTTTATTTTTATCAAATCGTTTTTGCGCTGTTTTATTTAAAGGGTCTCTCTCTCATATTCCCTGCTCTACTCAATTCCTTCAATTGGCATGCAGCATGCCCTTTTATGGACACTGACTCCGCCCGCTCATCACCCATTGGCCCATCGATATCCACTCGTATTCACACACACACACGCAAAACTGACATGAAGGCAGGCTGCTTGGGAGAGAGATTAGCCGGCGAAACAGATTCACATCAGCGGACGACACAGGAAACGTTATGTGTGCAGCATACAGTTTGTTGTGTTTGCCGCGCCGCTACTATACATGAAGATCATATGAGGAATCCCCCATGACAGCCCCCTTGCGGCAATATTACAATGAAGTTCCGCTCTCACTCCGCCCTTGACACAGCCCTATATATATATATATATATATATATATATATATATATATATATATATATATATATATATATATATATATATATATATATATATATATCGATAATGTTTGATTTCTGTGTGAAACAAAGTTGTTTATTATTGTTTTTGTTCACCAAGTTAATTCTGTATAATGTACATTTGTTAACTTTAGTTATTTAAGCCGTCAAATTACAGTGCAAGCTAATATGTAAATGCCGTCAACAGTTTGTGCACAGTATGTGGTCGGATTGTTTTCGTAAAAATAACTGTAGTTATTTTATTACAATCTAACTAAGAGTTGTACCGAGTTTGTACAGTACTGTATACTGTAATCGATTTATTCACTGCAGTTCTTTCAAACTTTTTCTGAAGGACATTGAACTAAAAATAAACTTGTAAATACTGTAAACGTGTGCATTCTAAATGGCATTCCCGTGGGGTGAAAAATACA
Source organism: Acipenser oxyrinchus oxyrinchus (assembly GCA_030684275.1). Lineage (NCBI taxonomy): Eukaryota > Metazoa > Chordata > Actinopteri > Acipenseriformes > Acipenseridae > Acipenser > Acipenser oxyrinchus. The sequence goes on along the minus strand of CM060248.1, from coordinate 51,763,865 downwards.
TATTTCTCTTTTGGAGATTTTATGCTTCACAAAAGCATAATGGCTAAGCTAGAGAATGAAACCTTTCACTCCAGAGCATTTGGCATCAGAAAGAGGATTTGTCTTCTGAACTTGCACACCACAAGGGTTTGGTACTTTAGTTAAGAAGAACACACAGTGCACATTAGTGTGTTTTCTAGGTTGTGTTTACTTGCTCTCGAGGTAGAGAAATATCCAGTACTGTTTACTGTGGTTGACCTAGGTATAAAATGTCAAACTAGCATCAGCCAAAACTCAATCCTGGCAAAACAGATTTAAATCTAGACTTGTGGACAATGTTTTGTGATTTTATTGGTTTACGTTTCCTTAATGCAAGACTGAATTGAGCACCTGTGATCAAAGTCAAAGACAGTGAATGAAAGAACTGTCACCCTTTCTTTTATGAAAATGCTGAGAAAAATAACATCCAGCTGTCCTGCTGAGCCAGAGAGAATGGGAAGTTGAGGCACTAAAAGAACAATTTTCAGTTTTGTATGCTTTGTATTCACTTCATGTTTATTCACCCAAGTGTTTCAAACCACAGGAGGGAGAGTTTAGATGTTTGAACTGATGGAGGAAAATAGAAAATAATCTTCAAAAAACAATTTAGTCAGCTCTGGCACAGTTTACAAGGAAATTGCTTGGAGGATGTTTTGACTTGCTTCAAGAAGAATCACTGAAGAAGTTACTTTGTAAACCTGAAGATAACAAAGATGGCCAATACTCAACCATCAGTTTTTTTCCTCCCAGCGAGGAACTTTCAAACTTTGAAGTGATTGTTGCAAAATAAAATTACCTGTTGTGCACTTTCATTCATTATGTAGGTCTCAGTTTTGAAAGAAACATGCTCTACTGAACTTGTATTTGTTATTTTTACATATATATATATATATATATATATATATATATATATATATATATATATATATATATATATATATATATATATATACACACATATACATATACACACACACACACACATATATACATACACATATATACATTATAAAAATTAAACACTGGGTGAATTTATTGCAGATAACTCATTATTGTCAACTAGTCAAAACTTGTTAAAATGTACAAAAAGCCAGATTTAAACTACTACCATTTAAACATATGGTAAACACAATCAGAGTGATTAACCAAATAATCCGTAAGATTGTTTATTTTATTTTTGATTGGCGCTAACACAACAGAATAGATTACTCCGCTATTAACTTGCTGAGCATGCCGATGCAGTTTTGTACTGTAAAATAAATAAACAAACAAATAAATAAATACATCATAATAATACTAATACAATAGCAAACAGGACGATTAACAATGTTGCTGAAAACTGTGACAATCTCAATTTTCCCAGGATGTCTGGTAACCCTAATGTTTTTTGCTCTACTTGTTTCCACAGATTATGAACTGAACCGCTACAATGTTTACTTCCGAGTCAGGTTACCTTGTATAGTTAGTTTTTTTTAGTTATGTGCAAAAGGATCGAGTCGAGCTCTTGTTCACATTGAGGTTTAGCAAGCGAACCAGACTCAGTGCGTTTGCCAAACAGACCGAGACCACCTTCTTTAGGTGGACTCGGTATGGTTCGTTTCCCAAGCGGACTTTGTTATTCACACTTCGTCATTTTACCTGGAGGATGAAATTATCCCCACCGCTTCTTTCCTGTCATTAACCAAACATCTGTTTCTGCTATTGACAGACATGCTTTTAGCCAGTAAAATGCATTGACCTAGAACAGTGGTGCACAAAGTGGGGAGCGCAACTATGACTAAAGGGGCAGTTCTCTAATTTAAAACATTTTACATAAATACATAAATGACAGCTAATTAGTCCAAGTTCTTACCTTTCAAATGAGTCATTGACGATCACTAAAGGACTTGTACAACCGGCGAAATTATGTTCGAGTGTCAGTGAAACTGCACCTAACAGAGCCGAATTGGCAGCTTCCATGTATGGTCAAGAGTTTATTTTCATAGATTTAATTGCTAAACGATAATGTGTGCAACAAAATGTATGCTAAGAAAAGGGGATGGCATATAAAAAGTTTGCACACCACTGACCTAAGAGACACTGCAGAGGTGAAATGACTCAGGAAATGCAAGTGTAACAGTTATCATGAAAATAGGGGTTAGAAAGATAACTTGCTTTACCGTAAAGTAATAACAGAAAAATCACGTTTTAAAATGGAAATTCATGTTTACTATAAAATGTGTTTCTTTCAAAACTGCACATTTGAGACTAATGGGGGAACATTTTACTTTTGAATACAGCAGACATAAAAAGCTATAAGCAAAATGTAGACTAGTATTTTAACTTTACGTAACTTTTATGCTGTGATTTCCATATTTACATAATGTAATATTCAAAGGATACTATTTGCTGTGTTTATTTAAGCGGTATTCACAAAGCAGGTACCACACTTTATAGGACAATACTGGTAAATACTGGTAATTAATTACCTGCCAGTCAAAAGCTAGTGGACCAGCAGCGACTGAAGCCGTCCCTCCGTTTGACTGGCAGCAAAAGGTCTGTGATGGGCAGCTAGAAACATCGAAACATCTAGTGGGTTACATGACATAACACAGAGTCCAAGACTGCGCCGACATCACCGTGAAGGACATTACAGCACCGACCATTACAGCAACTGCCCACAAAAATGCTACGACATCACTGCACCAAACTACAATTCCCAGAAGACTCTACGAAGTTCACAAACGCGTCACTTACCAGGAACTTACCAGTCAACCTCGTAAAAGGACGCAGCTGTCGTGCATTCGTATTGGAGAACTATTCATGGTAAACGACGATGAGTGCAGTTGGTGGCTGCATTCTCGTTACTTCTAAGTCTGCGTTGCAGTCGGGAGTCTGCGCCTGATGTCACGGTCTGCGTAGACGGAGCTAGGACAGCTTTGGGAGGTTTCCCAGCACAGTCGACTGAGCAAACATGGAGACCGACTTGATTGATTTTCTGATTGCAGAAGAATCATCTTTTTTTCACTGTTCCCATACAGCTCCATAATAAACTAGACTGGTAAATACGATAAGTAAAACCTCCGTGCAATAGAACCGTGTTTCCACAAGAATTTATGTAGTTGGGCTACATATCAATTTTTATTTTGGTTTTTCACTTGTTGCAGAATGATATTAAGCACATGTTTATACCTATATATATATATATATAGATTACTTCTCAACAGGACATCCAGGAATGGGGACCGATACAGGGACATGATTTGTGTTTTTTTTTATTTATTGTTTTTAATGTATATTTTGTACAGATTTGTTTTTTTTATATTGTTGTCCTTGCTTCTCTGCCCTGTAGTACTGAACCCACTGTTTTCTTTCTAGCATGACACAATTATCCAACTCAAGTTCGCTTTTGTTGTTTGAAATAAACATTTTGTAGTCAGATAATTGCCCTTTATGTACTTGCTGGGCACATTATTATTATTAATATTAATAATAATAATAACAACAACAACAACAACAATAATAATAATAAACCTATTATTATTATTATTATTATTATTATTATTATTATTATTATTATTATTATTAGTAGTAGTAGTAGCAGTAGTATTATTTTCTAGTACTACTGTTAATCAGGGTCTGTAAACTATTTCTAATAAAGGAGTCTATTAAAAGACCCTTACAAATACATCGCAAAGATATTTACATCCGCTAAAGCAGCTTTTATTAATTATTATTATTATTAAATTGTGCATTCATATCTTTGTTTGAGAGTCTTCCACCCTCAAAGGCTCAGCGTATATTGCAATTGGCCAATATCCACTCCAATATAAATTAGGGTTTGTAAACTTTGGACGACCACTGTATACGCGCACACACACACGCACGCACGCACACGTTATAAATCTATTCTCCAGCAGCTTACAGCAGGGGTTTTCAACCTTTTGTTTAAACTGTACCCCTTCTGCCTGGAGGTTTCAGCTCAAGTACCCCTTTACAACTTTCACTCTACTGAATGGCACAACAGTTGTAATAAAGTGGACAACAACCGGATTAATACATTTCTTTTCCTCCCCGTTTATTTAATTAATAAATAATTTATATGTCACAACAGTTTGGGTGACAAACTGCTAGTTTAGGACAGAATAACAAAACAGTAGGCTTAATTCTTAAAACTTTTAATTACAAGTATTTGGATGTACAGAATTAAAAGACATATTTAGTAATATCTTTGGAAACAGTCGTATTGCTTTCTATTCGGCAAAATTAGTATAAATAATACAAAATAGTGTGCATTGTAAATGTTTTTTACGTTAACGTTTATTTCCCATCTGAACATAATTATGTGCCATTTACAAATGTTTACCTCAAGATAAAACTACAATAACTACTAAACATTTTTATTAAAGCGAACATAAAAATTATCCAAAGGGATTCTGTGTAACTTTGTCGCTTTGCATTTTCTGTAGACACTTGTGCTTTTTTCTTCCTTTGTTTTGCAAGTAAGCAATGTATCCATTTCATCAAACACCGAAAACAAATTCAACCAGACACTATTGCTGTTACTAAAATGCAGCCACGCCTAATAAATAAAACAAAAACTGTCAAAGTACGAGTATTATCAATAATAATTATATTTACCAGTGCACTTATACTGCACTTCTAAAAAATGCAAAAAGATTGTGCTTCCCTGATTAGGAGGATTGGTGGTCCAGTGGTTAAAGAAAGGGGCTTAATACCAGGAGGTTCACCCCTCAAGTCTCTGCAAGTCACTTGGGATAAAAGTGTCTGCTAAATGACTAAATAATAATTAGTATTCAATTATACAACAAGTTGAAAAGAGTTCAGAGCGCTCTCCATAGGAACAATCGCCAGACGCCTGCTTCACCCACCCTAATGGAAATCCTGTCCACTCAATCAAAAAAACACATGCGCAAGTACGAACGTGATATATTCTGTGTTTTGGTTTTTTTGTTTATTTTATCTGCAGTTTGCTTTGAGCTGTAAACAAAAATGTAATTTATGGACAGTGGTTTAGAGATACTGTATAAAAAATAATTTCATTTTTATTTGTGTAATTTCTGAGTCATCCTGCGTACCCCTTATGAACCTTATTAGTACCCCAGGGGTACGAGTACCCCCGGTTGAAAACCCCTGGCTTACAGGATTACATTTTTAGGTGCCCTGCCAAACAGGCAAACAAACGTTTCTACATATTGTGGCGGCGGCGGACAAAGGAAACACAACAAAGTTTTGGGGCCAGAATAGCGGTAACAACAACCACTTTATTTCTTCCTTGACAACTAAACGCTCTGAGAAATGGGATGATGGGCTGGTAGTAAAACCTGGAATGCAACTGCTTTGCAATTGTGCAATACGAGTCTTACAGACACGGCTAGGTCACATTAAAACCTACTGAGGGGGGAGGGGGGAGTTCCTGGTAAGTGACGCATTTGTGAACTTCGCAGTGTCTTCTGGGAATCGAATTGTAGGTTGGCGCGGTGATGTCGTAGCGCTGTTATGGGCAGTCACTGCAATGACCGGCGCGGTTATGGTCCTCGCAGTGATGTCGGCGCAGTCTTGGACTCGCGATGATGTCGTGATACCCTTCTTGTGCACCTCTACACTATGGCCTGTAAAGGCACAAGCAATCGAATGAGTGAATGATTTGGCGCATGCCTGTTAAAGTAAGTCACAGATGGGCCGATTGAATACACTCCCCCTCCTTTCGTTTCATTTGTTTATTTTGTTTTCTTCCATGATGAATCTGACTGACTTATTTATGTGTTCTCTTTAGTCTAGATGTGTCAGTCTGGTCTTGTGTTAGTTTGCACACTATCTTTTCAGTATAAAATGCTTTAATTCACACTGATATTATACATGTAGTTTTCAGTTAAGCTATAACTACTGTGTAAAATATTTTAATTTAAAATTATATAGCGATATATTAAATGTTAAACAAGTAAATATATTTCGACTTTTGAAAATAAATTGTTCTAAACCTATGTTCTTTCATTTCCTGCTTAATTAAAAAACTAAAGCTGCTAAGTGAAATCATTTGATTTGTTTTACTTTTTCACCTAGGCATATTTATTCTCCTTAACTAAGTGTATCGCTAGAGCCCCTTGAAACTTTTTATTTTAGTTTTTATTTTTATTTTTCACAAATGTCGTTTTATTACAGATATACATTAATAAAACAACGTGAATAGATGTGTATCAATAATAGTATACATCTGTTTTAACTACATACATTTTTTTTTTTTTATTAAACATCCTATTTTTTAACATTTTGACAAACAGAACTCACAGAAAAATAATTTAGTTACCATAATTTCTCATTAGTGGCAGTAACGATTGCCATTACAGTCCCCACTCTTTAATCAACTGCCTATTTACAGTAAATACTGCCCATGCACTCATATATATATATATATATATATATATATATATATATATATATATATATATATATATATATATACACTGCCCCAATGGGGCTGTCATAATAATTGCACATACAGCAATCTACCTATTAAACAAAACAAAAAAAAAAAAATAGGATTTGTATTTCAATCCCATTGAACCGAAGCAGTATACAACAAGTTGTGGGTTTGTTAGTATTTAAACACTATGCAAAGCAGATTCATTCATTCAGATCCATTCAAAACCAAAACAGCATTTGCTGCAGTGTAAAGTCTGCACCACTTGAAATAAAATAGAGAATTAGCATATTAAGGCAAACTACTATACAAGCAATCCCCAAAAGCAATAAACAGCTGATGATGCTTAACGATGGTATCTTTCGACTCCCATTCCAGCCAACAGTTGCAAAATCTGCACATCGTTATTTTGTTAACGTCAGCTGCATACATCCCCTCATGCTCAAATTCTTTGCAGTGTTATTTAATTGCTATGCATGGTTTAGGCATTTTAGAAACAAACTTCTCTTCTCTTCCATCACAATTTTAATTCCCAAACGACTTGCTTCAAATTATACATCTGTGCAAGTGCTAGTTAGAGCTTCCATTTCCCTTTAGACTGTGTCTATGGTAATGGCTGAGCCTTGACAACTATGATTGCAAGTATTTATTTAAGGTATTTTCTGTATAAACCTCACAATTTAAATACTTACCATATGGTTACATATATGTTACTGATGAAGTTACTTTATTTTGTTTTTCTACAAAGTAACATGAGTTAAATTAAATCTTGTTATAAATTACAGGACATGTTTAAAGCCAGCACATGCCCAATACAGTATGCGTAACAACCAAATTCCTGTGAAGCATCACGCATAATGTAAACACTGTGTTTCTGCATCCATCATTGGGGTATGGCAATTTAATAACTGATGATTATCAAGTAGTTTGATACAATATTCTACAGGATATTTAGACGATACTGAATAATGTCAATATGCAGAAAAACTGTCAGAATAATATGCTCTTCTCTTCTTGTGACTAGCCTGGGCAATTGAACAGAAATACATAGTAGTTGTAAGTAGTAAATTATTGGAAATGTTTGAAAATTTAGAACTATAGGTGATACTGTATATCCTGTAATACAGGGGAGGATTATCATGCTAATATACAACATATCAGAGAGAGGCAGGCTAGTTATATTTGTGGTTTTGGTCATTACATTTGGTTTACCCATAAAGAAAAGCACAAAAATGTATATATAGTTCACGCAAATTGAGTACACAAAGGTGCATACTGTGGATGACTTATTAACTTAAACAAGAGCTGGAAATGCATATTGGCAGTAAACACTTGCTATTTTGCTAAAACAGTTGGAGGGTTGTTATATTTACTACTGTGCTCACTAAACCATCATAACCCTAACTTTTTTCCTGTCATCCTCACACTAATCTTTCCTGTTAACCCTCCTATCCCCGGCTACCTTCCTCTCCTGCTCACTTTTGCCTTGCTCTCTGTCCCTCCCGTTCTCCTTCTCCTCCAACACTTCTCCTTCCTCGTCTCTGTGAGCTACTGTGTCCTCTCTTGTGTGGTGAGCATCTCTTATCCCCTTCTCTATCCGACACCCTCCTGTCTGCCCTGCTCCCGCTGCCATCAGCCGATTCAAATTGGAAAAGATTGTAGAATCTTTCTGCACTCCTATTACTGTGATGGAAGTGCAGGTAAAAAAAAAAAAATCCTTATGATTATAAAATGCCTTGCATGATGTGTAACAAGTGGTGCTTTTGTGAACAAAAAAAAAAAAAAAGCATCAACAGGAGCCTAATATAAAAGGGAATAGAATATCTGATCGGGAAAAAAAAGCAAGAAACTAAATTTTTAAAAAGATGAATAAGCATTAAAACTTGATCTAGACAATCACAGAATACAGTTGTGTACCAAGTATGTATCGTATGGAAACCAAAAAGTCACATGACCCCAATATGGCTGCCATCTTAGGTCACAGGCCAAAGAGAAGTTTTGTTAGATTTTTCCAGAGGAGTTTCCATTACTATGAAAATAAGAAGTTTAGGAGATAAAGCAGCAAAAGCGGAGGCACAGGTTTACAAATACATAGTAATTTCTATTTTTAAAAATCACTTAATTGTGATTCATATCAACTGCATATCACATTTATTTATCATTCAAAACCCATTTGGTGGACTACAAGGTAGCTATGTAGAGATTACGGTCATGTATCACAATACACACCGTAAAACAGGATTTATCGATAGTCACATTTTCTGTAGCACTTCTTTAATTGTTTCAAGATGTTGATAGTTGGATACAGTAAGTGCAAATAGGCAACTCCTCACTTACCCATCCAGTGTTGGAATAAGTGATGGTGGGGGGGCTCCAGGTGGTGGTGGAAAACCTGAAACACATGCAATCTGGTTATCCATCACTCACTTTTAGATAAGTTCACTGCTATTAAACAAGCAGATGTTTCTTTGCCAATAAATCATTTATGACTCTTCCTGACAAAAAAGGCTGCCCTAAAAGTCAAAGAACGGCCAACTATCAGGAGGTCTTCAAATTTTTTCCAACCAGGTCTAAAGAGAGCAATGAAATAACATTCAATTTGCAGTATTTACATTTGGCGATGAAAAAGAAAACATAATACAAAAATGGCATCCGTGTATAAGGGAATGCCAATATTAAACCACATTACCAGTGTACCATGGTGATGATATTAATAAAAAAAAATGTTTGGATTACAGTTTTATTACTGGACATGAATAAACTTAAAACACACAATCCAACACACAGAGGTCGTGTTAACGTAAAATTTTAAAAAATAAATCCATTGGACGGAAAAATATTTTGTCTTGGAGTTCACTGGACACACACAATGGGAAAGCGACGCAGACATGCATATTCCTGGTAATCGATTACACTGCAGCAATGACTGTAAAATACTTGCTTGTTTAAAACAAGCAGGCAGTGTGGTCCAGTGGTTAAAGAAAAGGGCTTGTAACCAGGAGGTCCCCGGTTCAAATCCCACCCCAGCCACTGACTCATTGTGTGATCCTGAGCAAGTCACTTAACCTCCTTGTGCTCCGTCTTTCAGATGAGACATAATTGTAAGTGACTCTGCAGTTGATGCATAGTTCACACACCCTAGTCTCTGTAAGTCGCCTTGCATAAAGGCGTCTGCTAAATAAACAAATAATAATAATAATAATTAAAAAACTGTTCTGGAATATAACAGCCCTGATTAAGGTACACTCCAGTCCTGTAGGTGGCAGCAATAAGCAGTTTTGCTAGGATATTTACTTTTAGACGTTTTTGGCGCCAGACCAGTGTCTGTAACAATATGGCGAAGCAGTTATCAATAGGACGTTTTTTTGCTAAGCAGTCAGCATCTTCTGACTGTACATGTACAGTAGTCTCCGCAGAACACTCCTAAGAGAACACCTCACCTAAGAGAACACCTCACCTAAGGAAACACACTTTGGGTGAAACCGATTTTTCCCCATTGTAAATGCTCCAGCTAAAGGAACAGGAACTTTGCTTAAAAGAACACATATAGCGATTCCTTCACAATGGATACAGTACTGTTTTGTAGCCTGATAACTCATTATCATCAAACTTAAATTAAAATGGTTTATTCAGTCTTTTCAAAAGCATATTGTCATCGTGAGAGTGTCTTGAGGCACACGGATTGGTTTATTAAATCTTTCCAGAACCGCAGTCATATCATTGACTCGTTTTGTATTTTGATTTCCATGAGTGCACCTCATTGCTACAAAATGGCATGTAAACAAAATTGTGACACGCACCGCTGTTTCTCTTGCTACACAAACTTGGAAATTGTTTGAGCTCTTGAAAAAGACCTGAAGCAGACACAAGTCGCAGAGGAATTTGATGTTTCCCGTTCTGTTGAGTTGCTTCACCATTCTGTTAAATAATGTGCATGTCTTATATATTGCTGCTGCATTTCTTTAACTTGTGAAGGGGGTGTCAATTTAGTTTGACAGTTTTATTAATGTTAGTTTGTCTGTTACTTTATTATTATAGTTTATAACATGCATACTTATTCAGTTCATTTTCTATGCTGATGCACGTGCATCGACAGGTAATACATATTTATTGATTCATAGTGTGTCTGGTGGTCAACTTCGTCTTAGAGAACACTTCAATTGCTTCCCGAGGGGGTTCTCTTAGCCAGAGCCTACTGTACTACAGTGACCAAAGCAGTTACAGAAAAACGCAAACGCAAAATATGTTCTTACAGTGGGTGATGAAGTAACCGTGGCGTGTCTATCGAGATGACAAGATGTACTGTAGTGTGTGTGTGTGTGTGTGTGTGTGTGAAAAAGCTGCTGGGCAAAAGAAAATGCATATACATGCAGATGGACAGATTTTCAAGAATTTTCGCTTAATTTTGCTGTTATTGGAATACAGAAAAATATGAAAACACACGTAGACAAAGGCAACAAACACTGTTTAGAATCCTGTCTTGCTGTCATGGGAATTGTCAACTGATAGTATATACTAGCATAAAGAAACGTGTGTCTGTATTCATATGTATACACAGACAAAGATTGTTTAAACTATGATATAGCAGAGTTTAAACATTCATAAAAATGTACCAAAATGCACATCCCTAGAGTTGATTAGCCTTTGTGTTAACAACTGATTGTGTAGTATCTGATGGATGGGATGCAAAGTTTTGGACACGTGTATTTCAGGAGCACATGAACAGAAAAGCTAGCGCAACCTCTGAACACATATTATTCACTTTAGTAGTAACCCTTATTTTTGTTCAAACCCAAACAGTTGATCAAAATCCAATAAATTAACCCTGTGGACATTGACAAGACCTAATTAATAAAACCTCAGACATCCTCAAGACAAAATGTTCAAATACTGACCCACCAGTGTCATTAATGCACATTTTCCAACTATGACTTAACTTATCCCCTTGATCAACACTTAATAGCACAACCACATTATAGTGATTCCATCCTTAACCTACATCACTGTTGTTATTATTTATGATTATGGATTATTCTTGGACTGTAAAGCGCTTTCAGATGTGTCACATGAATTGCGCTATATAAAAGATTATTATTATTATTATTATTATTATTATTATTATTATTATTAATTTGTAAAATTTAACTACTCCATTGCTCCGATAACAGCGTAATTTAACTAATCCGAACTTTCCCGTCACACGTCATATTTGTTGTACAGTCTGAATCTGAGACTACATACTGAAGTGCTGTTGGTAAGACTTGTTCCCTCAACATGGCAAATCTTTCAGAATTCAGGTTTTCTACAACAAAGAAAGCAACTGCACCAATAAGCCAAAAGGAAAGCACTGAAATCAATAATAAAGAAATTATTTTTAAAAAACGAAGACGAAAATTTAGAGTGGAGTGGAAGAAAAACTTCACCTGTCTTCATTATGACAGTGAAAAAAAATGTCATGTTTGCCGTCAGTTTCCCCGACTTGCTTTTTTTTCTTGGGAATTCCGCAATTCGTTTACATCATATCCAGCCTCACAGTAATAGTTCGTAAGATAGCAGGTGTCCACAAGATGCACCGATGGATACCCAGATATGGGATCAAATTCTCAAACCTTTTGATTTGGGATTCTATGTGTTCAGGTCAGATTTCCATTTGCAATCTTTCCAGGACTTGTTATCAGTAAGTTTGGTGTCAACTTGGGCGAAGGCTAAACAAGCAACAACGCTCTCAGAGAAGGATTGTTATATTTATTATCATTATTGTTTTACTAGTGTTTATTATTAGGGTTATTATAATTCAGTTAACCTTTTAGCATTGCCGTGACCATATGGTAACAGCTCGGTTGCGGTTTTGCTTATGCTTGCTTTGCTTATGCTTGCTTTGCTTATCATTTGTACACATACATTTTCAAATCTTGAATACAGTATTTTAATTTTCTCACAAGCACACCAATGTGTGCATGTTAAAATGGCTGAAATAATACAACAACATATATTGAAAGGCTTAACTATAAAACATCATGAAAAAATTAATATTGGGCTAGATAAAATTGTGTCCGAGTAGTTAAAAATCTAAAACGTAGAGCCCTGCACATACAAAATATCTTCTCCCAAATGACCCTGACAAACCAATGCTGACCTGATCAATTATTTTGACATGAAAACTGGTGTTAAGTGCATGGTTATTTTTCCTTATACCTTGAAATCAGCTCAAATCGTACATTTCTAAATCTTCAGTTCCAATACCCGTGCTAACAGTATGCATAATTACAGCTGAAGGAAAACTCAAGGCATTGGTTTGTTTATTTTCTCAGGTCAAACACGGTAGAACAGTTTCATACACTTTTCAATAGCAGACTTTACATTCTGCTTATAAATTACAATATCATCCAGTGTTTTTCTATGCTTCGTGTCTGTACAGTGACTGGAATCCTGGGTACTGGACCAGGCAGACAAGCTTACCTACATTCTTAAAGTAACAGTCAGGTCTGCAGAACCATTACACCATGACAGAACAGAAGCTTTAGGAACCCCTGACCAACAGTGTGCTATTGCATATAAAAAAGTGCTGTAATCCTTCCTACTCACCAACATGTATTTGCTCAATCTGCCAGTTTATCACTTAAATGTAACAGTTCAAAAATATAGTTACTTGTATTTAACTTTTTTTTTTTTTTTTTAAACTGTATCACTGACAGCAAGGGATCCTCTCAGATGAATATCAAACAACTTTATTGAAACATGTTTCTGTAGTTTATAATATTGATTGAGAAAATAAATGCTTTACCTGGAGGTGGTACAGTGATGGGAATTCCTGCAAAAAGAAGAAAAAACATCAATTAAAAAAATATATATATAAAAAAAATAATAAGGAGAAAAGTGTCAGTGTGCTGCACATTAACAAAAGAAGGCTGATACTTCCAACTGGTCGGTATTTATCATTTTACGACATGCAATGCATGTTCAGTTATGGTACTTCCATGTACTACTCAGGTATTTTACCCAATTTTTTTTAAAGCAGTGTTCATACAATCATTAGCATCGGAACAACCCAGATAACACACAGTAGTTTAGTGTTATTTAGATTATTTGTGTTTTTAAAATAAAATTCCATTAAAGCTCAGCAAGCGGAACAAAAACAACCCAATTTAAAAGTTGACACGTTAGGAGCAGGAATTTCAAGAATTAATTTGACATCATTCAACATTGATCACAATGGATACATGCAGTTAACATTAATAAAGACCACCTGCTGTATGTATTGTTTAATAAAATATGATGCTTTTATAATACAACAATGGTAGTTTTCATCAACCAGCTTGTGCCCCAAACCACAGATCATTATTAATTTAAAGGCTGCGCTGAGCTTTTCTTGTGATGTATTTTGCATGGGTAAAAAGATACACAACTGATACTTAAGAGTATGCATATGAAATGCATGTCTCCCACCCCTAAACATGATTAAAACTGTAAACTTAAATGGTGTATTTCAAACTTAGTTTCAAAAATTTTAAAAAGAAAAAACCCAGGATGTGTAAGTCTTTTTTTTTTTTTTTTTACGCTCCTCCAGATCAAGGGCTTTCCTGAAAGGCATTTGAAATGTGGAGTCACAACCAGTTTCAAATGTGCAGCTCTAGCTGAAAGGCATCTGCTAACAATTTAACATGTTTTTCACAAAAGAAAGACCCAGATGTACAGTACATCTTCCACCCCTGAACAACTGGGACATTCTTTTTTACTTTGTTAGAAAGACAAAAAAAAGTCACAGAAAAAAAAAAAAGTCTGCACTTTAAACTTTTCATAGTTTCTATAAAATACGTGTTTAATGGTGGTAGAAAGAGATTTATTAGAAAAAAAGAAAGAAATGTTTTTAAATTATCCAACACATATATTAGATATTTCTACTTGGGTAATACTCAGCGATAAAAGTGAGAAGTAAAAAAAAAGAAAGCTGAAAAGCGGCAGGAATCTGGGATCCACTGCCGTGTTGGATTTTTTGCTCAGGAACCCAAATTGAATGAAGTTAAGATTCAGATTACACCTGAAATTAGATTGTATACCAAATAATAAGTGAACTTTAACTGCTGGATTCACAAGCCCAGAGATGCCAATACTTGAGAGTGAACAAAACAGCACCTGCCAAGTTCACCAAAATTAGGTGAATGTTTTATTTATTTATTTATTTATTTTTAGTCAAGTCAGGACAAAATAGGGTGTGTGAAACTTGATGCAAGTATCCAGTCAAATAAAGTTGAGGTAAAATATATATTTAGTTTCAAGTGAAATCAATTTTTTCTTACCGTGCACATGGGCTGAAATAAATGTTGTACAGCATGTCTTATTTTAATGCAGTTGTTCCTCGCTCCACAAGTAAAACAGAAAATAAATATGTAAGTATCTTAAATTGTGCCAACAGGGAGCACCTTCCTTCCGTTCCATTGTTTTCGCCATTTGCAATGTGAACTGTAGAACTGCATCATAACTGTTTAATTCAATGAAATAGCAACAGGAACATTTTTTTCCCCTGGATCTGCACTGATCACATCAATCGGGGCTGAGTAAATGTGGACAACCGCAAATAAGCAGAGATTTTTCATCTCTAAATACTATAAGTAGCTATTTACTGCTTTTGGTAATGTATCCGCACAAGTAAAAGCCACATTTAAAACACTGATAAAACAGAGCTTACACACTGTATGAATAATACATTTTTTTAAACTTTTAAACTGCCATACTTTTTCAAATTAAATTAAATGTAATGTTTCTTAATGAATTACCTGGGAATGTCAAAGACAAATATATGACCTGCCTGGGGACTGGACCCAGAGCACCTGGTTACCATTCAAGTGCACTAACAACTCTGCTGTGAAACATTGCTAAATGTATTTCTAAATGTCAGGTGGATGCTATATGCTAATTTCAAACCTTAGCATATAGATCAGGGGTAGGTAACTTTAGTTCTGGATTCCAGTTCCATTCCATGCTGAATAGGTATTATTAATTTACTAAGTAAGGACTTGATCAGAGGCTTAACTGGTTCAATGTAATAATTAAGGTCATTGGTGTAACAAAGACCTTGACTGGATGTGACGAAGTTGCATATCCCGGATTCCAACTCGGGTCTGCTTTTTTTTTTTATCTGTACAATGAAATACGATCTGTTGGTCTTTTTCTATATTACTGTCATAATTTGTAAAATAAAAACAGAATCAATTAGAAAGGAATCCCTATAAGGCAAGGCTGAGGCACATTGAAAGGGAAAGCGTACATGTGTGGATAAGATGGAAATGCAGCTGCCTGTGCAAGACTTATACTGGAATACTTCAAAAGAGGCTGAGGGCAAGGGAGGTTACACCTAGGATTACAGCTCAGACCTAACTGCTTTATTTTACTGTTTGGTAACAATTAGTATTTGTAAATTGCATGATATTGAGTTCTTTTGATTTACACAAAAGGATGCGTGCCATTCCTCTGGTTAAACAGCTATCAAACTGCACAGCAATCAAAGTGTGGCACGATAGCTTATCAATCTGCTAAACACCATTCATGAACCAGAACAATACTTTTGCAATTAAACGAATCGAGTGCTCATTAGCTACAATTGCTGCTCACCGCATGATAGCTCTGTACACATTATGGTTTTGAAATTCTGCTACCAGGGCATTTTTCTAAGGCTATTTTTAAACTCAAACATTTGCATCACAAAAAAGGAGAAAAGTGACTATAACGTAAAGGAATAAAATACTTCAAAAGGACGGCCACGTTTTCAAAGAGACTTCGGCAGGATGTTTTATATTTTCATTGTATTAAAATTCTGGCATAAGCACAGTTACTGAAAGGTAACTTTCTTTTTTTTCTTCTTCAGAGAACCTAGGAGATTTTATTTTATAAAGCACTTTGAAGATGAAGAGTTGGCAGGAACACAATTAAAAGCATAGGGCTGCAGGGGCCAAAGATTCAGGCCTTAATGGTTATTTTCAGATTTAATATAAGCACGAAAGGATGTTGAGACTTTATGAACAAGTGAATCTCATAAAACCCTCAAAAGCATGTAAATCAATAAATATTGTATAAAACACTGAACTGCGTTTCCCTGTGCCTCTTTAAATCTCAACAAGTGACTGGCAAAGAAACCAAAAAGAATTAGACTCCACACCTGTGCAACATCTTTCTTGTTTCCAAGCATAGTAACCCAAACCAAATTTGAAGGTTATTAAATTAATTAAAAACTGTTCGAGCCCCACTGATTTATTTTACTATTCATGTTTCACATTTACTAATATTCAGTATACCCAGGCTGTTTTTATTTCCAGTACTTTATTTTAATGGTTATGGTTGTATGAAAAACAAAATCAGATTTGATCAAATTTGTGCTTAGACCATTTACCAAAATATTATGATAGCATGCGAGGGGTACTGTTAGGGGAGCCTTTTTCAGCCAAAACATTGAGAGTTAAGGCCATTGCACACTGGATCCGAGAACGCATCCGAAATTTAACGTGCGTCTAAACAGAAAAAAACAAACAAACAATCATGTACATTCCCTATTGCACCTTGCACACCTTGAGTCTGTAATTGTCATACAATGGTGATGCGTTCATTTTGGAATCGAAACGTTTGATTTGATCCGGTTTGACGTGCGTTAAAAATCACATTGACCAATAAAAAACGACTGGGAAGACAAGTGGGTTCTTGCAGTACCATGAACAAAATGGAAAATCTAATTGTGTGTGCTGCCAAACAAAAATTACTTTATGATAACTCCAACAAAGATTACAAAGACTGTAAAAAAAGAACACATATGGAAAGACATTGCCGTGGACTTGGGCATGAATGATATATTATAAAACATGAAAACGTGGATTTTGTGCAGTATAGGTTATTACAAGCATATACTTTATTTCAATTGTAGTCAAGGAAGTAAAGAAACAATGGCCTAACCTGGAGACACATATCAGAGAAAGAAGCGTGACAGGGCAACCAAGAGCGGTCAGGGCAGTTAGAGTTAATAGTTAATGGTTCCTGATGCTATGACAACCGTGTTGTGTAATATCATATATATATATATATATATATATATATATTTTTTTTTTTAAGCATTGCGTAACATTATTGTAGTCTAGTAGAACCGTAATAATTAGCAAACGTTTTCCATCAGCGTTTGCTAATAATTAAGTTTATACTACATTTAACATTTTTGTGTTCAAAGTTATGTAAGAATTAACAGAATTGTATTTATTATTTATTAAAATACTGAAACTAGGTATATTTACTACAAAGCCTCTACTGCACACCAGCGCTCTGAAGTACGTATTAATGCATCTAGTGTGCAATGGATTGACGGGCGACTTTTTCGGATGACGGATTCTAAATGACAGAACGGATCCTGTGTGCAAAGGCCTTTAAGTCTAATTCCAACTCTAAAGTGACTCAGTACAGACTTGGTTGAGACTTAGAAGTTAAAACCCTTTGAGGGGATAAAACTTAAGACTTGCTCAATGTGCTGACATTATAAACCACAGGACTTTTATCCACCAGTCATAAAGCTCCATTTGTGGGATGCATGGTAGGCGACAGACAAAACTGTGTGTTTTGAATTACAGAACATTTATAACCACTGAAATAAATATTTAAATGGACCAATTGGCAGCAGTTACACGTGGCAAATTGACATAACAGAAAGCAGACACTGCTCAGTTTCACAAATGGAATTAAGCTGACAAGTAGGAGTGTGACGTTTTGTCATATATATATGTGATACTTCCTACGTAATACGTTATATCCTAATAGGGCTGTGTATCGCCACACATGATGAAAGTATTTAATAGCTACATTTAGTATTACCCAATGGTTCTTGGTGGTCGAGTAAAAGATGTTTATAGATGCAAGTTCTGCCTTTTAATAATGTTTTGATATTATCTTAACAAGCTAGTGTTCTGCAATGCCTCATTTAGAGAGCCTCAATACGATACCATGCACAGTATCATGACATTCAATACTGTCACAATACTTAGGATTGTATGTCTATTACATGTTAACACTAGAACCGCCGGATTTTCGAACTACCAAGAACCGCCATGTGGGTCATTTTGACCCATACATTTTTAAACTGCTTCGTTATGAAAATGAAAGGCATACTATCAGATACAAATGAAAAGTTTTATTCATGAACATCATATCTAACATTTGCATCGCAGAAATACCGTATTTAAATGGAAAATTAAACATAAAATACTTTATTTTCAAAATGAGCGCATATACAGCATGACTACAAACAGTGAAAAAAATATAATAAAATATTCATTTCAAAAGAAACGGGTGTGTACATGTACCCGTGTACACCTGTATATGTACACACAAAACTGTAAAACCAAAATCATTGTTTCTATTACTACATAAAAAGAAAACATAATATTACTTCCGGTATTACGGCTGCATTGTACTATATGGAGCGTACGCGTCTGCCTGCTGGCTCTGTGCCTGCATGCAGGAGCTGCAGGGGCGGACAAATTGGTAGTCCGGGCGCCCGGGACTACCAAAAATTGGGTCCGGACTATTTAACTGTAATGATGCAAAGCCCGCGGGACTACCGACGGCTTCTAATGATTTTTCTTAAGCAGTTACTTCAAAGATCTTCTATATAGATCTTTGGTTACTTTGTATAGACATACTGATAAAACAGCTCAGTTTAGTACACGCCTACTCAGTTGAAGCGGTAGCTATAGTAACCAGCGAATCCAATCACGACTGGTTCATGCCTTAAGATTCATGACATTCCTTTTTTTTTTTTTTTTTTTTTTTTTTAAAATCGCGCATTAGAAAAGAAAGTTTACAAACGAGAGGAGGTCATCTTGCTCGTTTGGTTGCCTCCTATTTTCTGTACTGAATGCCCCCTTATCTAATCTCCATTTGTGACCCCTTGTCCTTGATTCTTTTTTCAGGTCGAAAAAGTCCCCTGGGTCGACATTGTCAATACCTTTTAGAATTTTGAATGCTTGAATCAGATCACCGCGTAGTCTTCTTTGCTCAAGACTGAATATATTCAATTATTTTAGCCTGTCTGCATATGACATGCCTTTTAAACCTGGGATAATTCTTTGCACTCTTTCTGGAGTAACAATATCCTTTTTGTAACGAGGTGACCAGAACAGTGAACAGAACTTGCAAGATCAGCGACATGGGGAATTTGCTTTATACTTTACAAGAATGGCGGCGGCGGTACATAGTGATTTCAAGTACACAGTAGGCTACTATATTTTACTGGAGTTATGGCTGAGATAATATACATATATATATATATAAAACAAATTAATAAACAGGAGAGAACACTGTACCCTCAGTGGCTATCACAGTGTTACCGAGGTGCAGGGACACTGCAGCTCGAGCACAAGTAGAAAGTTAATAAAGGTGCACTATTTTTTTTATTTTATTTCCAACTGAACAATTAGCTAACGGTATTGTGAGGGAGCCCCCTCACATGGTAATGTCTTTATAAAGTGTGCAATGCATTTGTACTATTTTACATGTATACCCTGACGTTATTGTTGTTTTTATTAAGTCAGCAGAAAGCCGTGCTCATGTTTATATTCTGTGTACACGTTTAAGCCACGAAGTTTATTTGTACGCTACTACTGTATATTGATTGTATAATAATAATACGTCTTGAAAACAAAAACACTTGCAGAGTTTAGTTACTGATAATATGCACTGGATACTGTGAGTGCGCAGGGTAAAGAAAAAAATAACTAATCCTTTTTATATTTATGTGCTTTATAAATATTTGTATGAATATTTAAAAATATAAACGTAAACGGAGGGGCTAGGTTCTATAAATGGCACAGGTGAGGAAAAATAAAAACACTACTAAAAAAATAAACACTACTACTACAAGCACATAATAATTCCCACAGTCCATTTAGGACCCAGAACATGATTGTTTTAATTTGTTACGCGTGAATATTTTAAAACGAATGATGAGATATTGGTTAGATCAAAACCCAGACAGAGTCCCCAGGACTGACAAGTCAGGCCTGGCGGCAGCATGAACACTGTGGGGGGGCATCCACTTATTTAGGGGGGGGGCTCATTTTGGAAAAGACAAATAAATTACCTTGTATTCTCTATTTTACTTCACTGTGATGACAATGAATCAACACATTGCTGTGCAAAAGTATTAGACATGTTGCGTTTTTCTACTCTGATGCATTATGAGCATCAACAATTTACTCAATGTCTCCACTAGTGTTTTCTACTACTATTGTCCATCCATCAACAGTCCAAAGCACCTTTGACCATTGTTCCATAGTTCAATTTCTGTGTTCTTGTGCATATTTTGTTCCCCTTTCTTAAGAGCTATTCTTAGTGCAACACATCCTTTAAGTCCTGATTTCAAGAGTGATGTTCGTACTGTTGATTTGATGGACAACGACAGCTGTGCCTACTGCCAGTTCTGTTGTCAATTCAAATCTTGTCTTCTTTTTTTCCTTAAGGATATTATTGTCAAGTATTGCTCATCCTTGTTAGACAGTTTTTTGGGTATTCCAGTCCTGGGTTTGTCAATTACAGATGATGTTTCTCTGTACTTATTGATTATGCTTTGGTTACCACACTTTGAAAATCAAGTGATGCAAGTTATTTCACTCAATGTTTTTCCTTCTTTATGCAAGTCAGTTATTATAATAGTAGAAAACACTAGTGGAGGCTTTGAGTAAATTGTTGATGCTCATAATGCATAAGAGTAGAAAAATGCAACATGTCTAAAACTTTTGCACAGCATTGTAGTGTATTTTTTTTCCTGCTGAAAACAAGTTCCAGTGTATTCAAAAGGTCATTGCCACAGACTATACAATTCAAATAACTTAAGAAAGTGCAACACTTCGTGTAAAAGACACTACTTTCTTTACTTCTTACATATAAAAAGAGAACTCTGGAGTTTCAGACAGCTTCAAATACTCCAATTACAAGGACTCTCTTAATTCTTATATATAACAAAATAACACAGAAATACTTTCCTTGAAGCAGATTTTTTTTTATACTAGTCCAGATGTTTTACATACAGGGCTATCTTAGACGTGCCCTAAAAATGTGAGCAAGGAATGAAAAAAATAAACACTGTTGTAGAAGATGATTTACACGGCTACTTCAAGAAATGGCTCGATGAGGTTCTTGCTTGGATCAATATAACAACCAAATGAACCTCATCTTGTTTGTAGCATTTAAGTTCTCCATGAATAAATACTGTTCAAATCTTTTAGATTTTAGTAAAACAAGTAAACACAGAGTATAAATGCTAAACTAGACTAGCCTGATTAATTCATGTACACTAAAACATTATATTATATTCCTTAATTTTAAACACTATGCGTTCATTTTACAATTTTATTGTGTTAGATATTTTGAAAATCACCACTTCCAAATAATTTAATACAATTAGTTCAGCGGATAAAACAAAACAAAACAAAAAAACTATTTCTGGGAAATAACTGCTTCTGACATTTCTAAATTCAATAGTGAAAAATTAAGCATTATATTTAGGGCTACTAATGTAGATGCCTTCATCTTTCATGTTATTAAAACATAATTCTGTTTAAGCGTATTCAAGCCAAATGTCTCCGTCAAAACAGCATCCCAGTGCACCTTTAAGAACGTAAAACGTTTTACTAGCGAGAGGAGGCCATTCAGCCCATCATGCTCGTTAGGTTGTTAAAAATCTTGCAAAGAAAGTAAATTAGACAAAAGACAACCACTCTGGCTACTATAATAAACTGTATGTGCTTTTTATTGTGTTCATGCTGAACCTGCAGCCGTCTGCACTGGCGCTTGGAGCTTCTAAAGGTTCTGTTCTTTCCACTGCTCATGCATACAAATTACAATTCAAAACAGTTTTACAGCTATCACATTGCATACACATAAAATACGGATTACCACAAAATCCAAAGAATATAAAAACATTGCTAGCATTTCGGACATGTGGTAGTTTTAATGACACGTCTGCAAAGTATATTTTTGCAGCTTACAGCAAATGCACTGTAATGACGAAATAACCAAGCATCAATGAACTCCCTTTTGATCAGCTTCTAGCGCATTCCTGTTTTACTTGTTATATTTGCTGTGCCTTTTTTTAATATTATTATTATTATTATTTTTATTATTATTTATTTATTTCTTAGCAGACACCCTTATCCAGGGTGACTTACAATTGTTACAAGATATCACATTATTTTTATATACAATTACATTATTTTTTTACACATTATTTTTACATGCAATTACCCATTTTAACAGTTGGGTTTTTACTGGAGCAATCTAGGTAAAGTACCTTGCTCAAAGGGTACAGCAACAGTGTCCCCCACCTGGGATTGAACCCACGATCCTCCGATCAAGAGTCCAGAGCCCTAACCACTACTCCAAACTGCTGCCCTTTTTGTAAGTATTATAAGTAATATGCACAGGGATTCACTTACTGTAACTGAAAGAACTGAAGAAACTACAGTAAAAAGAAAAAAGTAAGCTTCGGCAAAGAGATTGGGGTGGCGATCTGAAAGATGTTTTAATAAAATGGTGGCATTTTTTCCTTGTTTTTCACTTCTTTTAAACACTTTCGACATTTTGGCTGTCCGCCTTCAACCAGATTGCTGTTGTCATATGGCTGAAATCCAAAATAGCTCCACACCAAGCTTTCTCCGGCATTCGCTATTACTGTCGAGTAATTTAATTTTCCCAGAATGCGCAGGCGATACTTCGATATTTTTATTTTACCCCAATATTAGGTATAATTGTGATGAAACTTCAGGCTTTTACCCTGGTAGCTCACCTAATCTGGATCATCCTGACACAGTCATTTGTCAGACAGTAATGGGCTTGTATAACCCAACTCCACAAGCAGGAAAACAGACTACCCAGTAGATATCACTTACTTGGTGGAGGAATCAGTGGCGGTGCACTGCTGACGTTGGGGGGAGGTGGTAGAAATGGGGGTGGAGGAATGTTTGGAGGCAGAGCTCCAGGTGGGAAAAATGGAGGCAGCTTGGCAGGCGCAGGAGCTGGTGCAGGCGCAGGTGCAGGAGCCGGATCAGCATCTGAGGTGGAATGTTCCGAAATGACCTGGGGGATATAAAAAAATGCCAGTTTAGTAATGTGTCCTATGCATGGTTAACTTTTTACTTTTGGAAGACTGAATTTATATAAACCATCTATTACTCTATAGATATTTGTTTAGTGTTTTATATAATACCTCTTCATGAAACACATCTTGATTGCGTCAACTTTAGGGTCAGCTTCTCAAGATTTCCATTACACAAGAGTAGATGTTAAAACTTCATGCTGATTTGAACTCGGCTCTCGCCAAGATAAGCACCAACTAAGACGTAGCTTTACAGTAAACTAACTTGGTTATGAATGAATATTAGAACTTGAGGTATCTGGTGTCAACTGTAATACAAGTATTTCTCAAGCTCCTCCTAAAACACTGCTGCCAGAAACGGAGTAACTGTAAATTTACTAACAGCTGATGGCTGCTGACTGTGCCAATGGGTGAACTCACAGCTGCTCCAAACAGCATAAGGTGTCAAGGAGGGAGTGGTTCACAAGGAATTCCACAACAGATGGGCACATGCGCAGGTGTGAATTGAAATAATAACCTGAATATTATTGCTCTCGTTGTTGTGTCGGCGCCGCCCCTCGACGCGGCTGATGGTGGCAGTCTGTCCCCCGATCACATTGATCGTTCCTGTTACGTTCCTGGAAAAGGCAACACATTGTTCGTTGCTGCAGACAAATACATACTGTGCAAGTAACCTAACTTTTAAACTACAACCACAAGAAATGTATGGCCTAGCTCTCAAATATTAATCATTGTTCAGTATGTATACTTTTGACTACAACCGTGTGTGTGTGTGTGTGTCGTCCCTCATCCACTTTGCTCCGATGTGTTTACAAATTTCATCTTGCCATCTTCCTGGAGGTCGTCTTCTTGGTCACTTTATATCTCTTGGGATCCAGTCTTGTATCTCCTTGGTCCAGCGATGGTCTGTTCTTCTTGCTACATGTCCAGCCCACTGCCATTTCAGTTTTTTCGCTCTTATAATAACATCGCATACTTTGCAATCTTATCCATTCCTTCTCTTCTTGTTATTCCCAGTATACACACACAGAGTACTCCGTCATGTACCCGCCCATCGCATATTCACCCTAACCTTTTATCTGCCATGATCAAGCTCTTCAGCAACGTTAGTTTATTATTTAACAGAGATAATTAGTTCACAGATTGTAGATCCCACCAAAGTTTCCATACACTGTGTTGTATGTGCTCCGTGCGCTACCATTGTTGGTAGTGTCATGTGCACTGTTCAGTGTGTTGACTTGATATGCAAACAAATCCTGTTCGCCTGCGGGGCGTATCATCTTCAACCTCCATCTCAATCTCTTCACTCAATTCAAAACTGAATTGTCATCGCGAGAGTGTCTTGAGACACACCGATTGGTTTATTCAATCTTTGAATATTCAATTTCCTCATTTTATATTCTGATTTCCACAAGAGCACATCATCCCTACAAAAATGCCGAAACACACCACTGTTTCTCTTGCAACAAAGTTGAAAATTGTTTGAGCGCTGAGCAATTTGGTGTTTTCCGTCCTTGTCTGAACAAAACTTGAAGGAATCATGAGGACATTCTTCGTTTGTCAAACAGCATGAACCTTGAAATGAAACGCAAATGAAAATTCAAAGAAAGGCGATGTGCAGGAGGCGTTAGTCAAGGAGAAGGCACAGCAACTAGTTTCTGAATTGGGGCACAATTTCAATCCTTTACAAGGATGGCTCAACTGTTTTAAAGCCTGTCACAACATTGTGTTTAAACATGAGCACAGTGAAAAGCAAGACACAGATGTTGCTGCAGCAGAGCACGGGTGGACAACAATCGTGCCCGTTCTCCTGGAGGAGTTTAGTACGGACGACATTTTCAACGTGGACGAAACCGCGATCTACTTCTGTGGGTTCCCAGACCAAGGATGTACATTTAGAGGTGAATCTCTTCAAGGTGGCAAGAAAGCAAAAAGGACAGAACAGCCCTGGTTTACACAAACATGTCTGGCAGTGAAAAACTCCCCCTCCTCGATATCGGTAAATTAAAGCAACCCAGATCGTTCCCCTGGGATCTGAAGAGGTTTCCTGTAATTTACCAAATGCATGGATGACAGAACATCTTAAATCAGGGGATAGGCAGCTGCACCTCTTACATCGGAATATCGCATTGATTTTGGACAACTGCTCTGCACATCCCCATGATGCTCAACTGGAGAACATAAAACTGGTGTTTCTACCTGCAAACACCATGGCAGATGCCCAACCCATGGATATGGGCGTCATCAAAAAGGCTTTTATAAATAAGCTCTAAATTGTCACATCATAATGGAGTTAGACGCCAACTCATCATTGAGATCTCTTGATGTTGCAAAATAAAAATCACTCTGCTAGATACCCTTCACCTCTTAAAAAGCGCCTGGGATAAGGTAAAACAAGCCACAATCGCCAACTGTTACAAAAAGGCAGGATTAGTGGTTCCAGGAGATAATTCAAAAGACACATTTGATGAGCTTCTCGGTGTTCCTTTACCCAAAAACCTTACTGTTGAGTTT
Organism: Acipenser oxyrinchus oxyrinchus; assembly: GCA_030684275.1. Taxonomy (NCBI): domain Eukaryota; kingdom Metazoa; phylum Chordata; class Actinopteri; order Acipenseriformes; family Acipenseridae; genus Acipenser; species Acipenser oxyrinchus. The sequence continues at coordinate 51,737,793 of CM060248.1, read as the reverse complement.
AAGAAACAGATTGGCATTACTTTTGATCTGTAAGCAACGGTGGACTTGTCTGATGTAGAAATCAGAGGTTCAAACAGCTAAGAGGTTGCAGCTGGAAAACAATCCTGCAAGTAATGAAGAAAGCAACCCTGATGCCGAGAATAACACACCACCACCATCAAAAGCAGAAACTTGAAAGGTTTTGAACCCAATTTGTGGAGTCATTCAAAGTCAGGGACTTTCACACAATGATTATTTTGCTATGACTGAGGCAGAAGTGGCACGCTTTATTTCAAATAACTAAGACAGACTTTATTTTATAACTTATGACAAAGTGAGGAGTCCCCCAATGTTCTGGTGAGTTGCTTCACCATTCTGTTAAATACTGTTGCGCATGTCTTGAATATTGCTCCTGTACAGGTATTTATAATGAATCTAGAGCTGCCGCTGCATTTTTGAATGTGTGTAGGGGTACTGTATTAATTTAGTTTGACAGTTTATTTACGTCAGTTTGTCTGTTGCTTTATTATTATAGTTTAGTAACATACACTTATTTCTTGTCTCTTAATTATTCTGTTAATTTAACGTGGAAGCCTATGGGAATTAATGTATGCTCTATTAACCCTTAGCGGTCCATTTATTCAGCGTGTATCAGGCACGTCAGGTCCAATTTATTTTCACACGTGCAGTTTATTTCAGACGCGCTGTTTAAAAGTATTTTTCACAGTAAAACAGGTTTAAAAGGCACTGCATATCAACAGGACACTCAGTACTGCATCTCCAGCCCCGCCCCACCCCTTGTTCGCTGTATTTTCACATACCTCTACATATTTTTTATTTCTTAGCAGGCGCCCTTATCCAGGGCGACTTACAATTGTTACAAGATATCACATTATTTTTACATACAATTACATCTAAAAATAACATATAACATCTAAAAAAGCTCTGCAAATGTCTGTGATATTGTTTGAGCGCTGGATGCAGAAGCAGCTATCTTGTTTGTTTATGTCTGTGTTATCTATGTGGTGTCGGGGCTATCTGTATTCATGAGATATGTCCCCCCCCCCGGCTCCTCTCAGCTCCTATCGGTCTCACTCAGCCATTGAATGGTTTTCTCGGCTTTTTCCGGAGAAAAAACGACTAGAGACCTGTTTTTTACGTCTTTTTGATGATGTCGGACAGGGTCTGACATTGGACCGGAAAGGGAAAATTGCAATGTCGGACCAGGTCCAACATAGGACCGCAAAGGGTTAAAAAAAAAAAAAAGTACCTTTATCTTGACCTTTGACCTGTCATTAAGGTCAAATGTAGAACTAGCTTTTAACTCCTTACAGAGTGTAGATAGGGTCATGGTTACTATAGAACACATATAGGAACCCATATATGCTCTATCAAAAAATGTCCTTGCCCGTGACCTCTGACCTCTCCTAAAGGTCAAATAAAAAAACTAGCTTATAACTCCTTAAGTGCAGAGAGGCATGGTTACTATGGGACACATATATGAACCAATATATGCTCTATCAAAAATGTCTTTGACCGTGACGTCTCCTTAAGGTCAAATGCAAAAGTTGCTTATAACTGCTTAGACAGTGCAGGTAGGGTCATGGTTAGATAGGAACAAGAATGCCTTGGAAGCTGTCAAGTTGCTTGCAACTTCTAGTTTAATGTGTTGATGCACGTGCGTCATGAAATGTTTCCCCTAAACTATACACAGAATACCAGTAATAGTTTTCAAGAGTACATTGGCATGATTTGCCATTATAAAAATCTTACCAATGTGCTCTACTGTATTCTATGCATGCGCATATATGCTCTCAGAAGGAGGATGCTACAATAGCTGTAAAAGAACAGTTATCAGCTGATCAGTGCCAGAGTTCTGATCTATCTCCATTATAGCACTTTTGTATCCTTGGCTACATTTTTAAATAAATTTGGGTTGTGCAGGCAGCAGACACTTGTCTTCAACATATTGAAAACACATCTAGTTGGGGGTTAAAGTAAAAAGTACACATATTGTATCTGACTGTAACCACCATTTTGAAGGCATATACAAATCAATTAAGGACTTGAATAAAAAAATAATACAGTTAAGATAATTGTGAAGTAGGACTTCCCACTTAAAGCACAGTGCAAATGTTATGACAATGTTGAATGGGGCAAGGTACCGGAGCACATCATTCTATTTTGTGTGTGTTATGGGTAAAAATTAAAGGTATTTTAAAAAGGAGAGTTCAGAATCAAGATGGACATTGTCAAAGTGTGCTAGTCAGATTATTAGTACTACATCCAAAAACCTTGTATGATGATGTGGATTGGCTTGTCTTATTTCATGTCTTAATTACATTTTGTGGAAGCTTTTGCCAGAATTCTTCCTTCTTGTATAAATGTCCTTGGAGAATGTTAGAACTACGAAAGGGCTGAGGCTTCTGCTTCCAGGTACAAGACCACCCACAGTACACACACAAAGGAGACAGTGAAAGCTGCAGCTGTGTTGTTGTTTCTGTATGGATTCTAAATTGAGTTCCTGAGAATTTAAATGTATATATTTACACAGTAAATATACAGATAAGCAGCTTTCAAAACTAAGAATAATTGGTCTTCTGCAACTCAGGGTGAAACAAACTGACACATCGTTACTAATGTATAACAGGGGATTAAATTGTGCATCCTCTAATCTAAAGGAGGCATGACATTTACTCGCAATACTACTGAAATTCAATAAAAAGAATAAACACAAAATGCATGCACACAATCAAGCGTTATTACGTTCTTTCGGATTTAAAGTAATATAAACATGCAAAGATTTAAAAGGCTCATTGTACAGAATACCAGCATACTGATGCATGCCGACTGAATTGAAGGCAATATCTTGTGTGCTGTTTCTATCATGAAGAAACCAAAGTTACATGACCGCAATATAGCAATTTTCTAGAGGATTTTTAATAATAAAAGACAATATAAAGTCAGAATCTCAAGCATTTTAAGAGATGACTATGGATTAAAAAAAAAAAAAAAAAACATAAAACTGTTACCCTTTAAGGTTTTCTTAATCAGACCTGTATCGATATCATCAGAAAGTACGTAGAGATAGACTAAATTGATTCTGGTATTCTGAATAACTTGTGGGAGGTCTTTAGCAAGTTTCATATATATAAAAAAGTAAGTGTGGTATAGGCACGTAATTTGTTACAAAGGGATGTCTACTCTATAGAATGGCAAAAAAATGGATTATTTTGCTAAAGGTAAAATATTGCAAATCTCCTCTTCAAGCGTGACATTCTTATTTGTTTCATGCTAACATAGGTCATCGCCAGGGATCCTAGGAATCCGTTTGCTGTGGGGAAACACTGATTTTCTATGCAGTCGGATCATTTTTAGTTTTACACTTGGGGGAGGGGCAAAAACATGGAAGGATTTTTTTGTTTGATAACCAAATCAATACACATATCATATATAACTCAACACAGGCAATTTTGCTTTCAGTTTACATAAACATACTTGTCCAATAAAACTAGAGAGGTCACGGTTAAACGAGGTGCCCATTCATGTCGAAACGTGCCTGCAGTTTGCTTCAGTATCCGAGCTGTTTAAAGAAAACACCCCTAAAGAACGGTTCAATGAGTTTAGCGAGGACGAATTTCACATCTGCCTCTGAACTCTGCAACTCCTCTGCCTGTAACTTTTTTTTATTTTTTATTTGGCAACATACGACGTCGGGTTAAGCATGATTATTCGACTGAAACCTCATCTATCAAACTAGTCTCAAGCTGTCGATTTCTGGTGTTTGTACGCGGAGCACAGCAGCTGGCATCAAACTAGATAGCACTGTAAAGATGAAGTGGTCAAAACAAAGATAGTGCTTCGTTTTGTCCGAGTGCTACAGTGCCTTGCATAAGTATTCACCCCCCTTGGACTTTTCCACATTTTGTAGTGTTACAACCTGGAATTAAAATGGATTTAATTGGAATTTCTACCATTTGATTTACACAACATACTTAACACTTTGAAGGTGCAAAATATTTTTTATTGTGACACAAAAGTTAATTAAACAAAAAAAAGACATTTGTTGGTTGCATAAGTATTCACCCCCGAGTCAATACTTGGTAGAAGCACCTTTGGCAGCAATTACAGCTGTGAGTCTTTTTGGGTAAGTCTCTACCAGCTTTGCACATCTGGATCCTGCACATTCTTCTTTGCAAAATTGCTCAAGCTCTGTCAAGTTGGATGGGGACCATTGGTGAACAGCAATTTTCAAGTCTTGCCACAGATTCTCAATCGGATTGAGGTCTGGGCTTCGACTGGGCCATTCTAAGACATTCAGGTTCTTGTTTTTAAACCACTCCAGTGTAGCTTTGGCTGTGTGTTTAGGGTCATTGTCCTGCTGGAAGGTGAACCTCCGCCCCAGTCCCAGGTCTATTGCAGACTGAAACAGGTTTTCCTCTAGATTCTAATTCCCCTGTATTTGGCTCCATCCATCTTGCCCTCAATCCTGACCAGTTTCCCAGTCCCTGCCGATGAAAAGCATCCCCATAACACGATGCTGCCACCACCATGCTTCACTGTGGGGATGGTGTTCTCAGAGTGATGAGCAGTGTTGGTTTGCACCACACATAGCGTTTTGCGCTAAGGCCAAAAAGTTCAATTTTGGTCTCATCAGACCAGAGAACCTTTTTCCACATGTTTACTGTGTCTCCCACATGCCTTTTGGCAAAATCCAAACAGGATTTGATGTGGTTTTTTTTCAGCAATGGCTTTCTTCTCGCCACTCTTCCATAAAGCCCAGCTTTGTGGAGCGCCCGGGTTATAGTTGTCCCATGGACGGTTTCTCCCATCTCAGCTGTGGATCTCTCCAGCTCCTTCAGAGTTACCACTGGCCTTTTGGTTGCTTCTCTGACTAATGCCCTCCTTACCTGGTCACTGAGTTTTGGTGGACGGCCTTCTCTAGGCAGAGTCGCGGTTGTGCCATATTCTTTTCATTTTTTAATAATGGATTTAACGGTGCTCCGGAGGATGTTCAAAGTTTGGGATATTTTTTTTATAACCCAACCTTTATGCCGGACTTGTTTTGATAGCTCCTTGGTCTTCATGATGCTGTTTGTTTAGATATGCTCTCTAACAAACTCTGGGGCCTTCCAGAAACAGGTGTATTTAATCTGAGATCATGTGACACTTTAATTGCACACAGGTGGACGCCATTCAACTAATTATGTGACTTCTGAAGGCAATTGGTTGCACCAGAGCTTATTTATGGGTGTCACAGCAAAGGGGGTGAATACTTATGCAATCAAGACTTTTCAGTTTTTTATTTGTAAATAATTTTGAAAAATATGTACATTTTTTTCCCCACTTCAACATTATGGACTATTTTGTGTAGATCAGTGACAAAAAATCCTAATTAAATCCATTTTAATTCCAGGTTGTAACACTGCAAAATGTGGAAAAGTCCAAGGGGAGTAAATACTTATGCAAGGCACTGTATAGCTGTACCTGAACCAATCGAGCCAGCAGCTGAAAGACCATGTGGAATAGACAAGAATAGAGCCATGTCAGTGCTTTCAGGTGAAGTGGTGGAAGGCCAATGCGCACCGCTTTCCTTTACTGGAAAAAAAGTTACCTGTGCATTCCAGGATCCTCTGAGCCTGCAGAACGTCTTTTCCACTAACTGTAAAATCGGTTGCATACAAGACTGACACCGGAACACAGTAACGTGTTAATTTTTCTGAATACAAAACACTTGTAGTTACAGGGTTTTTTTTTTTTTTAATATACCTGATTTCACCTCAGCAGGACTTTGAAAAGTACTTGTTTAATCACAATTGGACCATATTTTGTTTTCTGAGGGAACGTTTTGGATTTTTAGCAAAAGACCGAAAACTTTCTTGGATTTTCTTGTGTAAATAGTTGCTGCAGACATTTCATGTTCATGTTATGTTTCATGTTGGATGATATTTGTCATATTTGGCGAGTACAGTGGTTTAAGATGTTTTAGTTCAGTAGTTGTGGGCACAGTTTATTAAAGTTGCAGTTATCTGTGGTCATTTCAAACAACGGGAAAAAAATCTTGTCTTTTACGTACATACTTTTAAAATGGATTCATAGCATTACTTCACAAGAATCTTGAAAAATGAATTGTTGATTGCTAAATTTATGTGATGGTAAGGTGTATTTTAAATGGGGTTTTATTTTTATTTTTTTAAATGGGTTTTTATTTTATGTGAAACCAGTGTCCTCTGTAGTGGATCGAGATTAACTATGAAACTTAGAAAGGCGTACCAGTACACATATCATCAATGTGATACAATCGTGATGCAATTAAAAGAGAATTTGTGCTCTAAGCTGCCTCTATGTTTGGTAAACAAATGTCAATGCATGACAAAGTAAATACATGTGGAAAGTGTACTTACTTAAAGGGTATTCAGTGACAGTGTAACTATGGTTAACCGATAGAAGTCAAATAGTTTCTTATTAAACAATATTTACATCCCTAGATTAGACTCGAATGTAGAACGGAAACAAGAGGCTGAAAACGCAGGGCCATCAAACAGGAAAGAAACAGATCATTTCAGCATTTTACAACTGCCAAAGAACAGCGTGAAACTGTCATTTCAGATTTTGTCCAAATGTGTGTAAAAGCTCTGTAAAAGCTCAAATGTGTGTAAAAGCTCATTCCTCTGTACAAAGTGGATCAACCGGCAGATTTTTTCAGGCAGCACATTAAGGGAGGCGGTGCCATTCCCAAGTCAGACCAATTGTATTCCCAGGTCTATTTTAACAATAGCCATCTGTATGACAAAGACTAACTCGGAGTTGAACGAACATGAATACTATTTTAGTTTTTTATTATTACTACACAGAAGTATTTGCAATGTTTGAAGTAAAATGGTAAGTAGGGAGCTTGGAGCTTCCTTAGAATTTGAAAGTGAAAACTCAATTTCAGCCTTTAATTATTTTTGCGGAATTACACAGATTTTTATTTATTTATTTTTTTTATTGTGGAAAAACTAGGATCCCTGGTCATCACCGTTTTGATAAATTCAAGAATATATAAGTTAAATAATCCTCAGCCATCTGTAAAAAGACCCAATACTATGGAACTTCACAGACATGCTATGTAAACAATATTGTAATAAATAGTATGTGTCACAAGGAAAATGCCACCCAAATTCCAAAAAACAAGTCCCAACTTGACAGCTTTCACAATTACTTCTCTACACAAAATACAGCTACACAAAATAGGAAATAAAGATTGCAATTGCTCTACCATTAATGCACTAGACATTCAGATTCAGACTTCAGAACTTTTATCTGAAATTTGAGTCTTGGTGATTGATCCCCATGCAGCAGAGTCATGCAAAACTTACGTATAAAATGACAGATCTTGACAAGCTGGGCCTCCTGACCAATGAGTGGGAGAAACCCTATTTGGTTAGAAAAAAAAAAATAAAAGTACAAATTAAAATAAATAAATAAATAAATAAAAAGAAAAACAAACACGGGCACCAGATTTAAATCACCACGTCCCTTAGCTCCTGCAATGAAAAAAACACAGCTCCAAGACAGCAGTGCCAATAGTATAAAAAAATGAAATTGTTGCCACTATTTTCTCCAATGATGTAGTTGTCCAATTATGTTACTTGTTTTCAAGTAAAACTTCAAAAATCAGATACCCAGAGATGCCACGGAATCTCATCTTAATATGACCACAGGCTTCTTGCCATGTGTATTTTATGAAATTGACCCAGGCACTAGGCAAAGGTAACACTGTAAGTGTATTCATCAACTGAAGCCTTCATAAAAATTTTTTAAAAAATCAGAACTGCTACATCATGTTACTAATGATATGAGAAATAATAATCAAAAAATTAAAAAAAAACCACACATTTTCAAAAGCGTTAAAATAAGAACAAGGTTGCTAAGGTCTTTCTAAAACTTGATTTAGACCACTACAGGAATATTTACTCTCTTTACTCTCAACCATCCTTCTAAAGTACATAGTGATTTAGTGACTGATAAACTTTGTCCCCTTATGAAAAAACATGTTCTAAATGTCTTTTATTTTCTTTTTCTACAGTAGGACGCTAACCTGGATGAAGGAATTCCTGGTTTGAAGACATTAGTAGGCGAGGTAAAATCGACTTTAGGTGTCGGTAAACTGACTTCCTTTTCAGCATTTCCAGTTCTTCCCTGCTGAACCTGCAAGAAATAGTTTTAGACATTAAAAAAAAAAAATATTCGACATACACTTCAACTTCCAAATATAAGCTAATTTTGATGTAGACTTACAGATCATAGATATTTACCATTACTGTTAATTTGTACTGGACAACAGCAATAAGGGGACTTGACAAGCATATAAAAAGAGCTGGTCCATTTAAAATATAGCATCTCAAATTCTCTGGTCAGCATCATTGCTAAGAGGTGTCCCATCTTTTTTGCTAAAAGAGCAGACAAAGGAGTTTCTAAAGAGCCATTTAAAAAACCCCATCTGAGACAGGACACAACTTTGTAAACCTGCTACCACAGATGAATACATTTTTCTTGCATGAGACCCATGATTAAACCTGACCTATAGAATTATGTAATACAGTGTTAATCAATACCTTGAAGTCTTTGGTCTTTATAATCTGCAAGCCAAAACATCACAGGACTACATGATCTTAGGTCATATTTCAAATAGAAAATTAAAAGAAACATGAAGTTGGCATCTGTAATGGTTTATGATATATTAGCAGTTGAATTAGCAATGGTGGCAGTGGGGAATATCAGTTAAATATAAGCTTCCCTAACTGGGCCTTTTAATATTAGAATGTAAAACAAATGCAACTGCATCTCAATGGTAATGTACAGCAGGTAAAAGTGTTTGTTTTCAGGATGCAGCTATCTTTACTAATCACCGTAATTTTGCTGCTTGTCGAGGTAGCTGTTACAACTTCAAGCCCCATTCTCAGTCTCTTCTGTTTTTCACAATAGGCCTTCCAAGTGTCCTCATTGAAACCATAGTTGAAATAATCAGACAGATCAGCACCTGAACACAAATTGACAAGATCATATTAATTAAATTGCAAAAAACAATAAAAATAATTTAAAATTAGACTGGATGCTTAAAACAAACAAGTATATAATTAAAGTTGGTATTATTATTACAAGAGACATCACTGGTCAGAGAAGGAGATCATTTGTATTTATTTTATGCAGTGCTTGTTTGGTACTTAATCACATCCTATGTTGGACTTAATCAGTACCTACAACAAATAATTAGACACAAGGAATCTATAGAGCTATATCTGAAACAAAAATCTACACATCCTGAAAAAATATTAGCATAATAGAAGGAAGTAGTAATTATGTTGCGAATACTAATAAGCCTTGATTTTAAAGCTGTGGTTATCAGTCATCACTGAACTCAAATTTATGTTGGTTATAAATATTATTTAAGAATATATGGCTGGTTTCACAGGTCCAGATTAAAAGTAATCTTACACAACTCAATGCTAATTTAGGTAAACTTGTCCAATACTAGTGCTAATTCAGGAGTGTGCTCAATGAGCAGAGCGCCCCAGGGCGTTACGTGGCTTTTCCTATTGAAGGACGTGCACGCCACGAGCGCTTCCTAACTGTAGCGAGTCAAGCTCTGAGCTGCCTCACTGGAGGTTCAAAATGGCTGACCTGCATTATCAGTGCGGTTGCTGCAAAAAGGATCTTTCCAAATATGGACTTGCTTGACAAACAAACCAATGTGTGCCAAGTAATATTTGTTGTCATTTTGGCTTTTTAAAATGGATTATATTTGTTTAATTGGATATTTTAGAAACATGAACTATTTACAGCTTGACAAATCTCACCCAGGCCTCAAGATGCTAAACCAAAAAATAAATAAAATAAAAAAGTGTCAGTACTTTATATAACAAATATACAGTAGTAGTAATTCCATTTTAAAAAATGTATTAAAAATGACAATACCTTGCCTGCCATTTTGAAAATGCTCGCTGCTAGCAGACAGTTCTAGAACTGCCAAAGTCTGTTACGGGGCGCCAGGAGAGAGAGCTCTGCTGAACGCACCCCTGGTCTGTGAAACCAGCTGATAAAGTTCACATTTCATTCTAATGACTTGCTGTAGAACAGAAAATTATAAAAAATAACCTTCTGCAAAACATTACACAGGTGAAATGCTTCATGTTTTACCTGGTTTTCTCCAGGGTTTGTCTTCAAAAGAATCCACGTCTACTTCCAGTAGTGGAACACCATTGATACTTCCTGGTGCTTCAAGATCGATTCCCTTTGATTTCCCTACTAGAACATAGTGAAAAGTAAATGAGTAAGATACACAGATGTGATGGCATGTTTCCAAATGTCAGACTACACTGGCTATGTTTGCGTGCTGCTGCTTTGTCCCACATTGTTCCACGAATGCTGGTGTTTGTATTCTGCTTGCAATCACCACCTTCCAGTTCGCAATTTAGTTGTTTTGGGTTTCTTGAATAACAAATCCTTGATTTTTCCCCATTTGACCCTATCAAACACACAGAAGTTACCTTTGTTGTATAACAAAAAAATAGAATAAAATCTAACTGCATTACCTGCCCCATATGGCCTTCCAGCTGTCTTAATGTTGAGATTCACTGGAGCCCCACCATAGGCTCTAGAACACAAAACAGTTAACCAATAATAAACATGCAACTATAAATACTAGCCTAATACGGCACTCGTTTCGGAGGACGCGAGTGCTTGTCTTAGTCTCTCCCGAGTTAGTTCGGGGGTTGCAGCGCTGAGCCAGGTTGAATAACTTATTGGACATTCCAAAAATGGGATAATGAATAAAAATAATTGTTAAACAAAAATAAATAAATAAATTGTATACTTTTCAGACCTAAAAATGTTAATTGTTTTATAATTGTATTATAACCTTTTCCACTAACGAACAAGGTTTTCCTTGTCTCGTCGACACATTTCATAGTTTATAAAACATCTACAAGTAATTTCTTTACAAAATGTACTCACGCATACTGAGGAGCCCCCGTTTTAATGTCCCCGATGGTGACACGAACGTCATCGTCATCATCATCACTGTCACTATCTGTGTCCTCATCGTCTTCTGCTGTGTCCTAGCAATACCAAAAGGGAAACACCACTTACAAAACAAGACATTGCCTTGAATAGCTCAGCCATTCAGGTGGGATTCAAGATTGCTTATGTACATTAAAAATAAAATCCATTGTCCACCAGTCAAAATTTGAGCATTCATCTTAATTCTACAACCCCAATCTATGGTGTTCAGTTAAACTTTATTTTAAATAATGAAAGTATCTGTAGCAATTAATATTTTAAATTCATAAAGTACAATTACAAAAATACAATATTCAATTGAAGTTTACTTCTTACAAAACTATGAGACTCAAAACGGTAGACAATTTAGTCATTTAACCCTCAGATAAAGCAATGGGATCATGTGCATGGTTAAGGAAACTAGAAGTGAAGTTTCAATGTATTTCACAGGAATCACATTTAACTTGCTAACAAACAAGATTTCCTTCTCACTTTTCAGTACATTAAATGATCAATTTCATCCACATTCAATATTAATATTCAAAATAAAAATTTACGGAGCAAGCATTCACAGTTACATTAATGATTACAAATAATGCTGACGCCATTGAATATACAAAATAATGACCTGCTTCGCTACACCATTTCCAGTGGCTTCCTCTTCAACAGTAGGTGGAGGAAATGCACTGTGAAAAAAAGGCAAATAAATGCATGATCAAATCTGAATTAAACAAGGCTTTATTGAACATTAAATGCCATGTTGTCTAACTAAAGGAGTGTGGATGTGAATACTTTATACAAGTGTGCGTCTCTTTTTTGGAAATAAATATCGGTTCTGGGGGCAACGCTGCCCTGGAGAATCCTACCTCTGCCTTCCTCATCTTTTTGGGGTGTTGAAGTTTGACTTCCAGTTGGTTAAAACGTTTGTACATTTAAAGAATTGTAGCTTGTTCTACACTGTGCTTTATAAATGTATAAAGAAGGTATATAACCCTCTAAGCAATTTTTTTCTACTACATTTTACAGTGAAATCTCTGAATAAGGCAAGATGCTGAAACAGACAATCACTGCTTTAAGTAGGCTACTTTCAGAAGATCAAACTGGTAATTGAGTGTGAAAGACCTTTTTGTTAGACAAACAGTTTCCATATACCCCAATTAGGATAGATGGAAGACTATCTTATGGAAGTCAAAAAGTCACATGACTTCATTACAGTGCTGGGACAAATATCCAAATATTCAAACAGATATTTATTGACATGTATTCGGATACAAAAATCAGATGTTTGTAAATCTAGAAATAACAAAAATACCTTGCACTTATTTACCACCTCACCAGAAGTTGAGCGACATTCAAAAATGGCAAATGAAAAAGAGCTCAGTGTGATATGTGAGATTAATACATTAAAAAAACAACACAGGATCAACACAGCAGCTCTTGAGCCTCTATTTAAAAGTTTTAGACAGCAAAAAGTAAACAAACCAGATTATGCGCATGTACGTATAGTGATCTCTATGGAAGGCTATCTGGGTCAAAAATGATATATATATATATTCCACTTTGTTATGTGGAATGTTATAAACGGAACCAAAACATTTATTTCCCCTTCATTTTACGTCATTTCCACATTTGTTTCATTAGAAATGTTTAAAGTTAAATTTCAGTTTTCATTTGCTTGTTAAAGTACAAACAGGCACAAGTAAACCACATGTTATTACTTTATGAAAACGTGTCTATGGCCACTGTTTACTGCGAAGAAACGGCAATGGCAAGAAATCTTTTTTTTTTTTTTTTAAAAGGCAAAAAAAAGAAAAAAAATGTGGCGTCAATTTCATTTAGTATTTATTTCGGGAATAAGCAGAACAACGTTTAACGAACTGCTGTTTGGCATCCCTTGTTTTGTAGTTCATTTACTGGGGTCAAGTAAGTCCTACACAACTTATTCTTTACTCCTGGGATATTTTTCTATTTTAACGTGTTACATATTGTATGGTCTTGCTGTAAAATAAAAGGCACACACACAGGGGCCATGCCCCCCCCTGCGGTCTCTGCCTGCGTTCTGAGCAATATAATGGCGTTTATTACTTTTTGAAAATGAACAAATCTTTAAATTATGAGCGAATATCCGAACATGAAAATCCTGTGTTCGTCCCAGCACTTACATTACAAAAATTAAACCCAGCAATAAAACATGCCGCTCTCTGTGCATTACAATGTCAACGCGCATATTTCGCAGTAACTCATGTTTTACACTTTCCGCTAGGTATACTCTAGTCCAGATGTCTGTTCTTCCAATACTGGATTATGGTGATGTTGTGTATAAAATGGTCTTGAAAGCTGCTTTGTGGAATCTTGATGCTTTATACCATATAGCTGTAAGATTAATAACTTCTTATCTTACTCGTCACTGCAGACTATGCAATTGGATCATTGGCTTAGGTTAGTTTATAGAACCCTAACTGGGAAAACCCCACTATATCTGCGCAACCTATTACAGTTCTCTGCTTCAGTTTACACTTTAAGATCAGATTAATTTATTAGATTTGTTCTTCCCAGAGTGTCCACTGTTTTTGGGTGTAATTAATTTCAGTTTGCGGCTGTTCATGACTGGAATGAATTTCAAGAGTTTTGTTCCGGAGGATGTTTTTAATCGGAATCTGAATTCACGACTGTCTGATGTCTGTGTTTGTACTTTAATGGGTTATTTATTTTGTAATTGTTTTCTATATTGTATTTGTTTGCTTTGTGCTGCTGTGCTGCCTCTTGACCTGATCGTCGTCGTAAATGAGAATTTGTTCTCAAATGTTCTTATCTGGTGAAATAAAGGTTAAATGAAAATTGAAATTAATCCAATTAAAATTCCACTTAGAGGGACAGCAATTTTAAGTCTATTGTCCTTGAAGATGTTCTAAAACCGTACTAGCCATACAGGTGTTTTTATACACTATGTTCCCCTAAATCTTGAACCGATGTCCTCTAGCAGAAACAGAGGCTTTAGAACCCTCCATTGCACAATAGTTTGAAATGGTAACATTTCATTAAGCGTACAGAACTAAATTAGCCATAAACGGTTTTAAAAACCATTCCGTTTTAAACAGTTCATATCTAGTCTACTAAATAAGATAAAGTATTTGATTTAATATGACATTTGCTTTCTCAGCAGCATTGGAACTGCATTTCCCCAGCCCAAATTAAGCTCACTCATTCCAAACTTCTTAAACAGACATTAAAAGATACCCGAATACTCCAACTTTAAAACACATTAAGCTATTTTTATGAACTGAATCATTTCTACTGATTTTGATACCACTCCGGTTACCTTTTTTCAGAGGGGCACCCTGTCCAAGCATACTGTTCATAAACCAAAAAATTACTGAAATCTTGCATCACACTGATAATCGTGTAATTGCTATGAAAATGTATTATAAATGGTTTGCTATGGCATATTACAACACATTGACATGAAATAGGGATAAGGCCATTTCATTACTTAACTTGCTCCTTTACTGTTCATAATATTTGCAATCATTGTAGTTCAGTTTCATGTTACTCCAAAACTGAGATTATCTTTTGTATCCCCTCCCCTCCCAAGATGATTTACACTGAATCAACTGCTGGTTGTGGACTCTTCCCATTCCCCATGGTTGGCCCTATCTGCTCTGTACTTGGAGCCAACCAAGTTGAAAAGCCACATTAACATTTTAGAGAGGCCTAGGCACACTGACAGAAAAGGCTAAGAGCAAATAGCTTAAAATGCCATTTTATTTATTTTTCCAAAGTGAAACTAAGTCAAGTGCACAAACTAATTAAGAACTTTATTTGGTGATATTTTAATATCAGAAGTTAGATAGGAGTTCTCTGCTAACTAATTAAAAAAATAAATTAAAAATCACCAAATACAGTTCCTAATTAGTACACTGAAAAGCACCAGCCGAAATTTTTGTCTACTTAGAAGTTAGATTAATCTCACTTTCCCTTTCTTTTTTATGATGTTTACAATCATTCTGAGTGGTTTGTGCTCTATTGCTCCAATAGAAAATGCAAATATTTCAGAATCCACCTTGCATTATTAAAAGTACAGCATACTTCAGTAACCCCCTTAAAAACAATATCTCTGATATTGTCTAACTACAGTATGTTAAACAAAGATATAGTGCTACTGTATAATGGTGCATGCTAAATAACAAAAATAAATAATACAAAGCTAAGACATTATGTCAAAAGGTCACCACTGAGTCATCTCCAATGTGGCGAAAAAACTAACTGCCCGATCTATGCAAAACACCATATTGATATATTCTGGTACGTAACTTTGGCAAAAGAAACTTAATCGTGCTTGTGGGTTTTCAGATTATGGTTTTAGTCTTTTTGGCATGAGAAGATTGACAACTCTGTGGTCCCTGCCAGGCCCTGTGTAGTGCTTTTTAGCATTACTGAATGTTTGGGTGGCTACTTGCATTGGCAACACAGAGCTGGTCTATAGTATGGAGCATCATGGGATTTAATTGGAATCACAAATTACTAAAAAGCTGGCAACTTAGATTCTGCACACTAAGATAACACGGGTGGATCCTGATACATAGAAAATGCTACAAAACTAACATCACAATTAAACCTACTTACCCTTTTGGCTTACAAACTTAATACAGACACAAACACTATAGGTACATCAACCATAACTTCAAACACTTAAATAGATGATATAAACTGAAAAGAAACTTAGGAAAATGTGAAACTGTTTCTTGCATACACTGGCACACTTACCTGCCAGTGACAGGTGCTGCTGCTTCCTCCTCTTCTTTAGTTTCACTTTCATCTGACCAAAAGGAAATACAGATATTATAAGCAACCAATGACCAAAAGAACAGAACAAGAACTGTTAATATTAACACCACATTAAACATTAGCGTTAATATTTGGGCAATTATTTTAGAAAAATCTGAAGACAATAAAGCACAGATGGAAATGAAGGTGGTTGTTGTTCGTCAATGTAATAACCAAGCGTAATGTAATCTCAAATTATCAATGTTCATCAAAACAAACACACATATAAATACATAGTATTATATGAATAGTGTAAAAGTAATAATGTAACGGTGCAGCCAGTTGGGATATTAGGGCTGCACCATAGTGGTCCGCTTTTATTGACAGCAACACCAGCCTGCAGCTATGCGTGCACAGTGCATGAGACATAGAACCTGCAGGGGCTGGCATAAAAGACCCCATAGGCTAACACTGAATTCAAGGGACGTACCTGGACTAAGAGAAGGGGCAGAAAACGATTATACAATGTTGTATTTCTGCTGGCAGGCTTTTGGGTTATTTGAGGGGAGGATGCAAGCTCCTCTGGGCAGAGTGTTGTGTGCACTGTATCGAATAAAGAATTGCCATCCCAGACCACACCATTCCTGAAAAGCTGTTATCAGAAGTGGGATGGAGTGAACACCGTGGAAAGTAAAGAGAGAGCCAGATGAGAGAAGGACATGGGCCAACACACCGCCACTGAATGGGTGGAGGTTGGCGGCAGTGGGAGGGCTTTCCAAGAGTGGCCCCCTCTCTGCCCTGATAACCTGGGGAGCTGTACCCAGAGGGAGTGAAGCTCAGGCTGTAACACCGCCTGCGTAAACCAGGGGACAGCCTGGCCAGCCTAGCATCAGAGCTGGTGAGCTGCTGAGCCTACATGGGGTCTTCTGCCACCAAACAAGAGGCGCAGCGAAGGCTGCAATTTGTTGAGGTGCTTGGGACTGGAGCTGCGGAACCCCCTGCGGCTACAGCACCCCCAGACTCTGCAGGCTGCACTCTACTTGGCACAGGAGCCGGAGGAGGTGAGCAGTATGCTGTTGCTGCTCCTTTTGCAGGTTGTCGCCCTTTTTGGGGCAGTAGCGGCCGGAGACGGTGCTGCTCCTGCTGGAGCTGCAGCCAGCAGGTTCACCTGCGTGGACGATGCCCAACCGGGTGACTCTGGTAACAGCACGTCCAGTTGGGATATTAGGGCCGCGCCGTTGTGGTCAACTTTTGCCTACAGCAACACCAGCCTGCAGCTATGCGTGAGAGACAGAGTCTGCAGGGGCTGCCACAGAAAGGCTCTGTGGCAGGGCAGAAGCCTGCTGCTGTAAATAGTGAGTGTGTTAACACCAGCGCTGTTTCCTTGGCAGGGGATTCAGGGGACGCAATGAGATGGGGCGGTCAATTACTATACAATGTTATATTTCTGTTGGTGGGCTTTGGGTTATATAAGGGGAGACTGCGAGCTCCTCGGGGCTGTGTTGGGGTCCCCAACGTGGGGAAACATGCGTGTGTGTTGCGAGCCCTGTATCCAATAAAGAATTTCCGTTCCGGACCGAGGGCAGTCTCCTGTCTGATCTATTCAAAATACGATTCCTGAAAAGCTGCTACACGCTACAGTATGAAAGAACAGTCATTTTATCATACCCAAACCTTCAATAAATTGATTTCAGTAGATATGCTGGTAAAGAGTACTAAGATCATTTGGCAACTAGTTAAGTGTTTAGTTGTGTAATACTCAGAAAAACGTTATTTTCGTAAGCTTGTAAAGCAGCGGTACTAATCTGTACGTACAAAGAACAGGCCGACATGCGCAGCAGGTTTGTCTTTAAGATCTCCATAGTTCATTCAAACTTAATGCATGGAATGCACAAGACATTTTAGAAACCTTAAAAAATACCTTTATCTAATACAAAACACATACCCCCATAAAGCCATTCTTCCTCTTCGTCTCCTGCTTCTGCACTTGTATCAGTCACCATCGACTTATCCGCTTCTTCAGCAGACATTTTTTTTCAAAGCAGGGTGATTTTTTTGTAAACGTCTCTTGTTTATTACACTTTTGGGTTGTTTTTATAAAGCCCTTTTCTGTAAAAGTTTCAATTAGAGCTCAATATAAATTCAAATTATGATTTAACCCATCAGGAAATTTTGAAAATCGTTAAGCCCCAACACGTTTTTAGACAGAGACCTTTCACCTTTCACCCGCCAGTGATACAGCGAGGAAGGAACGCGCTTCTGCTTCACAGGAAATGCTCTGCCATTGGTCGAAACCTGTGAATGTGCAAAAGTATACAGTACTGCAGCTTTTGTACGGGATGTCTAATTCTGTGTGATATGACATTACATTCTATATTAGCGAAATAACTAAAAACTACGCTGAAGTAATTTTCATATTTCTGCAGTTTGTATGATACTAATTTTGCCAGTTATTGTACTGACAATACAATAGCTATACTGCCATACACATTCAAACTATTTAACAGCTCTACACACAATAATATACATATAATTTATATAAAAGTTTCCAGGTTAAAATGACTGACGGATCAAAATGGGTTGCAATTTTTAATGCCATAGATGTGGAATGTTAAATGCCAAATAAAATATAACATTTTGGAATTGTCTTCCGTGTGTGTTAAACAAGCATTTGAATAACTGACTTGAACTTCAAGCGCAGCTATTATGTATGAAAGCAACATTTCTCGCCCTATTTTCAAATATAACATTAAACAAACATCTCCAAATAGAGGGATGCTGTCTCTCCCTATTCCATTCAGGCACTGCTGTACTGAAAAGCTCGGGAGTGTTTGTAATACGTCATATTTGTGCGACTGGTGAAAGCGCGTCACCTATAAAGAGACACGTTCTTGTGTTTTAGTTGTCAAGTCTGACACTTGTATAGGTATTTTTTTTCTATCTGCTTTTAAGTCAAAGTTCGTTTAGGCACTTTTTAAAAAGCTTGACGTGTGAAAACATGTCAATTTCCATCGGGCTTGCCTCCTTTACTCAGCAGGCATGGGACAAAGTGTTGTCAAAAGTAAAGAAAGCAGTTGTTTTCATGGACGATAGATGTGCTGAAAGTTTGCATTGGAATGGGGGAGCACAGAGGCTGTTTGAAGCAGGGGCTCAGAATGTAAAACAGTTTTCCAGTTTCGAAGCCGGAGGTGCAAAACAACCAAAAGCTGTTTTTGTTGTAAGCACTCTATTAAAAGGCAGAACGGCAGACGTAGTTAAAGACATCATCGGTCTCAGCTCTTTCCAGTACTGCGTTGTGTTCACCGCTGTTGCTCACTCCATTCATCTTTTAGCTAACAATGCCAGCCCCGAAATGGAAGGTAGGCGCGTTTTTGAGCAGTTTGAGGAAAAGATTTGTGAATGGATGGGCGACATGAATTACACTGCCGAAGTGATGCATGTCCCGTTGTTTTTGGCTCCTGTATCCCCTCATCTGCATATTGCACCTGCCTTTGGAAGTGTGTTTCCCCTGGTATCTCAGGATCTGGATCAGATAAACCTCAGTCGTCCAGACAAAAAGAAATTCGGAAGCATTGCAGACGTGGATCTGCATTCTCTGCCACCTGAGCTGCAGATACAGATCAAATCCCTTGCTTCTGGGTTGAACTCGATGTTCGATTGTTTACACGTGA
Organism: Acipenser oxyrinchus oxyrinchus; assembly: GCA_030684275.1. Classification (NCBI taxonomy): domain Eukaryota; kingdom Metazoa; phylum Chordata; class Actinopteri; order Acipenseriformes; family Acipenseridae; genus Acipenser; species Acipenser oxyrinchus. The sequence goes on along the minus strand of CM060248.1, from coordinate 51,718,336 downwards.
GAGAAGAGTGTTTTGCTGTGGGACCCACAAGTCGAATCATTGCAGGGGAACTTGCAAACCACTCTCAAGCGAAGAACAGAAGAAAGACAGCGCAACACAAAGCTTCAGTAGTGTTCATTGACAGAACACTTGATTTGACAGGTAAGTCAAACACAGTCTTAAAATCACTCTGCACCACCGGATGTTATTGTGAGTGGCGTTGCCACTGATCTTACTAGCTTTTTAAAAACAGTTTCACTACCAAATTCCACATGGCTCCGATAATTCTGTAGTTGTAGTTCTTTTTATAGCTCAAACACATTCTACACTATGTACTGTGGCTGAAAGAAGTGTGCAGAGGAAGTGTGTTGAATGTTAAACTTTAAATAATCACCGAAATATAATACCTGGGTGAATGTTTACTGAAGTCTTCCACAATGTATCCTTCTGGGCTCTATCAGAAACCAATCACTGTTGGCTTGTCAGTTTGTTTATGTCACCTAAGGTGATTTCCCTCTTTGATGCTACCCAGCCACTGTGTCATTGTGAACTAAGGAGCCACCCTTCTGCTACAATCTGCAGCAGCATGGGGTTATAAATGTCAGTATGTTTTAGCTCCTAGCAGCAAAACAAAACACTATTATTTTCAACATGTGAAGGTAAATAATTACTATTTTTTAATGTAAATGTGGGCCACTAGAGTCATTTATAGTCTGTGCTGCATTTCCTTGAGCTCTACTTAATTGAGCAATGGAAAAAGGTTGTTGTGTCTCAAGCCAAATATATATTTTTTAAATGAGATGATATGAGATGATAACTGCAAAATAATATAAATAGTATAAACTAAATCTTCAAAATATTACTGGAACCTGTGTGTGGTCCTTTTGATTGTTCCTGTTACCCTATCCTCAATGGCATGATAAAAGGTAGTGTGATATGAGAATTCGGTCTACTGCGGTATTATATTCTAATGCCTTTTACCCTATTTTTCTGATTCCATGGTTAATAATAGGAGCTGTTGGTCATCACGGTGACAATCTGGTAGAGAAGATTCTGTCGGCTCTGCCTGAGCTGTCGGGACACAACAATGATGTGATGGTGGATATGCTGGAACTCACTTCCCTTCAGAAGAATGAAGAATCACACAAAATGATTGCACCAGGTCATTTAGCACAGCCAAAGTAAGCCACATAATAAACTACTTCTCCTCCCCCCATTATCACAAAGTGTGAAACTAATTAGCATTCACACTGCAATGTTACTTAAACATATGTTAAGTATAGGAACAACTACAGTAAATTGCATATCTCTATTACTTGAGGAAAATCATGCTTTGAATCTCCATGTTATGGCGCTACATACTGTACCAAATTAGCCAAATACACCAAAATTGGCTAACATAATACCTATTGCACTGACCGAGCACAGCGTCAATTACTAGAGGTGCTCCACAAAGTGGGAATTGGGATTATAAATTTAATCTGTTCTTCAAATTCATCAATGTGAGCTATTGAACAACTCCTGTGTTTTCAAGTTAGTTTTTCAAATATTGAAAACAAAAAATCAGGGACGGGGCGGGTTGCATTATCTGTTTTACACATTCACCAAAGCCAGGTGATTAAAAAAAACTCCATGTCATTGGAGGAACATTAGAAATTGTCATATGAGTTGCTAATAGACCATTGTCTATTTAGAAACTTGCACATGTAGCTGATTGCAAATTTGCTGACAGTCAATGTCTATTGTCAATTAAAAAAATATTGCTTTTGTGCCATTGCCCTTAGAGCACCAATATTAAGTAATCATGAGGGAATTGTCATTTAAGGTAAAGGTATTAGTGGCCTTATTTTTTGTTTTCAATTGATTGGCTCTAAACCGCCCTGTACAGTCTGCTAGATACCCTCTAACACATGTTCCATGATGATGAAACATATCCCCGAGGGATGTTTCTATACAACAGAAATAATACTAGAGCAGTTTAGGAGCAATAATGTCAAACGGTATTAGATTGAAGCAATGCACTGATTTGTACCATGTTATTAATTGTAGTGATACGTACTGTAATTTATCTTTTCCAGATCCACTTGGATGAGGGTATGATGAAAATCTAACACGAGAAGATGTGTTTTAAGATACGAGACTATAGTTCTGTACTGTTTAACCTGTGAGGTTTTGCATTTACTGCACTGCATAGAATATTACGCGATGAATACTGGGTTCAGATCCCAGCTCAGGAACTTACTGTATGAATTTCAGTTATGAGGGCCTATTCAAAAAGCTTTGTATTTACACATGGCCAGTATTAGTAAACAAGCTGATTTTCCTGGTCTTAAAACTCTTAATGTCGTAAACTATAAGTCAAATTGGTATATTAGTGACGTCCTTTTCAAGCCATATCATTATACAAGTCACTCACCCCTTTTTCAGGATCGCAAAAACTGCCTGTAAAAGTGACTTCTACACCAAATTTAACAGTATTATTTTTTAACATACCAAACTTCATAAAGTACTTGACCCTACTTTGTAGAATGTTTGTGGTGTCAGGAGAGTTCAAATGGATGCCCTTTAGTCTGCAAGACACATAGCAGGTGTTCTCATTTTTCATTGACATTCACCCTCCAGAAACACAGTGGATGACAGGGCTGAGAATGATTATAGGAATAGGTCAGAAATGCAGATTATTCTCTCAAGCAACTAAACTGATTATTTGATTTGAAATGCAAATACAGTACCATATAAGAAAGTACAGGTACAGTTTATTGGTAGTGGCTTCATACATTGATACTGTACTATGAAATAAGATTATAAGATAAAGCAAGAAAGTAAAGAGACATTATAAACAGAATGTCATTTTTATGCAACTTGGGAAGGGTCTGTTCTTGATTTGTTTGTGTTTTTTTTTTTTTTTCTATTGTATTAGCGGTAGAGCTAAACTTTTGTCATCAGCACTGGCTTTCTGTGGTGAAATGTGATTTTTAAACTGTGTCATCATAATCAACATTTGTTGCTTGTTAACATGTTTATAAGCCATGATAATAATACATTATTCATGATAATAATAATACATTATTCTTCCTCTTTATTGCTTCCCAAAATGTATTTGGACAAGTTTTTAAAGGTTTATTTGTATCTAGAATTGTATTTCTTGAAGCAGGTATCCTCAGAATTAGTCAAAAGCAGAGGATGTCTAGTAACCCCCCAGATGTGGACTAGTTTGTGCCAAGGAAAGGCGGTAAATTCAAAATGAAATGCGATGTTGTGACCAGTGAAGGCGCTTTTGTGCAAGATTTATAAACAATCAGCTGGGTGTAAATAACTCATTTCGTTGTACCTTCTTGTTTGCAAAGTCTAGAAAAAAACATTTCGTCCTTGAGTGATATGTATTTGCATACATATCTTCAAATGCACCGTTCAAAGCATGATTATGTTTTGTGTTTTCATCCATCCCCAATTTGGTTTGAGTTTGAAATTTTACAGAAGATCCTGATGTCTTGTAACAAAATCGGAGGACCTCTGAGAAAATGATCTGGGATAAAAGTAAATGGACAGTTCACACTGGACTACATTTCACTGATGTCGATAAAAATTCTGAAACCACCTGCTTAGGTGGTGATTTTTAGACCTGTGTGAATTAGGCTTTTCCCAATAAATTTGACGAAATCTTTATCATGACCCAAACTATCATTAAATGTCCATCTTTTAGTTTTTTTATCAATTAAAACATGGTGGCAAGTCTATGGATGCAATTTTGGTTGATACTATATTCCGACTTAAAATATTAATGGCAGCTAGTGGTATTGTGTTACTTGACCTTTATTAATGTAAAGAGGTTTGTTGGTGGTCAGAGAAAACCACTCTGAAGGACAGCTGCTTTCAAGCTGAAGATGCTAGCTGTCAACTTCATAGGTGATTGATGAGCAATCTGGTTATAATTGAATGGGAGTTTCTACAGAGAGACTCCTTATTTGTCTCTCTCAGCAGGGGGTCACTGTGGAGCAACTACCTCTATACGAGGCAGAACGTCATGGCCCAGCTATTGCAAAGTAATTTCCACAGCTGCACTAGCAGAAAGAAAAATGTTCAGCCTCAGCATGTCTAGTCCTTCATGTCTCCTTAGAACCTTGAGGTGTTTCCATGAACAACAAACTCTTGGCTGAAACTCTGTGAGGGTGAAATAGAAAATACAAGGTTACCAGGCCACCAACCGTCTTTGAGTGAAAAGTTTTTTTTTTTTCTGGCTTTTACCAATGAAACCAAGCCTTTGATCAACTTGAGGAGCATGACTAATAATACTTGCTGGAGTTGGACAACACGTTTCCTACAAGTAACCTACAAATGCTTAGGAAATGATTTGCTTTGGTCAACATTTTAGGACGGCTAAACCAATATCGAAGCTGCTGGTAAAAATGCCTGGGAACTGAGCTTGAGTGGTATTGCTTTAGACTCAAATAACAAAAAAAACTATTGTGCCTGACTGTGAAAAAATACTTAAAGAACAAGTTCAAATCTGTAGACCAGATTTTATTGAAAATGCTCTATTTAAATACATGCTGCAAAAAAAAAAAAAAAAAGCCAGCATGATGTTTCCATTCACTAAAGCCACAAATAGTACTATGTTTAGAAAGATACTTATTATAGAAGCTTTTACTTTTTCAGTCTAGATTAATTCTTGTGAGCCAGCCTGTGGATAACCACAAATAAACCAAGCAAAAGATAGTATAGAATATTTGTGATCGATTCTCAACCGTGCGTGAATTATTCCGTTTTTTCTAAGGTAAATGGCACAGACAGGTCACAAAACGAAAACAGCTGTCACTCAAAGAAATTTGATGGACTATCAAGTCCCTTCATGGGAGGCCATACTCACACACTTTGTTCTTAGACATACCCTATAAAACATTCTTAAGGATGACTGAACCTGGTTTTAAGGTATTTTCTCCTGACAGGTTCTTGTAAAAATGGTAGAAGCCAGTATACACTAGGAGTGCTTTTTAGGACTGCCTATAAAAATAGCAATTTTATCTAAGATATTCACTCAAACATGTAGTAGTTTTAGTGTGGTTGATATGGTAACTCTTGATTTAAAGTTACATGAAAAGACCTAGGATGTTAAATTGATACATACTGGTATAGTACTTCATGTCTCTTGTTTGCGTTTTTGTATTATGTTTAAGTCACTGGACCCACCTCTTTTTCTGCAGTTGCCAAAGGATTCTGTTTCATGTACTGGTAGCTGAAATAGCTTGGCACAGTCTGCAGCTCTTGTCTTTTATCAAAACCATTGATACTGGAGTGGAATGGCACAGTGCACATGGGAAGTGGGTACACCGGTTCAGTGCTTGTTGGAATCATAGGACTGTCAATGGGGTCTGGGATCAGACTCGTTGAACTGATGCAGTGACTTCTCTGAGATTTGTTGACTTTGGCAATAGGTCATGGTCCTTAATGTCTGGCTGAGCAATTTCTGTGATTGGCATCAGAAGTAGGGGGAGCTGGGAGAGAGAACACAACGGCTAACAGCTGACCCAGTAGCAGATATGGCAGAGTTTGTAGCTACTTCAGTTTCTTAATAAACATTTGTCTTGGGTTAAAGTGAACAAATCCCATATTTGTTTATTGTGCTGCATGTATTAGAAATGGGTACTGACAACACAATCACTAAACACAAGGCACCATATTACACTAGTTTTTAATGAACTCCTTTTTTTCGAAAGGAGAAAATTGCCAAGTGGAATTAAGTTGCTGTTCTATTGATTTGCCAAGACCTTGAGATTGAGAGGAACGGTAGTTCCTCGCGACAAGTTATCAGCGAGAACGGCCAGAGATTCTCTATCAGCAAGGATAGTTTACATGTCTTCAGGCTATTGGCTCAACAAAAGTAAATCGGCCAAAACCACCATTTTACTTTTAATTTGTAGTTCCCAACACTCTTAGGTGAAATGTAGAAAAAAAAGTCAATACCTGTCATACAGTAATGTAAATAAGTCGCCAAAGTAAGATAAAAAAAAATGTCCATCTCCTCCTTTTTTTCCAGTGTTTTTTTTTTTTGCAGATTTTTGCAGACCCCAGGGAGTTTTATCTATGCATATGTATATTACAGGACAGCCGAGTTTAATGACAATGATCTTGTTTTGTCAACATGGGAATGCACTTATTGTGATGTATATATCATTTATATTAAATGTTTTATTTATTTTTTTAAATGTAACTTTTGCCTCCAAAATATATTTTTGTATAATATAAATATAAAAAAGGTCTGGCATTCGTGGGGTTGTGTTGTACTGTCAGTACTACACGATTAATTGAGAAAACAAATGTTTTTGCTAATTGTAATCATATTGGTCTGCTTTTAAGAATCAACTGCTTATAAGAATCAAATCAGCTCCCTCTCTATAAGGCTCTTGGTTATAACGCGCCTCCAGCATGCCCCTCAATTCCCTATACTATTTATTCATGCAATATTTCTACAGTAAATACAGTACCGGTGGTGTTCAAACTGTAAACTTCTCAGTCTAACTTCCATTTGTCTTTCCCTTTTGATACAGTATCTGAACTGAAGAAAAGCTGCGCTGGCACTTTATAACACATACATCTTATTCAGCATTTGTTTTATTACTAAATAAATATTAGGCCTATTACGTGGTTATCTTTCCTAATGTATTTACTTTTTTGCCATGAGAGGAGCTGCGGCTTTCTCTGGGAGACGAGACTCTTCAGCTTTACTTCAGCTCCGCACCGGGGGCGAGCCCATTCCCTCGTCCCCTCACCTGACCCACTCTCCTTCTCACACTTTGTTTGCTTGTCTGTCGCTTGAACTGAACTCCTGACCGCCCGTTCAGTCAGGCTATTTTTAGTTTAAAAACTGCTGCTTGTAAAAAATATAGAGTTGATTATATTGTGCTTTATGCATGGTTAATTCACTGAAAGTTACATTTTTGCTTCACTATATATGCATTATAGAGAGGGAGTTATTTTATTTAGTATTTTAGTCAGATGTGTGTTGTTATGTGTCCCATGGCCCCCACCCCTCCCCATTTATGACGCTCTTGGTTATAATGCTCATATTGTGTGTCCCTCGAGACCCAGCGTTATAGCGAGGAGCACTGTGTGTGTATATATATATATATATATATATATATATATATATATATATTGTATATATATATATATATATATATATATATATATATATATATATATATATATATATATATATATATATAATGGCAGGATTTGAATCCTAACTGGTCATACTTTCACTCCAACTACATAACCGCTACACAGATTCACATCTTAACCCTTTCAACAGACTAGGCTACTATTTAAATTTAACCTATCCAAACAGCAATACATTGCCTCAATATAGGATGAACAATTTTGCTATTCTCGTAATGTGTGTGTGTGGTGTGTTTGTTATTATCCTTAAGTGGAAATATAAAAAACACAAGCCAAGTTTCAGTGGGCACTTTTGATAACTTGGCATTTTTCACATTTCCAGTGTTTTTTGTTTCAGATTTATAATACAGTTTAGTTAAAGTACATAAACGTTTATCAAACATTCAATGTTATATATAGAATGTTTCTTCAGCATATTTCAGGTTTAAGCTACAGTAAATTCTGCATGACCTTGCTAATCTTTGTTGTCAATGCATTTTGATTAGTGAACATCTTTCAGCCATGTAGTATTACTGAGCTGTCTCGGAGACATTAAAGAAATTCTTTAAAATACCCATTCACACAGCACGAAATTGCACAATCTGTGTCGGTATAATACCGTCATAACCCATTCACAGGAATCCTGTGAGTAAAACTTTCAAGCCTGTCAGTCAACAGATCGTTTTCATGGCAATGTTTGTATCCACGCTCACACAGCACGCTGGCTATTCGCCCATAAATTACAGCATCACGCACCGTGCCTTCTAGTTGTGAATTCACCTCCTCATCAGCCCATAAAGTTAACAATTCCTTAACTTCTTCCGGTGTCCAATCCGGTGTCTTGATCAGCAATTGTATTTGAAAAAAAATGAAAGCACGTAACACCGACGACAAAAAGACACGTACACGTAAAACACGTACGGTATACAGTCACGTGAGATGTTGACTTTCTATCCACGACCACTATATAAAATATGACGGCTCTGTGGCGAAAATTCTGCATCAGTACCGGTTCTGAGACGTCATAATTAGTCTGTGTGAAAGGGGTAAGCTTGGTGAGCCAGGTCTCTGTGAAGTAATCTGTAAATAATGACAATTTTGCTGATGATTGAAAATGCGTTATGTGCAATTAGACTCATTTGTGAGACCCCAGGACTGAGAATGTTGACAGCAGAAATGCCCTATGAATACCAGCTGGGAGTATCATTATTGTGAAAAAGGGGGAAAATGTGTTCAGAATTGGTTTATTTCTTTGCAACTTTTTTAATATCTTACAAGAAAAAGTTTTATTTTTTGTCACTAATATCTTTTCAGAATAATACTTTCACAAGCAATTACGGTATGACTAAGGTAAAACTTGAATGGCTGTTTTTGAGTGCTTTGGCTTTGCTTTTCCTGTTTTAAGCTAAGAGGGTCAGGTGTCATTTGGACACCATACTGTGGTTTCCTGCTAGCCTTACTGCATTTATGTAAGTGATATAATAAGTAGCAGATGGGGTAACTCGCCAATGCACAGCAAAAAGCTGCGATGATCTTTTTCATGAGTCATTGGCTTAGAATATACCAGGTGTTTGAGGCATGGATTAAATTAAAGCTGCATTGAACATTTCTATTCTGAGGATGTTTTGTATTCAATCTGCAGGACTAATGTGATATCACACTTATTTTAAATTGAAACAGTCACACAGTGGAACGACATGTGTCCAGCACATCATCTCTAAACGCCCTTGTCTGCTCCCTGAGAAACCTTAAAAGTTTCACCAATGATCTTATACAAAACTCCAGGGATTTCCACATTTTCTTGATGTTTGAGGTACCGGTACATTTTTGTGTATTGTATGGGGGACTTTAAAACTATCAATTCAAGAGAGGTAGTGTATTTACTCCTTTTCTGGAGATAGACAATAAGACCCCGTTCACACTACTGTGCTGGCCCAGGACCACCTCGGGGGCTGCCTCAGGGGCACCCCATATTTAGGTCTGTAACCCTGTTTTCATTTGCGGTTTGACTGAAAAGCAAGCCTAAAATGTGGCGAATTGCTGTGTTGTTTTTTTTGTTTGTTTTTTAATGAAATGATAGCCTGCACTGAGAATGGAAGCGATACCAGGATATACAGTAATCCTTGATTTGTAGCAGATGTTTCTATTTTTTTTTTTTTGAAGCAGCACAGTAGCAATTTTATGGCCTATATTATTGACTATTTTGACTTAATGTTATGGTGCATCAACGATTTTAATATTTTCGGATGAGAACAGTATTTTATGTGTGTGTGTAAAAGCACACTTCTGTAGCTATGTATATCGTTGCGTGCAAAATAAACAATGATGGCTGAATATGCCAAGTTGCAAGCATTATTGATATCCACAATCCTGCAGTTTTTATATTCATCTCTTAGTTAATAAATAACAGGAAGAAAAGGTAATTGACAAATTAAGCTTAATTATGAATGCACTGCAGCTTGTATATTATGTGAAACAACCTGAACATTAACCCGCTAGATTTTTTTTTTTTATTTAATATTTTTATAATTAAAGTTATATGATGTAGAACTAATTACCATTCAATATTGATCCACTGCCGTCTTGCCTAGAACAGCATTCACCTTTCTATTTACCTTTCATACGCATAGGAGTTGGTGTGGGAGTACCGAGCGATGTAACCAAATTGGTCATGTGATATGAAAAGGCCTTAAGTCTGCTTTCCGTTCATATATATGTAAAGGCCCTGGGCCGCCTTAAATCGCAAGTGTGAATGGGGGCTAAGTAAAGCAATGGCTTTGAAAACATGCTCTGTTTTCTTAGCAAAGACAACAAGTATCACTACTTTTGTATAACTGAAAGACTTTAGCACATTCAGATACACAACCATGGTATCCAAAATGTTTCACTTACAAGTTAAAGCATTTTCCCATGAGACTAGAGAGAATAGGTAGGTCATAAATAAGTCCCTTCTATCATCCTTTGTCATCAGTCTTTTTGTTTTAACTCTGCTTGTAATCACTTATAGCCTTTTCACTCTTGCACACTGTGTATAGTGGGTAACATGACAAACCTAGTTTTAAGGTCTAGACTGTAACCTCAGAGCTTTTATTGCTGTATCCAGTAGACTACATGACATGCTGTATGATTAAACGTGGTACCTTGGGGTATTACATGACGTGCCTGATTTCTGCAATGACCTCATTTATAATACAGTTATTTAGATGGATTATGCAATTGGGGGATGGTAATTACTGTAGGGACTCCACTTTGAGACTACAATATCAAGAATGTTGATAGCATTTTGAGAAATGTTCTCTAAAAATGTCAACAAGCTGATTACAAGATGACTAATACTAAAGTAATACAATAATGATGACGCAAGGCAAACCCACATTTGTATTCATGATGTTTTATAAAGTAGTAATACCAAGTACCATATATAAAAAGTTTAAAAGATATACACAAAAAGTTTAAAAGATTAAAAAATATTTTATTTTCAGGACGTTTCGGGCAAAAGCCCTTCAGCTGTTTAAAAAGAAAAGCAAATACAGTGCAGTAAACTTGTTGTTATTCAAGAATTGTAATTATACAAAAAAAACTTTCTTTCATATGCCTTCAATTTTGTACACTGCAGTTTTATATAGATGTGTGTGTGTGTGTGTGTGTGTATATATGTGTATAGAGAGAGAGAGAGAGAGAGAGAGAGAGAGAGAGAGAGAGAGAGAGAGAGAGAGAGAGAGAGAGAGAGAGAGAGAGAGAGAGAGAGAGAGAGAGAGAGAGAGGAATTGGCAGCAGTGGGAAGTGGCTTCTTTTTGTGACCTACAGAGATGCTAATGATTGCATGGGCATAATAGTTCTCTCTAACATTAGGAAGAACAGAGGACGTAAGTATGCATGCAGTCTGAGGAATAGAATGATCACTAATAAAGTTACATATCCTCAAAGATGCTGCACACTCTTCTAACCCAGCATCACAGACTAATCCAAGACCTTTTTCATTCACATTACAGCACATGCACAGCAGCCTTTATCAAGTGATTGTGTGTCAATAGATCACAGTGTAGCCACTGACCTGCCCTAAAAAAGTGAGAGGATCAGACAGTTATTGGAGACAGTGCTAGAGAACCGAGCATACATATGGAGGCTGTGTGGTCCAGCGGTTAAAGAAAAGGGCTTGTAACCAGGAGGTCCTCGGTTCAAATCCCACCTCAGCCACTGACTCATTGTGTGTGACCCTGAGCAAGTCACTTAACCTCCTTGTGCTCCGTCTTTCGGGTGAGATGTAATTGTAAGTGACTCTGCAGCTGATGCATAGTTCACACACCCTGGCCTTTGTAAGTCGCCTTGGATAAAGGCGTCTGCTAAATAAACAAATAATAATAATACAGTAGCGCTGATTTTTGCTGGGATGGTGGTGTCTTGCTCCTGTTATCACTCTTGAGATGTCAAGTCCACTGTGAATTTATACAAAAACAAAAAAAATATATAGACATTGTACAGTAGGAGGAGTGGTTAAATTAATGACTTGTGTAACAGAAATGGCTATGTGGTGACTTCAGACCAGGAAATGCAGGACACAGAATGGTGAGTGATGAAGCGCTGGTGCGCGGTTTATCATAAAGCAAAACACAAAACAAACAAAATGGCACGTTGGCCAAAACAAACAGGCAAAACCCAAAACAAAGCGAACACTAAATAAAACAAGTATCGCGCTGGTGTAAAGCCGGCACGCATAGCAATTGTTAATTCTTTAGTTTCAGTTCTTACTGTCTCGCTCCCTCGTTCCACCTCTGAATGCTCAACCCTGAGTGATTCGTGCCTCTTTCTATACAGCTGTGCCAGGTCTCAATTGCTAATCATTCAATCTGGCTCCGGCACAGCCTACATGTGAACTAATTGTGCATTACCCATGCTCCAATATAAATATCCATTTTACATCACCCGTGCTACATAACCCCAACTATACCAAATACACCCAGGGGTGGGGGGTACCCCGTCACACTTGTCATAAGCATGCTAAGCATAGCGGCAAGAATGCAGCTTTTCTGTAATCGAATAATGCAATGTTTTAAATTGCTAGAGGGTGGAAAACAAACGTTATCTCAAAATAGATGGATTGTACTTCTAACCAGGCTGTCTCATTTGGAGTCCAATAATATTTTGACTTGAAACAACTTCCTGTACTTTGGTGCTGTCAATTAAAAACAAATAGTTATATGTTAGTGGATATCAACTGTTTCCGTTACTTGTAGTTTCCGTTACTTCTTTTTTGCAAATTATGTTTGTAATAAACCTTAAATAAATAAATTAACATTGGGAAAATCAGGAAGCCAATCAGTGTTGAAAGTGGTAAATAAATATATTGGGCCCTATTTAGCAACATTCACAAACCCCTAAGCAATCACAAAACATGTTTGCAGACAGTTAGCGCACCAAAATCAGCCACACGTGTAGGCAAACAGACTTTGCCCACCTATGTGATTTAGCAACCGTGTTTTAATGCCCACCCAGAAAGTCAGTGTTAGCGCTGGACATGGGTTGAACTCATTTACAGTAAATGAGGACAGGGGCGTGTATTCATTTACATACGATTGATTTCCATTACATGAGAGTAGATGTTCTTCATGCTGATTTGAACTCTGCTCTCGCCAAGATAAGCACCAACTAAGACGTAGCTTTACAGTAAACTAATGTGATCCATCTGTGTCTCCATCCATTTGCGCTTCCTTCCATATGATGATGTAGATATCCTGTCTGGTGTTGATGGCTGAAGTGTAATGCTGGCTCCAGGGATCAGCTTATTGCCTCCCTAGCGCATCAGCACACACAACGGCTGCGATGCTGGCTCCGGGGATCAACCACAGTGCGATCTCCCCAGCGCATCAGCATGACAACCGTCTGGATTGAGCTAAGTAGGGTACATCTCTGGGGTCTTCAAGTGGGCACCTTCCATCCTCGGTGTTTCGTCGACTAGCCCACGACACCTCAAGAGGGTGCGACCGTGATTCTGACGTCCCAGCATCACCCCCCACCGTCACCCACTCAACTCAGCTCAGCTTACTTACCCGTACATCAGCGTTTCTTTCTTTCTATTGTGCTTGAGATCCCCAGCCAGAATCTTTCTGTCTCAACCACAGCCAGTTGCTGCTCCTCTCTGCTGCTTCACATAAGTTCTTCACTGTGCGACACAACTCTTGGCCACTGAATCCGACGTCTCTGAGAAACCGGGTTGAAGAGTGTGCCACAAATCCTCGACAACCGACCTCCACTGGGTAAACCCGGACTCTCCATCCTCGCTGTTCCGCTTCACTGGCTAGCTGAGCATACCGCAGTTTCTTCCACTCATACGCCTCATCTACAGCATCCTCCCATGGCACTGTTAACTCTACCAGGTGAACAAGGCTTGCTGATCCAGACCAAAAGACGATATCTGGTTGAAGGTTAGTGGTGGCAATCTCAGGTGGAAAAATAAGCTGTTGACCAACATCTGCCAGCATTTTTTCAGTCTCTAGCAGCTTCCATTTGTCCTGGGCGAGGCTTGGTTTTAACACCTTTTCTTGGTGGTTGCTCTCCTGGGCGGAGGAATGTTGTCTTTTGTGTGTAATTTTTTTATGGAACAGGTGGCAACTTATTGGTCATGTTACGCTTGTCTTCCAATGCTAAGGCCAAACATCGCAGCACCTGATCATGGCGCCAAGTAAACCGTCCTTGGCTAAGAGCCACCTTACATCCTGTCAAAATGTGCCTTAATGTTGCAGGTGATGAACACAAAGGACATGAGGGATCCTCTCCTACCCAGAGGTTCTGTGGTGATGGGAGAACATCATATGTTGACCTGATGAGGAAACCGATCCTGCTCTGTTCCATTGACCATAGGTCTTGCCAGCCAATCTTGAGTTGTTCCACACTCTCCCATCTATCATGCATTCTCCCTGCTTGGCCTGGGAAATGGCCTTTTATACACCTCATCCTCTTCTCCTGCTTTTGCATCTAGTTGACTACCAGCTTCCTCCATTGAGCTGGGGCTGCCTTGTGCCATGTAGGAGGAGCTGAACTGAGACCAAGACCCCCTCTTCCATGCTGAACTTGTCCCATGATATCACCAATTTGAAGGGTAGCCTTTGAATCCTCCACTTTTTTTGCCGCCCACTTTCTTCCAGTTTTCAACACAGGTGCTGCCTCCCTTACGCATTTGTCGCGTGGCTCTACTAATGTCATTTCCAGTCTGACCTTGGCGCACTTAAACTCCTCGGTTAGAGCTGAGACTGGTAGCTGCAGTATTCCTTTATCATAAAGTCCCACTCTGCTGAGGCAGTGTGAAACTCCCAACCATTTCCTGATGTATGAACTGATTAAAGCTTCCAGCTTCTCTACTGTTGTCAAAGAAACCTCGTACACAGTCAGTGGCCACAGCAACCTCGGCAGTAGACCAAACTGTAAGAACCAGAGTTTTAGTTTGCCTGGTAAAGCGCTGCTGTCTATGCTCTTCAACCCTTCCACTGCTTGTTGTCTAACTTCTCCCACACGAACTGTGTCCTTTAGATCCCCGTCGTACCATCTCCCAAGACTCTTCACTGGCTTCTCAGACACTGTTGGTATTGCCTCACCATTAATGAAGAACGTTTTATCTACTACTTTACCTATAATTATAGAGATGCTCCTTGATTTAGTGGGCTTGAATTGCATTCGTGCCCATTCAATGTTATTGGTTAACTTGTCCAATAACCGATGAGTGCAGGCTACTGTTGTAATCATGGTTGTCATGTCATCCATGTGTGCTCGAATTGGTGGTAGTTGCATTCCAGAAGCCAAGCGCTCTCCTCCCACTACTCATTTTGATGCCCTAATGATTACTTCCATTGCCATGGTAAAAGCCAGTGGAGAAATGGTGCATCCTGCCATTATTCCAGCTTCTAGGCATTGCCATGTAGTGCTGAATTCTGAAGTTGAAAAACTAAATTGCAAATCTCCAAAGTAGGCTTTCACTAAATTTGTTATTGTCATCGGTACACTGAAAAAATCAAATGCTGCCCAAAGAAGTTCATGTGGCACTGAACCATATGCATTAGCCAAATCCAGGAATGTCACATGGAGCTCCTTCCTCTCCTTTTAGCTGATTGAATTTGTTGCCAGATCACATTGATGTGTTCTAAGCATCCTGGGAAACCTGGAATGCCCGCTTTTTGTATTGAAGTGTCAATGAAGCAGTTCTTTAATAGGTAAGTTGACAATCTCTGAGCAATAATACTGAAGAAAATCTTGCCTTCTACGTTTAATAGGGAAATAGGGCGAAACTGACTGATGCTTGTAGAATCTTTTTCTTTAGGTATAAAGACTCCACCTGCTCGGCACCATGCGCTTGGTACAACCTTTTTCCCCATGCCACTTTCATCAATTTCCACAGGATTCGTAGAACTCCTGAAGCATTCTTGTACACTCTGTACGGAACTCCATTATGCCCTGGTGATGATGAAGCCCTTGCTTTTTTCACAGCTTGCTCTACTTCTTTCCACTTAGGTGCACAGTCCTTCATTTGGTATTCTGGTGGATTGATAGGTGGGATGTCTGAAGGAACTGACATAGGCTCCTGCCTTTTTTGAGTCTGTATGTGTTTCCTTCAAATATATCTCCAGCTGAAACTTAGATGCTTTTAGTGTGCCATTCTTCTCACTGGTGAATAACTTCTTTACAAATGTAGCGATTTAGCAAACCATCAACAGTGTTAGCATTTGCTTTTCAATTGACATGTGAAAACCAGATCTAAACTGCACACATTACATGATTGACTATAAATACCGGTGAAACTACCAGGGAAGCAGGTAAAGAAATAAAAGAAATATGGAGTGCGCACTGGATTTCTGCATGGCCAGACAAAGAGAGAGAGGAGGAGGTTTTGAAAACATTGAAAGTTGGCAACACCAACTGTAAAGCCATAAATATTTGACACCAAAATATTTGCCGTAACACCCATGAAACATATTTTGCTCCAGAAATGTAGGCTATCTGTTGCAATATATGAAGTATTATTGTTAGTGGAATTTGATTTTGTGCCAAAGATGTTTTTCATGCATGAAAAACGCATAATAAAAGGCTTGCAAATACTTATGGCTTTACAGTATACTGCAGACATAAGCCAGTTGGCTGTGCAGTGCAAGATGTACCTGCAGCTTTAGTAAAGCGGGCAGGAGAATTCCCTGTCTCTCATGAGCAGCTATGCACACCAACACAGAATAGGCACCTCTACATAAATCGTAAGGGGACCTATTATATCAATGTGCAAGAAGTGTGTATGCAAACTTTACTGGCTCCGCTCATGACTCGTTTATGACAGTCTGAGAGGCTGGTTGATAGGGGACAACGGGTATCCACTGAAGCGGTGGCTACTGAGACCGCTGCTCAACCTCACAACCCCTGCCGAAGGTATAATCGTACCTTTAAATGTGCTCGTACTGCAATTGAACTAACATTTGGAAACCTCAAAATGTGATTCCGATGTTTGGATGTCTCTGGGGGAAGACTACAGTACCGGTACTCCTCAGAAGGTTTAGCAATATCATCCTGGCTGGTTGTGTTTTACATTACATAGCTCTCCGTAATGGATGTTGAACTTACAGAGGAAAGATTACAGGGTTTGAGGGAAGCAGATGCTGAACTTGAAGCCCCAGCAGTGGAGGTTGCAGATGCTACACGTGCCAGGCAGATCAGACAAAGCCTTATATATTACTTTTTTTATTTTGTAAGTATTCACTCTCAATCTCCAGGCTGCTAAAAAAAAAAAAAAATTGTAGCCTTACTTGGGCTGCTGGACATTTTAATTGTTTTTGTGCTCCTTTCTTCTTTTTTGGGGTTTCAAAATGCCACCTGTTTGCTATCGCAGAGCAAAGGTGCTCTTAAAAGGAAAGTTTAATCCTTATTGGTTGTAAACTTACTCCCCCCCGCTGTGCTTTGATTGGCTGGGCGCATGATTCACTATTCGATATGCGTTAGCCTACGCATGAGACCCGACTTCTAAATCACGTTTTCGTGCGCTATAACGGCGGTTCGCTAACGCTGTCATTTTTGCCTTATCGAATGCGGCTGTGCACATATTTGCTAAATAGGGCCCATAGTGTTTAAAATGTATATAATTTCCCCTAAATCGTCATATAATTAATATTGAAAATCAAAAAGAAAAAAGTTTTAAAACGACTAAACCTGCAGTCAAAAATATGTAAAAATAAGTGGTTAACTCAGAATTTCCTGTGGGAGAAGCTAATATAAATGTGCACAGGAAATATCAGTGACAATATTAATAGTGCAGGTGGATAACTTTCACTGGCTGGAAAAACAGCTGGGATTTACAGATTGACTATGAGGCCCTTTTTAATGAATCAGAAATATTTCTATTCATATTTTTTAACTTTAGTATAAACCAAAAACATATGTGAAAACACAGCTTTACCAATAATACTGGGTTTGAGCACACCTGTCAGTAGGGTCCAGAGAAATGAGTACAGTATTTAGTTTTAAAAATGAGCTGAGCTTAGAAACATTTGTATCCATACAAAAAAAGGCGGTGTAACAGAATAACATATAATCATGAACACATGATTGATGATCAGGTATTCACAGCTTAGCACAATACATTTAATTTTTTAACACACTTGTCACAAGTACCAATTTTTTGAAATATTTTTGACTTATGTTGTTAAACACCGACGTGAAATTAATATTTCCTATGAGTAAATCTGCAAGGGAAAGGGGAAAAAAGTTATATATTCCAGCCTTTTGAATAGTAAGACCTGGGCTATCAGCCTGTCACCAGGCTTCTATCACTGGGCCTTCTTACACATAAATCAAACTGTATCCTCTTGAGCCCCAGCCAAAATACACAGACATGGTTAAGTCTACAGCAGATCACACTAACACAGCAGCCTGAGGTTTTGGTGTATAGACAGGAAATGTGTTTTTACTTGCTTGGATAAACATTATGCCCTTTGTAACGGTCAGACTTTGTGGGTTTCTCTTTGTGCATTTGCAAATTGTGTTCCAGTAAAATCAATGGCTCAACAATCTTTTTCTTTGCATCAGATCAACTTTGTTCCTACTGATTTTTATTCTTGCTAATATAAGTAATTTTGACTTTGAAGGAAGAACTGTGTAGGATCACTTTTCACAAATGGGTCAATTGCAACAAACTTGTAGATTTAGTATGGAGCTGCGTACTAAGTTGCGGACTAGCTAATACGGTACTATCTCAGGATCATCCTCGGCTGCGTACTAACTTAGTACCAATTGCAATGAAAAAAAATGAGGACCAAAGTTGGGGACTAGCTCATCCCTAGCTTTAGTATGGAGCGCAGGGTTAAGCAATTTATTGTAGTGTGCTACCAAACAGGAACTGTTTTGGTTACAAGATCGAATTATTTTTTTATTTAAGAAACCTAATTTATGAATGTTTTTAATTTACATTTTTTGAACTTTAAAAAATGATGTACGGAAAAGTATTTATGCATGAAAGAATTGCATAAGACTATTTTCCCATTTTCTTAAACCAAATTCACATGTGTAATCTAATAAACACCACCAAAAATAATGAAGCTGCATTAGAGGATAAACTAAACTTTTATTAGTACTCAATTATTTAATTAACACAAAAAATGAATGTATTCGTTTATAGGACCAAAGGTGTATTGTAGACTATAAAAGGTGTAAATCAAATCAGAAATGCTAATTACATTTTTCAGGTATAGCCTATAAAAGCTTAATTTCTCAATACATCCATACGAAGTTAATGATGGCCAGTAGTCGTGTGCAAAATGATACAATGGAGCAAAAACTTTATTTCATAGAGTGTATAAAAGATTTTGTTGAAACTGGAGGATGGCCGAATTCTTTAGCACACATCTGCATGGAATACACTGTAAGCAGAATTAATGCTGGCTTCTCTGAGAAGCAGCCAGGTACAGCAGCAAATTAAAAAAAACTGTGGAAGAGGCTGAGAGTTGAGACACTGGAAAGTCGTACTGGAATTATTATTATTATTATTATTATTATTATTATTATTATTATTATTATGAAAACAGGTCTATGTTAAGTTGAAACTATTTTTTTTTCCCCCCAGAAGATTTCAAATAATCTTATATAATTTTATGGTTATGAATAGTTCCATTTCATCAAAATTAGCAATACATTTTGGGATTTTTCATATTTGTTCCAGTTAATATGATACCACAAGTCTTTAGTCTACAGAAATTTCTAGACTAACTTAGCTACGTGTTTTAGTATCCTAGTCTAGAGGGCAACAGCAGTTACTATGGGTTCGTTGCAATTGAGAACATTTTTAAAACGCAGCTGGGGGACCATCTTGAGCTGCTTAGTTTATTGCAATTGGTATTAACTGGCATACTAGTTAAGTACCGTCCTCCATGCTAACCACGGGATCATCCACAGTTAGTATGCTCCTTTTAGTTTGTTGCAGTTAACCCACTGTGTTTGTATTGGTCTAATTTGTTATTAAAAGAGGGTATACAGTAGTCTGTCCATGTCATTTTTGCTGTACAGGTTTTATTAGTGTAACAAGTAATTATGTCAGAGCTGATGTAGAATAATTGCACATGCAGAGCTGGTTAGCCATTTTACTGCAACATTCCTACTTTAACCTGAAACTTGCTGTTTATTCCATAATAAAAAACCTCTTTCTTATTTCCATTGGAAAATGTTTTTGAGTTGCTGAAGTTTAGGTTTCGCAAGGTTTTGTATTCTCCTTAAATTTACTATGTGTACTTTAAGAAAGCATGTCATTATTGTTCCAGCTGGCACTAAGCAGACCCTTTCCATTTTAAATGGCCAAATTGAGACCCAGTATTCCTGGCACACCACAGTTGTTGATGGCTGTCTCTTTAGGCCCCTACAGTATATGAAAAGCAGTGTGATTGCTGTAGACAGCAAGCTGTTGTTAATGTGGCAATTGATGGCTAATTTCTCAACTAAGTATATTGTTTAAAGCATTACAGCCCTAGTTTTGATTCTGTAAAACAGCAGTCCAGTATTGTTAAAACCCTGCCCAAGAACTAATGTGCTGCTGCCCAGTACTGTTACTTTTTGGATGAAGTTACAATATTAAGAAACTTTTAAAATATGTCTTGAGAAATGTACAATGTGTACTGTTGCAACAGGCAGTTTCTCTGGTCTGTAGGATAGCTCATGGGAGCCCTTTTTCTCTGGCTGAGATAAAAATCGACAAGGATTCCATTAGGGTTACTGCACTTTCTAACATTTTAATGTGGTTGTGTATTTTGTATTTACATTATCAAGTAATGCTTACTAGGGTGGCCTCCCAGAATTGAGAAACTGCTGAATGCATTCACATATACTGTACATGTGACCATGGAAAAAGTCAACATTGGCATACAGTAGGCACAAGGCCTTTCTTACTCAGTTCCTACCAGACATCCTCTAACAGATCTCAGATTCCAATCCAACCAGAAGGTTTTCCTTTCAGTTTGAATAAAGTAGTTGTTTGTGTGTTTTTTTTTTTTTAGGCCTTGGCTCAACCTACTTCAAACTGAAAACATTTTGGTTAAAAAATTATTAAAGCAATTTACATTTTTTTTTTTTTTGTAAATGTGGATGATAAACTACTGCCTACATTGATACTGTAGCTGTGTTATGAATCAACACATTATGTCGCCTGAGGAGTACTTGTAATAAATGATTGTGTTTATTTTATTGTTGTTGTTTTAAGATTTTATGCACTGCTGTCTGCTACAGGTATCCTCTGTAAAATACGTATTGCTTCTCAGTGGAATTAATAACCTATGTAAATAAACAGTAATGAACGGCATTAGCCAGTATTTGTCAGCACATTTAAACATTTTGTTTAAAAGGGGAGTCAAAAACAACTATTGCGTAGTTCAATTTCTTCAAGCAGTTCTTTATTTTATTCCAAAATGACCAATGTCCCATGTTCCTGTTTGACTCCTTCTTGAAAGAGTACAGTCCTGGGTAACATTGTTTCCAAGTTTAATTTGATTAGCCAAATCAGTTGAGTCTTTTCTGGTGCCCTGCCAGCATTTTGTTGGGTTGTCAGTGTAGGGTGCAAGGTATATTTGTATTTGGACTACATAAGAACATAAAAATGTTTACAAACAAGAGTAGGCCATTCGGCCCATCTTGCTCGTTTGGTTGTTAGTAGCTTATTGATCCCAGAATCTCAGTAAGCAGCTTCTTGAAGCATCCCAGGGTGTCAGTTTCAACAACATTACTGGGGAGTTGGTTCCAGACCCTCACAAATAGTTTAAGTTGTAATCACATAATACCTTATTTGAATTCAAAATCATGTAGAACCCACCTTTATTGAAATAATCAGACTGGACAACGCTTCCAGTGAATATAAAGGAACAGTTTTATTATTATTATTATTAGAAATAAAACTAAATAAAGTCAAAATGCGTGTAGAAAAGTAGAAGCCATACTAATGGGGGATTTCAACTTTCCCCGTATAAAATGGGAAAACCCGATGGGGGGGGCACGACGGACGAAATTGAAAAGGTGGAAATGACAAATGACTGCTTCCTAACGCAATTTGTCAAGGCACCGACTAGAGGGGAGGCATGCCTTGATTTAGTCTTTTCGAATAATGAAGACAGAATAACTAAAACAGAGGTTAGAGAGCCATTGGCAAACTCAGACCACAACATTGTCTCATTTGAAGTATTTTTTAAAATCCCAAAAGTAATGTCTAAAGCTAAGGTTTGCAATTTTAGAAAAGCAAACTATGAAGGTATGAAACAGAGACTAACAGAAGTAGATTGGAGTAAAATAGAGAAAACATCCACAGAAAAAGGATGGCTGTTTTTTAAAAATGTAGTACTAGAGGCGCAAAACAATTACATCCCAAAAGTAGACAAATCTAAATCTAAAACAAAATGGCCAAAATGGTTTAATAGATCAATTAAAAAAAATATTCAGCGAAAAAAGGCACTTTACAGAGCGTTTTAAAAGGGACCAAAAACAAAGTACACAGAAAGAGTACTTGGAACTACAAACACAAGTCAAAAAGGAAGTTAGAAAGGCCAAGAGAGAGATAGAAATCAATATTGCTAAGGGGGCTAAAACAAATGCCAAAATGTTTTTCCAATATTATAACAGCAAGACAACATTCAAAGAGGAGGTTAAATGTCTAAGAGACACAAATGGCAAAATCATAGATGAAGAAAAAAAAGTAGCAAATATATTAAATGATTACTTTTCACAGGTTTTTACAAATGAGGACATGGACAACATGCCCGACATGTCGACCTGTTCCTATCCAATTTTAAATAACTTTAGCATAACAGAGGCAGAAGTGTTAAAGGGACTAGGAGCTCTTAAAATAAACAAATCCCTGGGCGGATGAGATCCTCCCAATAGTACTCAAAGAAATGAAAGAAGTTATTTACAAACCGCTAACCAAGATCATGCAACAGTCTCTTGACACAGGGGTTGTACCGACAGACTGGAAAATAGCAAACGTAATACCGATCCACAAAAAGGGAGACAAAACCGAACCAGGTAACTACAGACCAATAAGCCTGACTTCTATTATATGTAAACTTATGGAAACTATAATAAGATCTAAAATGGAAAATTACGTATATGGTAACAATATCCTGGAAGACAGTCAGCATGGTTTTAGGAAAGGGAGATCGTGTCTAACTAACCTACTTGACTTTTTTGAGGATGCAGCATTGAAAATGGATAATTGCAAATCATACGACATGGTTTATTTAGATTTCCAGAAAGCTTTTGACAGAGTCCCACGTAAAAGATTAATTCTCAAACTGAACGCAGAAGGGATTCAAGGAAATGCATGCACATGGATTAGGGAGTGGTTAACAGGTAGAAAACAGAAAGTACTGATTAGAGGAGAAACCTCAAAATGGAGCGAGGTAACCAGTGGTGTACCACAGGGATCAGTATTAGGTCCTCTGCTATTTCTAATCTGCATTAATGATTTAGATTCTGGTATAGTAAGCAAACTCGTTAAATTTGCAGACGACACAAAAATAGGAGGAGTGGCAAACACTGTTGCAGCAGCAAAGGTCATTCAAAATGATCTAGACACATTCAGAACTGGGCAGACACATGGCAAATTAAATTTAATAGAGAAAAGTGTAAAGTATTGCATGCAGGAAATAAAAATGTGCATTATAAATATCATATGGGAGATACTGAAATTGAAGAAGGGAACTATGAAAAAGACCTAGGAGTTTATGTTGACTCAGAAATATCTTCATCTAGACAATGTGGGGAATCTATAAAAAAGGCCAACAAGATGCTCGGATATATTGTGAGAAGTGTTGAATTTAAATCAAGGGAAGTAATGTTAAAACTTTACAATGCATTAGTAAGACCTCACCTAGAATATTATGTTCAGTTCTGGTCA
The DNA here is from genome assembly GCA_030684275.1 of Acipenser oxyrinchus oxyrinchus. Classification (NCBI taxonomy): domain Eukaryota; kingdom Metazoa; phylum Chordata; class Actinopteri; order Acipenseriformes; family Acipenseridae; genus Acipenser; species Acipenser oxyrinchus. The sequence continues at coordinate 51,694,812 of CM060248.1, read as the reverse complement.
CCTCGTTACAAAAAGGATATTGCTGCACTAGAAAGAGTGCAAAGAAGAGCAACCAGAATTATCCCGCGTTTAAAAGGCATGTCATATGCAGACAGGCTAAAAGAACTGAATCTATTCAGTCTTGAACAAAGAAGACTACACGGCGATCTGATTCAAACATTCAAAATCCTAAAAGGTATAGACAATGTCGACCCAGGGTACTTTTTTGACCTGAAAAAAGAAACAAGGACCAGGGGTCACAAATGGAGATTAGATAAAGGGGTATTCAGAACAGAAAATAGGAGGCACTTTTTTACACAGAGAATTGTGAGGGTCTGGAACCAACTTCCCAGTAATGTTGTTGAAGCTGACACCCTGGGATACTTCAAGAAGCTGCTTGATGAGATTCTGGGATCAATAAGCTACTAACAACCAAACGAGCAAGATGGGCTGAATGGCCTCCTCTCGTTTGTAAACTTTCTTATGTTTTTATGAGAAATTAAAGGTGCAACAACTCAACTAAAGTAATACAGAAAGGAAGAATTAACTAAACTAAACAGTCCATAAAGAAAAATATAAACAACGACACCCCACTCCCAATAGTTGATTAGCGATCTAAAGCAATCTATGAGAGATTCCCTTAAAGGTTACAACCACATTCCTGACAGTTATTTAAGATGAAGGTTAGTCTTAACAGGGGTATCGTTAGTAACACAAATATTTACTTTTGTTAATATCTGATAATCAAAGCATCGTTAAATCAGTCTCATATATATATAATATTATATTGGTTCAGAAGGCAATTCTCACTCTTGTGAGATAAAGATGATCTTTGCATCCAGACAACCTTATGAGAATTATCTAATACCAAGACAGCTAAATTTAGATTCTAGCTTTAAACACAGAATGACAATTGCCTTGCAAAACCCACATCAATTTGTATGAATCACATACAACCAACAGTTACTATAGTGTTCATTAACTCAAAGCATGAATTGAAAGCAATAAGAGTTTTCTTACATTCTACCAAAAACAAAACCATTAATTTTACTTTACGGTCTGCTTATTCTCAAGTTCACTCCTCCTTCAGCTGATCCGTGTCTTCAACAAAACAGGTGCTCGAAGGCTTTCCTGTTGCAAAGGGAAAGTTCAGATTCTGGTTTCTGTTTTCCTCGCATTTCGTCTCCACTTCAGGGTACGAAAAATGTCTTTGCAAAAACAAGAGTCATTAACTATTTAGGTATTCCACTGAAACAACAATTCCTCCACCAGTATGTGCATTCTTCGTCCGGTTATGCCTAGGATATTCCACCTCAAACTCTGGCACGCCTAGCTAATACAAGACTGAATATATTTCAATCTCCGTCAACTTCAAATGTTCATCCAACTCTTTCTCCGGTGATCAGTTGGGGCTAAGTTAGAGATTTGATTACAACTACTTTTAGGATTTTAGACGTCTAATTCTGCAGACTCCCACACCAAGTCACACACTAGAGTAGTTATCTCATATTAGATTGTCCGAAAATGGTATCTCTGTTCAAGCCGGTCGCAGGCTGGGTCTTCAGATTGTCAGAGTTCAGAGACTTGTTTGTGTGTTTAGAGCCTTGGGTTTCGTGTCGTGAGCCCTGTTTGAATGTCACGCTTGTGCTTTTGTAACTTTCTCTTTACCCCTGTATTGGATAGTTTGTTTATTTTGGCTAATTTTGCTTCATAAAGTCCAATGAAACCTGCTGAATAATGTTATGTTAACATTTTAAAATATATACTGCTTTGTAGTTTTCCATATACTTAAAGAAAAACTAACACAAATTGAAAAATGTGACTTTTCGAAATCTAACATGAAATACTGTACTACTATTATGGTTTCCGGTTGACTTTTGCAATATAATTTTGTAGTTTCTTTGATTACATGATAAGTAAAATATCTAAGTTATGTGTTTACATTTTTTTTTAAATTGTCACAATCCTAGAATTCTAAGTGATGCAAATGTTGGGCCATAGCTGTACATCAAAATCCTACACCCCTTCATTCTGCTATAACTGTTCCTCCACTAATGGGAGACACCAGGCCACCGGCTTCATCTTCCACCAATCATCAAATTACCCTAATCCAGTGAATTGCTCAACAGATTATCCCATACACAGTACAAACTTGTTAAAGAGTGAGAAACTAAAAGTATGTACTTTTAGGAGGTGATATGGAAACAAATGGTTGATTTTCAAGAACATTTCCAACCTAAGGGGAGCTTGAATGTTGGAGGGGTACACTTTTTACAAAAGTCATACTAACAGTTTTTGTACGCCCCTCCTGAGGGGAAAAGGTTGTTGGTTTAGACTTTCAAATATATGAATCAGCCACCAGCATTTCATCAACCATTTCCAGGATTTTGTAATATATAAATCATTAAAACTGATATTTCATCAAAATGAAAGCTGCTTGTGACAAGGAGCAATGAGGAATTCAGCAATTGACTAATCTGAAGGCTATTTTCACAGCTTACATTTTAAAGGATCCAGACCTCTAACAGCCCTCAGTGAATTCAAGCTGACAATTTCTTGGTTTTCATTGTTTTGTTTCTTTTACAGGCATCGTTTGGTGTTGGTAATGCAGGTACACAACAAAAAATCAGTGATATCAGGACGTTTCAGACTACAAGTCCTGTTTCAGCTGCTCTATGGAGGGAAATTATATATATATATATATATATATATATATATATATATATATATATATATATATATATATATATATATATATATATATATATATATATATATAGACAACTTGTTTAGTTTCATAAACTGCTCAACAACAAAAAACAAAAGAAAAAAAATCTTGCTTCCTTTCAAACACAAGATTGCTCAATTTCAACCCCCTTCCAGTCTGCAGTGTTGAGGAATGGAGCAGATTACATCTGATATTAAACATATGGTAGCAGTTGTGACAGAAGGAGCTTTTTTCTCATTTTGTTTTTTTCAAGAGGAAGAAAATCAGGCTTCATGTTTTTCTTTCTTTTTTTTTCCTAAGAAAAGAGAATGCCATGTCAAAGTAACACTACCTCTTAAATCATCATAATAAATCACGCCTAGGTTTCCTTCTTGCAAGACTGTAAGAAATGCTCAATTCGGTAAAAACAGTGTATCGTTAAAGAAAGTTGACAAAACAGAAAATAACTAGGTGGAACACAAAGGAACAAAGTAAACCAGCAGCAATAAAACAAGATGCAAAGTGACAGAATCTTTTCTTTTTCAAATGCAGATGTCTGGACAAGAGGCCTGGAAATTGGAAGGGTACACTTTAATAGAGTTTTAAGTATCTAAAAGCAATACTTTATAACAAGCCTCATATGAACCCACAGTTCTAACTGTAGTCAACCCCCAAGATGCAAGCTGCATAGATGTCTATTCTGCAGTACTGTTTTGGTGCATTTGCTTATATACTTTATTTTGTAAGACGTAGACGGTAAGAAAACAGTATTTTCTGTTACTCCTCGTTGCGTTCCCTGTTTCAGAGCTTCTTGTGCAACGAGCTGTGCATGATGCTACAGTGACATTGCTCAGTTGTGCTGTAATTGCTGCATTGTCCAGCAGCAGTTTAACCTGACCCTCCCGTTTCCTTGCAGTTACCCTGCAGCTCAAGCCCTGTGGGAGTCCATGCTGAACATGAAGCACAAGGAGGCTGTGATGGAGGTCCGGAGACACCTGGTGGAGGCTGCCAGCAAAGAAAACCTGCCTATTAAGATGAGCCTTGGTAATACTGCCTTCACAATGTTCATGAGATTGCATAATCCTCTTTTCATTGAGAAAGTACCCCAGTCATCCCAGCAGCAGGGAAAAATGTATTTAATAACAGACAATATCAATCTTTTCACAAGGCTTTATTCCTAAATTAATATTTCAGTTGGATCCAGACTTCATTTTCAGAAGTAAATAAGGGAGCGTAGTTTTGTACACAAGAAGTATAATTGATTGTATAAATGAACTGTTTAAGAAATTGCACACATCACCACTAATTACATTTAGTTTGACTGTAGTTTTTGTTTTCAATTATATGACTTTATACCTGCTTTTGAGATCCTTTGATAAATGGATTTGTTATCTTCATTTTTTTTTTCTTTTTCTGGAGACCCCGTTATATGATCTAGTCCAGTGGTTTTTACCAATACCAGTATCCCCCACATGAGTTTTTTAGTTTTGTGTTAAAATAAACATTGTAAAAACAAAAACAACTTTCAGTATCCTGTAAATAAGTTTCACAAGCCTCATGGGTGAATGTGTGACTGTGAAAGGTACACAGTGCCCTCTTCTGGGGGTATTTTTTCTTTTTTAAGTTTCATGTTTGCATATATGGCTTAGAACTAAATCAAAACCACATGTTGACATCTGATGTGTTCTGTTATTAGCAACTAAAACACAACATGTAGGGACCTTCTTTAACAAACTATTTTTCTGGTTTATCAACAGTACAGTCAGGATTATTTTAATGCTGAGGAATGGAAGCAGGGTTCTTCTCTCTAAGCCTGTATTGGTTGGTCACAGATTGCAGCCATCCTGTCTAGCTCCCACGGTGGCTTTGTTAACTCTTCCCTTGAAAACACAAAGAAAGTGGGAGGTTTTTTGGGTTTTTTTATTGACAACTAGCTTCAAGACTCTAGGAAGAGGCTTTTTACTCATAACATATTAAACAACAGATTATTGAGATAAAGTATAACAAAAAAATCAAAAACAACAACAAAAAATAAAACATCCCTGTGACACGTGTTATGTTTACTTTGAACTGATGCAAAACATTGGCAAACTTTGACAAGCCAGGCCCATGTGTACAGGCCCCACATTCTAATGTGTTATTATTGTTTTTACTTGCAATTTATCATGTCAAATGTTTTGGCAGATAGTCTTGGGGTCACTGGTGATTAAGATTTTTCTGTTTTTCAGTTATTCAAACCTGTTTGACTTGACCTTGGTAACAAGAAGTCTTTTCATGACAAGAAAATTACCTTACTTGAATTCCCCCTTTTTGTCCATTACTTACAGTAAACTAATGACACCTTGAAGTGAATAACAGTTTACAATACAGAACAGATTACGTTGTAAACGAACATGTGATAAACTATACAACCCTTTTTTTTTTGGTTTTATAACAAGAGGGGATTTCCAAGGATGCCTGATTTTGTATTTACAGTCAGTGCTGGGACACATATCTTTAATATTCAAACAAATATTTTTTGACATGTATTCGGATACAAAAATCAGATGTTCATATTCGCTAGAAATGACAAAAATGCCATGCACTTATTTACCGCCTCACCAGAAGTTGCGTGACAGTTTAAAAAATGGCAAATGAAAAAGAGCTCTGTGTGATATGTGAAATTTAATATTAAAAAATTAATTTAAAAAAAAAAAAAACCCACAGGATCATCACAACAGCTCGAGCCTCTATTTAATACTTTTAGACAGCAAAAAGTAAACAAACCAGATTATGGGCACGCACGCAAAGTGATGTCTATGGGAAGCCATCTGGGTCATAAAAGCGTTGTCAGAATCTCATGGGATATAAAAAAGGCAAGCACGTCGTTCTGAAATGCCTTGCTTAAACAGTGCCCAACTTGCTGGAAATGTTTGTACATATTATGTATTTTTGTTGCTACTTTCTGTTATGTGGACTGTAATAAACGAGGACCAAAACAGTGTTTTTTTCCCCTTTGCTTTACAACGGCATTTCCACGTTTTATTTGAAGTTATTTGAAGTGTTTAAAGTTTAATTTCAGTTTTCGTTTGCTTGTTCAGCTACAAAAAGGCACAAGTAAACCTCATGTTATTACATTATGAACACTTGTCTATGGCCACTGTTTACTGTGAAGAAAAATAAAATAAAATGCGGTGTCAACTTTATGTACTATTTATTTCGGGAATAAACAAAACAACGTTTAACTTGAACTGCTATTTGGCATCCTTTGTTTTGTAGTTGATTCACTGGGGTCAAGTAAGGCCTAAACAATGTATTCTTTACTCCTCTGGGATATTCTTTTACTTTTAATGTGTTACATAGTGTAACGTCTTGCTGTAAAATAAAGGGAAACACAGAGGCCACGCCCCCTGCCCCTGCTGCTATGCTGTCTCCGCCTGCATTCAGAGCAATATAATGGCTTTTATTACGATCTGTTCGGCGGAGACGACATACTACCCCCTGTGGTATTCCCTCCACCGCTTAGGCGGTCCACTAGGCGTCGACACCCTAGCCCATAAGTGGCCCAGGACGCTCCTTTACACGTTCCCGCCAATACCGTTGCTCCTGGCCTTTCTAGAGAAGGTCCGGTCAGAGAAGGTGACAGTTCTCCTAGTGGCCCCCAGGTGGCCCAGGAGAATCTGGTTTTCGACGCTATGCCAGCTCTTACAATACCAGCCCTGGGAGATCCCGCTTCGCCTGGATCATCTCAGTCAGGCGAGAGACACTCTCTGGCATGTGGAACCGGGTATGTTCCAATTACGAGTCTGACCCCTGAACTGGACCGCTGGTCAGCCCTAGGGTTATCTGACGTAGTCGTGGGCACGTTGCAGAGCGCTAGGGCAGGCTCCATTAGGTCATTATACGCTTACAAGTGGAGATATTTTAAGAACTGGTGTCTGACTAAGGGTCATGACCCAGTCTGCCCTATGCCAGTTATCTTACAGTTTCTGCAATAACTGCTCGATGCTTGTTGGTCACCTTCTACTTTGAAGGTGTATTTAGCTGCCATTTCTGCGTACCATGGCAGCAGGGTGTCACTGCGTACAAACCCTGCTTTCCTCCCTAAGGTGATCACAGAACCATTCTGTGGAACTGGAGTCTTTCCATCCACCTCCATTTTCTTCAGAGGAGGATAGGAGATTGAACTTCCGGTGTGGGCATTGAGGTGTTACATGGATAGGACAAGAGCTCTGCGTCATACTGACCAGCTCTTTGTCTGTCACGGTATACGGACCCTAGGACAGCCCCTCTCGAAGCAGTGACTGTCGCACTGGATTGTGGATACAGTCTCAACTGCATATGATAGTGCCGGCTTGCCCCCACATGGGAGGGTAGCCACGCATTCTACCAGAAGGTTGGCTTCATCTTGGGCCCTCTTCAGAGGGGCCTCGCTGTCCGATATCTGTACTGCGGCTAGCTGGGCTACACCGCTTACTTTCTCCAGGTTCTATCGTCTTAACATGATAGATCCTTCCTTGCCTTCATTAGACACAAGGGTCCTTGAGATTGCACGCTCGCACCGCTAGCCTTGGGTTATGCGGTTCTGATGCATCCCTCGTATGCTGCCATTCTTTCTCCCTCGCGACGGCTCTGGTATACTTTCACAAAACTAATGTTTTGGTGCTCATCTTCAAATTGAAAGGGAACGTTAGGTTACTTACTGTAACCCTGGTTCCCTGGAAGAGAAGACGACCAACAACCAGCAAGGTCGCATCGGTTGCTCTCACAGGTTCGATGCAAAAAAAGAACGTGGCTTCCGTGGGCTCACTATTTAATCCCTCTGTAGGCAAGGTCGAGGACGTCACCCCAAGAAGGGGCCTATCGGCAGCTCAGTAAATACCTACTAATAGGAGACATATCCCATGTAATGTTTTGGTGGTTGTCTTCTCTTTCAGGGAACCAGGGTTACGGAAAATAACGTTTTCAACTATAATGTCTGTTTTGAGAATGCCTTGTGCTTTTAAACTTATATGATGCATTCTTTACTTGGGAAAGCAATTTATTTTAACAATACTTGACTATTTGCTTAACTGAAAGAAAGTAATATCTATCTTATGTAGGATGTGGCATGGACTTTTGGCACGCTTCATATACAGTATATCCTTTATGATCTATATATAAAGCTGAATGTCTCTTTATGTTTTTCAGTATTCCGTAACAAAGCAACATATGGTTAGCATGGTGGGGGAGGGGTGACTCTCTTAGATTGCAAGTTATTTATTTATGCGTTACGTTTTCACGTTGTCAGCCAGCAAAGTGGAAAAACCTTGACTTAACTATTTTACAGTTCTTTTTTTTATCTGTAAACCTGTTCAAGTTATTGAACATCTTGCTTGTTCTGCTGGCATTTGTATTCTTTTGCCCCAGCTACAGTAATTAAATCAAGACAACTCTGTAATTAACTTCTACTCTGACAGCTAATTTGGGCAGCATTTTTCTGTTATGTTTTGTACAGTACAGGTACTGTAGACAGCTGTTTTTTTTGTAATATTTATAATGATATCGACAGCTTTTGTAAGGGATTAAAAATATGCTATCTCATATTTGAATATAACTCTTGTATTACAAGTGTCCACACATTATGCCATTCTTTTCTATTCGGTTACAAAGTTGATTTAAACAAATCACTGAAATACTGTAGACAACCCATCAGTGGATTTGTGTGTTAGCATTAGTTAAATTAAGGTTGGCACAAGAGCGGAGTACATTCTGGCTAACCTTACTGTAGCTTTGAGAAGGGGAGTCTGTTGACAATAGGCCTTTTCTGTGTCTGGATTTTTTTGGACAACGTTCAAGTTTCATTTGAATACATTTTAATTTTAGACAGAAAACCCAAACATCCTTTGTTCACATAACTACTTATTTTAGTATGACCGGTTCTGAAAAACTAAAGAAAAGGTGTATTTGTGGTTAAGGAGGTGTATCTAGTGAGTCTATCTCAGGCCTTCCAAACATAATTGGATATAAATGTATCAGGAATGTATGCGACAGACAGACAGAGATTCTTAACATAGAACTGTAGCTCTTTCAAAATAAACACCAGACAAACTTTTTTTCTAAGTTATGTTTTATGAGCTACCATTTATTTATTTTGTTTAAAAAAGGAAATTTATGTTATTTTCCCATTATTAATCAGCTGGATGCTCTTAAATCTTTTAGCTGGCAAAAGTTTTGTGGCTCATGTACACAGTTTGTGGAGCAAATCCATCAATCAGACAATACAATACAAGCACATCCCTATTACTGTCCTGGTTATGTTTATAAAAATAAAATTGTTCCATCTTCAAACATAAAACGTTTTAACAATATACAGTATTCCTTCATTAGAATACAGAACCACTGGCCATTGGTATTCTTTCTTACAAGATTTGATACAGCATTCTTCACATTCTGTTAAAGACATTTCTCAGAAAAGGTTAAGGTTTTAAGACATCAGAAAGCAAAAAAATGACCTAAACATCACAAGAAATGTTTGTGATGTGAGTTTCTGCAGCTTAGATGCACTTTTTTTTATATAATGGTGATATATTTTTTACAGCTATTAATTATGCTCTGATGCTTGTTATGTCTACATTTGCAGATTCCTACATTTTCAGATTACTAACTTTCAAGAAAACAGAGAACACAATAAAGAAATGAATCAATTAAGGAAATGCAGAAACAGCAGATGCTTGTTCTGTAGATACAGTTGTAAAGCAGTTTTATTATTAAGTCAATGTTTGCAGGCTTAGAAATTTCCAACACCCTGGTATGTCAGGTTTGGCTGTTAGAATGGTGTGGTTATCTTTAATTATTTAAATATAGCTCATTGTATGTTAGTGGTTTACCTGTTTCTTACTAAATATAGTGGTACCCCTTTGGCTAGGGATTGGTCTGCAACTCATTTCTTCTCTGTGGAGTTCCTGCAAGTGTTTTTTTTATACTGCTTAAACGAGGAGATGTGCCATTGTCTTCATCCATCATTTTTTCTCTGCAGGTAGAGTCACACCTGAGCAGCTCAGTTCCTACATCCATCTGTTTAAGAACAACTTCAAAGCCATGCAGAACCACTGCGGGACCCTGCAGCTCTCCCTGGCGACTGTGCAGACACTGAGGAGCCCCCAGTTAACCAAGTGGGACAGCTTCCTGGCTTTTGAGCGCCTGCTATTACAGGTACTAACCAACCAACCAACCAACAAACCATACAGTTCCCTTCATATGAAAAGCATTACTTCATAGAGTCTGAAATCTAGCCTAATCCTTGTCAACAGATGAGTTGAATTATCCTGATACCTGCCAATGTATTCATTTTTATATGATGTACTGTACATCATCATTTACGTTGCATGAGGGATAGAGCTTAAGACTGTCTTTATTGAATTATGTAAAATATATATTTTAGCTGTAGATGTTTAAAAAAAAAATAAACATTGACACACCTTACAAAAATACAAATGCTCATATAATGTTTTAGACTGATTTTAAAAATGTCTGTGTAAAAACAACAGAAAAAAATTGAATAACGAAAGTGTTATGAAGGGACTTGGCAAGTTGTTCTGTAATAAGCTTGAAAAATGTGTCACACATTTATTGAAAGAAATGTAGTACTTTAGAGTCCCGTTTCTGCATCTTCTGTTTTCCCAAATCTGTGACATAAAGGGGCTTATGTAAGGATATGTTCAAAGTGACTTGTGCTTGCAAAACACCCATACTGCGGCCAAAATCTGTGTTTTGCACGCGCAAACCATGTTTAGCTGTCTTAAAGTGGGACTAACGGCCACTAAAAATGCTGCGTATGTAAAGAATGGTTTTCATCTGCACTCGCTATAAAATTAACACTTTGCCATCATTAATCCATTTAAAGAATATTGAAATGTATTCAAATGAAGCAAAGAGCATGGGATTGGGCAGGGATCTGGAATACTAAGCGGGCACAAACATTATAATGAGATGCAAGGATTTTGCTTTGCACTTGGGCAATTGCTGATCCTCTAAAAACTTTGCACCTCCTCTTCCAAGGTGCAAACCGCTGAAGAAGCAAGTAATTAAGAGCTGTATAAAACCACATACCTTCAGAGACCTGTCATTGGCCTCAGGATGGCTGCTGTGGTACACTTCCTGATGCAGCGTGACTTGGCTCTTATTGAGGACAGGCAGGAATACCTTCGGAGGAGAAGGGCAAGACAGAGAAGACCCAAGGTCACTTTGTTTGGGATGCTGGAGGATGCGGTGGTAAGGCGTTATCGTCTCACTCCGCAGGTCATCCTAGACCTAATAGCTGAATTTCATCTTTTCATCACCTGGTGAAAAGATGAAATTCAGTTATTAGGTCTAGGATGACCGACAGCATTGACTTTCTCCACTATAGAGGACTATATGGCCTCTAAGGTAGCATAACTGATGTTGGCTGAGGCTTTTCCAAATAACTCAGTTTGCATGAACTCAGCCATAAGGACTCTCGGCTCCTCCTCAGAAAACTTTTTTCTTTTCCGTGCATCAAGAGGACTTTGCTGCCCTTCCTTTGACATTTTTTTGTTTGGTTTGATTTTCGTGCTCCACAAATCTCATACAGTGCCTACTGCTGTCTGTACTCCTAACTCACTTCAACTCTGGGCTGTAAGTGCAGCTGCTAAATAGCCTGATGCACAGGCGCCGCTCATTGCGACCCTCATTATCATGATTACAGCTCGTTATTTGTGCGTGTTGAGTAATTCGCATTGCTTTTAAGCTTACATAGGCCGCAGTGGAAAATAATTGCCTGGCTGCTAGGCAATTTGGAGTTTGCAGCCGCAATTGTTTGCACTGCGTCTATCCTTACACCAGCCCAAAGTTCCCTTAATTAATAAGCACATATGCACAAGATACTGCTTTGGCAAATCTACAGGTCATATGTCTGGTTGTCACCATAATATAAATACTTTTTTTTTCTTAAACAAGTAGATCAAGTAGACTTGGCAACATCACAAAAAACAAACAAAAAAAAACATTAACCTCTCGGAACAAAAGTACAAAATTAATTTTACATTTTTTGTGATGAATGTTGGTGTTGAGGAAGATTGTGAGTTCCTCTTGCAGTATACAGCTATGGCCAAACATTTGGAACACCCTATAGAATTAACTAATTTTGCTTCATAAAGTCGAATAAAACCTGCTGAGTAATGTTACGTTAACATATTGAATTACATAGCGCTTTGTAGTTTTCTATGTAAGTAACAAAAAACTGACAAATTGAAAAATGTGACATTTTGAAGTCTAACATGAAATACTGTTCTACTATTATGTCTTCTGGTAGACTTATGCTTTTTGTAGTTTCTTTGATTACATGATGTTAAATAATAGATCTAGATTATGTTCATATTTTTAAATTTTTTATTTTATTAACAATCATTGTCTCAATCCTAAAATTCTAGTTGATGCAAAACTTTTGTTCATAGCTGTACACAGAAGAGTATATTGTATAATGTATAAAGTGTAACTAATAATCATGAGATCAAGTACAAAAAATATAACATATGCAGGAGAGCAGCCTCCCACAGTTCTCCTGTATCCCTTTAGTTGCTTTTTGGTCATCCTACTTTCACACCATTTAGAGTTTTATGGTTGTTCACATGATTTTCTGTGCCTTCAAAATGTGATGGGTTGACAGCACTTGTATCTCTGACACACTCTGATTTTCCACACATCAGGTAAAGTCTGAGCAATGGTGCCACAGCTGTCAATAATATATATATATATATGAAATGCAACAGTTTAAGTTTTACATGAATAACTCATTGGGCACATACATAATGTTATTCACATTTTAAAAAGTGAACAGATAGGTATGTTGATTGTTTGAGTAGTTTTGTTCCTTGGGATTACAAAATACTGAGCTCATAAAATGTCATAAAAACGCCAGATGCTCAATGTTTGGTATTTGAGTTAAAATTGCCAAAATGAGTCGATTTTAAGAATCTGTAAAAATATCGTGGTCTGAGTTCAGCGGTCATTACCTTACAGTAGTCCTCTAAACAGGAATGTGAAACTCACTTTAACCAATAGCAGACAGGTACAATATATAACCTAAAAACACAGCTAAGAACATTTTCACACAGTAAAAACTACCAGTTGGAGTGTTTTGTTCCAGCCATTTGACTAAAGTACCTCCTGCATGATTAAATGGGTTGAAAGGATTTGTTGAGCCAAGCGGTGTGAGAAAGCCCTCTCTGCTGCATGCTCAGTGCCAGAGCTGTCAATAAGCAGAGCTTTGTTTCCCAGCTGTGGAACCCAGTAACGTCACCTTTCCCAGGAACTCGAGGAATAGTTTTAATCAGTGTTGTAACTCAAATGTTTTTTTTTTGTCTGAGCTCAAAAATGCTGTCTTAACTGAATTACACATTTATTATCAGAAAGCCATACAGTGCTATGTAGTTCTAAAACAGTGCTGTGTAGTTCTGCTGTGAAATCAAAAGCAGTGTGAAATTATTGACCTCTGATAGTGTCTTGTTTTCAAGAAATCGCAACAAACTGGTCAAGTGGTAAGTTAAAAAAAACAAAAGCATATTGTATTCAACTTGTCCTTTTCATTACGCGTTCACAGCAATTTACCGTGAAACTAAATCTGTGATATAGTTATTGCCAGAGGTCTAACACTAACATTTTGGTAAATCTATTCATAATAACTGGATCTTTCTTGTCTATTATTTTAACTTGGTGGATTATAAAGAATTAATTGAAAACATTCCATTAAAAGGTAAATACATTTTGTTTTTCTTCGCTATATTTTTTTCTTTTTTTCTAACCCGTTACTTATATGAATGGATTGCTTGGATGGATTCTCAGTTTACAGTGCAATATACTGAAGACGTATTTAAACAGAGCAGGTACAGCACAGGCAGTTCCAGTGCAAACATTCCCACGCCTTCCTGTTTAATGTACCTCAACCCTTTCTTGAAGAGGCCACCTTATAAAGGGATGTAAATTACATCTCCTTGATCATTCAACCTATGTCTTCATGAAGACCCAGCAGCATTTGTGCCATTTAATGCCAGACCCCAGTGGTATTAGATATGGATGCTTGACAAGACCACAAGGAATAGGCTTGAGACCACCAGAACTAATCTTGGCAAGACCCCCAACTGCCATCAGATCAAAATGACTTCAAATCTAATGACCTGCTCTGCAGATCAACCAGTGACCCAGAGGTTAAAGACGTCAACTCCTATTACTAATTTGCAGCACCTCCAATGCGTCAGGCTGTGTTTCAGAGCCTTAAAATGTCCCAGTGTTCCTCACAGCTTCTGCAAAATGAATTCATTTCATTACCAACATTTGAAACATTGTTTTTTGTTTTTTAAAAGTAAAATGTAAGTTGAACCATTACAGAATGGGTCAACCTGTTTAGGGTGTTCTATTTGGTTCAGGGAATATATTTATTTTTGATGAAATTATATATATATATATATATAATATATATAATTAGTACATGCTTGAAGGCTATATTTGCATCCTGAGCCATTCTAAAAAAAGGCATAATACCACAGTAGTGACGTCAAAAAGTGATGATTCCTCAAGAGGAAAATATACTTGAACTTTGACCCATTTGACTCCTCAAGACCGTCACTTTCAATTCAAACACAAAATGTCTTGTTTTCAATCACTCGACAACACCCACAGTATAGAAATGTTCATTAGTGATCAACAAAATAAGAATACGTTAAAAAAAAAAAAAAAAAAGGCAATCATCCAAATAAAGCTGAAGCACTAACAGATACCGACATAGAACATCTGTACAGACTGAAACACTATGTTTAAAAAAAACCCAACTGTACTGCTGAACCTCGTCTTCTTTAATATTAGCATCACAAGGGTATCTATGTATTAAATAAAATAAATAATAGATGGGCCTCTAGTGAGTTACAGGAAAACAATTCCATCTCGGGTTTCTGTGACAGTTTATAAATTACTCGACCTTCTGTCTCGTAGTTTATGACGTCACAGAGACCCTAGATGGAATTATTAACCTGTAACTCACTGAAGCCCATCTATTATTCTATATACATATGGAATTGAATGGTCGATAATTAAGACATGCATGACACCACTCATGTGTCCATGGACTATTGTACAATTTTAATAATGATGCAACATTATAGTAATACAAGGCCCTGAGCTCCTCCCAATTATTAGGTAAACACTTCAGTTTCTTAAATAAATTACCATAAAAATCATGGGCTTTTAATATTAAAGCATTTGTCCCTGCACTGCACACCTTAGAAAGTTTTAAGATAATATTGCTTTGCTTACCTATTGAAACCCTGACTAACAAATTATTATAAAAACTGGTGAGGTCTTGATGTTGGAGAATGATGTGCAAGTGTAAGCTATTGCACTTAAAAAGTGTAATTCTTATGTTGTGGAAAGCAGCAAATTCATATAGTGAACGGTATGGTGTCCAGTATTTTATATTTTATCAAACTGTATAACACTCATGTTCTATTTGTAATTTGTCATTAGAATATACCTTTTAAAACACAAAATATCAAACAAAGCCCTTGACATTAATAGTAGTAATGATATAGTGTAGGATTATAACTGTATGTACAAAACATGCCATGCAAAAGCTGTACCTATCCTTCAAAAAGCAGGGTTAGGGTTTGATAAAGAAATACTTAGCTGCACTATAAATTATTACATTTTGTACATGGAAACTATCTTGTCGCTTCTGCAGTGCAAAATAAGTATGATTTAAGAAGAACTAATGCTGTTCTGTCACAAGCAGAAGTGGTTGTAATAGCTCTCTGGATGCCAAATTATTTGGATGCAAAAGTGTGTACTGTACTGTGTATTAACTTCACTGAACTAAAAACTGCCAGGGCTTAGCTCAGTTGTATAAAGATAATAGTTTCAAAATTCACTAAATTCATTAATTAATATTGTTATAACTAGAAAAGTTTTGGAATATAAAATTACTGTAAAATAAATGGCTGGTGGCAGTTTTCTACACAGTTGCTTTATTGCCTATTTACTGATAAGTAACAAATACGGGCAGCAGTGTGGAGTAGTGGTTAGGGCTCTGGACTCTTGACCGGAGGGTTGTGGGTTCAGTCCCAGGTGGGGGACGCTGCTGTTGTACCCTTGAGCAAAGTACTTTTTAAAAAAAACAAAAACAAAAAAAAAAAACAACTGCTGTATAAATGCGTAATTGTATGTAAAAAATAATGTGATATCTGTATAATGTGAAGTAATGTAATATCTTGTAACAATTGTAAGTCACCTGGATAAGGGCATCTGCTAAGAAATAAAATAATAATAATAATAATAATAAAATACTAGCATTCACCATAGCATAGACTACTAATAAAGCTCAGTTAGCTGGTAAGTGGAAGTGAAGACTTTTTATTTATTGATTGCATAGCTGGACATTAACACATTCAGTGACCAGTAGTGGTGTAACGATTAATCATGTATCTATGATGCTTTCTCAGCATGTATTGTAATAGGATTATGTTACGACACATCATATTGTATTGCGACCTGCATATCGTATCGTGATGTTAGTGTATCGTGACACCCCGAGTGTCCAGTGTACATGGACCAGCTGCTAAACTATATGACTTTGCATAGGAACAGTTTATATTGTACAATTGTGTATATTATAGAATGTCTACATCTTCTTTAAACATTTAAGCAATTACCAGTCTCTATTCTAGTTTTATCAGGCTTTCAGCTGGTAGAGTATATTTGGCATTTAACTATGGCACAGCAGTGTTTACCAAGACTGTTCTGCCAACCCATTTACTGTTTTCATCCTCTGTTTTATACATTTATGATTACACGGTCCAACAGGAAGCGATTGAATATCTGTGTCCCCCTGTTTTTTGTTTAATTTGGTAACTCAGAAAGCAATTTTAGACTTGGAAGGCTTCAAGCTATCATAGATTGAAAGAAAAAAAAAACTGCTTGGAAAACCTATACACTCATTGAGTAGTTATTCAAGGTATATACTGTATATATTTAGGCAGCCTCATTTGCTTCTCTCTCTTCATGTAATCCCAGACAGACTCGATGATGTTGAGATCAGGGCTCGGTGGGGGCCATACCATCACTTCCAGGACTCCTTGTTCTTCTTTACGCTGAAGATAGTTCTTAATGACTTTCGCTGTATGTTTGGGGTCGTTGTCATGCTGCAGAATAAATTTGGGGCCAATCAGATGCCTCCCTGATGGTATTGCATGATGGATAAGTATCTGCCTGTACTTCTCAGCATTGAGGAGACCATTAATTCTGACCAAATCCCCAACTCCATGTGCAGAAATGCAGCCCCAAACTTGCAAGGAACCTCCACCATGCTTCACTGTTGCCTGCAGACACTCATTCGTGTACGCTCTCCAGCCCTTCGGCGAACAAACTGCCTTCTGCTACAGCCAAATATTTCAAATTTTGACTCATCAGTCCAGAGCACCTGCTGCCATTTTTCTGCACCCCAGTTCCTGTGTTTTGTGCATAGTTGAGTCGCTTGGCCTTGTTTCCACGTCTGAGGTATGGCTTTTTGGCATAAGTCTTCCATGAAGGCCACTTCTGACCAGACTTCTCCGGACAGTAGATGGGTGTACCAGGGTCCCACTGTTTTCTGCCAGTTCTGAGCTGATGGCACTGCTGGACATCTTCTGATTGCAAAGGGAAGTAAGCATGATGTGTCTTTCATCTGCTGCAGTAAGTTTCCTTGGCCGACCACTGCATCTCTGGTCCTCAACGTTGCCCGTTTCTTTGTGCTTCTTCAAAAGAGCTTGGACAGCACATCTGGAAACCCCTGTCTGCCTTGAAATTTCTGCCTGGGAGAGACCTTGCTGATGCAGTATAACTACCTTGTGTCTTGTTGCTGTGCTCAGTCTTGCCATGGTGTATGACTTCTGACAGTAAACTGTCTTCAGCAACCTCACCTTGTTAGCTGAGTTTGGCTGTTCCTCACCCAGTTTTATTCCTCCTACACAGCTGTTTCTGTTTCAGTTAATGATTGTGTTTCAACCTACTGTGAGATAGCAGGGAGGGGGTTAAAGCCTCCCTGAAGAAGAAAAAAAAAAAAAAAAAAACATGTGAAAATGCACGTTGGTTTATTGTTTAATTGTTTTGTGTTTTGTTAATCAGTTTTGTTAATTGTTTTATTATGAATCATTCCCTGCACCTGGTGCTTATTATTAAATTAGAGCCAGGTGCAGGGTATTTAAAAGCAGCCAGTCTGTTAGGGGCTGCTGAGGAGAAGGAGGCAGAAAGGAGTGCTCTGCTTCCTGGCAGTCGTGAGTAAAAGTGCTGTATTAAACCTGTGTGGTTTTGTTTATTGTTTGGTGGGAAGCGGCTTAGCCGTCCTACTTGTAGTCAGGGTGTTCCTGAAAGTCTGAGTTAGTGCTCTGAAAGAGCTAGGTGTTTGTTTGGTGTTTGTTTGATTTTTGTGTTTATTAAAATTAGCGCACCAGCGCTTAAAAATCCATTTCTTGTGTGCTGGGTCAATTTTTAAAGGGGCAACGAACCCGAGTGGGTGAGTTCATTTACATTTGGTGTCAGAAGTTTTGGGCGCCCTACGACCCAGTAAAATGGATTTTAAAGAACTGATTGAGATGATCAATCGTAACATTGCTGTTCAGGAGGAGCAGACAAGAAGAATGGAGAGGCAGAACAGGAGCTGGGGTGGGCACCGCCGAGACTTCGGGAGTGGGAGCCAACCAAGTTGGGCGGTTGGTCCAGGCGTGTGAGCCGCCGCTTCCGGAGCCCAGAGGGAGGAGCCGCTTCGGAGCCCAGAGGGAGGAGCCGCTGCTTCCGGAGCCCAGAGGGAGGAGCTGCCTTCCGAGCCCAGAGGGAGGAGCCGCTTCCAGAGCCCAGAGGGGAGGAGCCGCTGCTTCCGGAGCCCAGAGGGGAGGAGCCGCCGCTTCCGGAGCCCAGAGGGGAGGAGCCGCTTCCAGAGCCCAGAGGGAGGAGCCGCCGCTTCCAGAGCCCAGAGGGAGGAGCCGCCGCTTCCAGAGCCCAGAGGGAGGAGCCGCCGCTTCCAGAGCCCAGAGGGGAGGAGGTGAAAATCATGCCTCCACCTCAGCCCGACCACCACCCCTACAGTCCAGTTCGGCCGCTGCATTCAGTCCCTCACCCTTGCTCCTGGACACCCTGCCGGTCTTCCTAGACCTCCCTGTGCTGGACCTGGAGCCCAGGAGTCTGCAGCACTGGCCACAGCTCTACCCCTGGTGCCCTGCTCCGCTCTCCCGAGCACCCAGGCGTCGCTGGGCTGCTGCCAGGCGTCGCTGTTGCTTCCCCTGTTCGCTGCTTGCTCCCCTGGGTGATCGGACATCACTGCGCCCGGTTCCCAGGGAAGACCTATGTCCACTGCTGCATCCTCCAGTGCCCGGCCTACGCAGTCGGCCCTGTCAGCCCGGTGGGGTCCCATGTCGCTGGTTTGCGGTCCCTTCCGGGCAGCGCCCGGAAGGACCGACCCATCCTCAAGTCCGCCTGTGGAAGAGGCGGCAGTGGACATTGCTGGACTTGAGGCTAGGTGGTCTTTAAGGGTGGAGGGAGGTGGCTGTGGTATGGCGGTGTCTTCAAAAGACATGGGGGGATGTGTGAGATAGCAGGGAGGGTTAAAGCCTCCCTGAAGAAGAAAAAAAAAAAACATGTGGCATACGTTGGTTTATTGTTTAATTGTTTTGTGTTTTGTTAATTGTTTTATTATGAATCATTCCCTGCACCTGGTGCTTATTATTAAATTAGAGCCAGGTGCAGGGTATTTAAAAGCAGCCAGTCTGTTAGGGGCTGCTGAGGAGAAGGAGGCAGAAAGGAGTGCTCTGCTTCCTGGCAGTCGTGAGGTAAAAGTGCTGTATTAAACCTGTGTGGTTTTGTTTATTGTTTGGTGGGGAAACGGCTTAGCCGTCCTACTTGTAGTCAGGGTGTTCCTGAAAGTCTGAGTTAGTGCTCTGAAAGAGCTAGGTGTTTATTTGGTGTTTGTTTGATTTTTGTGTTTATTAAAATTAGCGCACCAGCGCTTAAAAATCCATTTCTTGTGTGCTGGGTCAATTTTTAAAGGGGCAAGGAACACGAGTGGGTGAGTTCATTCACACTACATATTGAATTGATGATCATTAGCACCTGTTTGGTATAATTGTTTAATCATACACCTGACTATATGCCTACAAAATCCCTGACTTTGTGCAAGTGTACCGAGAAGAATTGATGCTGTTTTGAAGGCAAAGGGTTGTCACACCAAATATGGATTTGATTTGGATTTTTCTTCTGTTCACTCACTTTGCATTTAGTTAGTTGATAAATATAATCTATTAACATGTCTATTTTTGAAAGCATTCTTACTTTGTAGCATTTTTTCACACCTGCCTAAAACTTTTGCACAGTACTGTGTGTGTGTATGTGTGTGTGTGTGTATATATATATATATATATATACAGTACTGTGCAAAAGTTTTAGGCAGGTGTGAAAAATGCTGTAAGTAAGAATGCTTTCAAAATAGACATGTTAATAGATATATTATCAATTAACTAAATGCAAAGTGAGTGGAACAGAAAAAAATCTAAATCAAATCCATATGTGTGACCACCCTTTGCCTTCAAACAACATCAACATCAATTCTTCTAGGTACACTTGCCACAGTTTTGAAGGAACTTCGGCAGGTAGGTTGGCACAAACATCTTGGAGAACTAACCACAGTTCTTCTGTGGATTTAGGCAGCCTCAGTTGCTTCTCTCTCTTCATGTAATCCCAGACAGACTTCGATGATGTTGAGATCAGGGCTCTGTGGGGGCCATACCATCACTTCCAGGACTCCTTGTTCTTCTTCACGCTGAAGATGGTTCTTAATGACTTTAAGCTGTATGTTTGGGGTCGTTGTCATGATGCAGAATAAATTTGGGGCCAATCAGATGCCTCCCTGATGGTATTGCATGATGGATAAGTATCTGCCTGTACTTCTCAGCATTGAGGAGACCATTAATTCTGACCAAATCCCCAACTCCATTTGCAGAAATGCAGCCCCAAACTTGCAAGGAACCTCCACCATGCTTCACTGTTGCCTGCAGACACTCATTTGTGTACCGCTCTCAGCCCTTGGTGAACAAACTGCCTTCTGCTACAGCCAAATATTTCAAATTTTGACTCATCAGTCCAGAGCACCTGCTGCCATTTTCTGCACCCCAGTTCCTGTGTTTTCGTGCATAGTTGAGTCAGCTTGGCCTTGTTTCCACGTCGGAGGTATGGCTTTTGGCCATAAGTCTTCCATGAAGGCCACTTCTGACCAGACTTCTCCGGACAGTAGATCGTGTACCAGGGTCCCACTGTTTACTGCCAGTTCTGAGCTGATGGCACTGCTGGACATCTTCCGATTGCGAAGGAAGTAAGCATGATGTGTCTTTCATCTGCTGCAGTAAGTTTCCTTGGCCGACCACTGCGTCTCACGGTTCCTCAACGTTGCCCGTTTCTTTGTGGTTCTTCAAAAGAGCTTGGACAGCACATCTGGAAACCCCTGTCTGCCTTGAAATTTCTGCCTGGGAGAGACCTTGCTGATGCAGTAAAACCACCTTGTGTCTTGTTGCTGTGCTCAGTCTTGCCATGGTGTATGACTTTTGACAGTAAACTGTCTTCAGCAACCTCACCTTGTTAGCTGAGTTTGGCTGTTCCTCACCCAGTTTTATTCCTCCTACACAGCTGTTTCTGTTTCAGTTTCAGTTAATGATTGTGTTTCAACCTACATATTGAATTGATGATCATTAGCACCTGTTTGGTATAATTGTTTAATCATACACCTGACTATATGCCTACAAAATCCCTGACTTTGTGCAAGTGTACCGAGAAGAATTGATGCTGTTTTGAAGGCAAAGGGTTGTCACACCAAATATGGATTTGATTTGGATTTTTCTTCTGTTCACTCACTTTGCATTTAGTTAGTTGATAAATATAATCTATTAACATGTCTATTTTTGAAAGCATTCTTACTTTACAGCATTTTTTCACACCTGCCTAAAACTTTTGCACAGTACTGTATATATATATATATAATTCTGATGCCAACGTTGTTGCAGAAGCCGATTTTAAATAAATAAATATTACCAGGGCATAGCGGGGGGTGGGGGTGGGGAATAGCCAGATAACTATCTGTTCAGTGTTCACCCCTGAGGCCCTGATGCAAATGTGACACAGCCTGGAGTATGTGAAGGTTTTATTTTGTTCTGCTTATGATAAAATTAGATCTCTTAATGGATAGTGAACCCCATCATAAATCTCAACCACAGCAGAGGTGAGTTAACACATAATTTGTCAATCCCAGACAGTCCACAGAGAGACAAGGTGAATGTATACTGAGATTTTCAGGCTGACACTAACCAGAAGGTCAAGGATGGAGAGGTTCTGACCCTCTGATGTGATCTCCAGGTGGCTTGCATATGCAAGTTTACAAAGAGCTCCCAGGGATCTTGACTGCTTGTCTGGAGGTGAGAGATCTTGTGAGGTAGAACAAAACAAATCACTAATGGTAGATAATCGACATGTACAATCTTACTTCGGTGTAGGTGGTACAAAAAACCATCAAAATCCCTCTGACAACTCAGAATTCAGTTCATTTAAAGGTCTTAGAAATGTTGCACGAGAGAGAGAAAGGCTGCAACAGCATCTGTTCTTTACTTTAGACTTGACGTGTATTTTGGAGGGTCTCATTCTTTTCTGAGATATCCAGCACAGGCGTGGTGCCGCTTATTCTTAAAGAATGTTTAAACATCTCTGCTTTGTCACGTTTCCTGTACAGTCTTTATCCATCTGTGGGTCACAGACTCTGTAGTAAAGCAAAATAAGTTTTCAATCGTATGCTGCATTTACTTTATTGTGAATTACCTTGTAAAATTTCACGTGCACAAAGGCTAGTGAATTTGGGGAAAATTTGTCTGGCACCCTGACCTTAACTTTTGAATAGAAAATGAAGTACCGGCTGTCTAATACCTTGGTAATTCAGGTCTTGTCAGTGTTTAGCCCCATGTGGAATGAGTCTGCAGGTCACTGATTTCTACCCATATTGATTGCACAGGTCATCCTCTGGAATCCAGCTGGCCTTTGCTTAAGTAGCATGCAGGTCACTCAGGTCAATTAAAGACAGTTGCTGATATTCTCCCTCTTGCTTATTGGTACTGGGGATTGAAAGGGCACTGTGTTACCAATACCAAAAGCCACTTCCTAAAAAATAAAGAAAAGTAAGACCTTCTGAAATAGCTGAAGCTTGATTCCTTTGCATTTTGTGCCCAGATAGTTTGCCTTTATTCCAATAGGTTCTGCAAAGTCTGGCCATGCATAGACAATGGGACTCATTATCCTGCTTGTAAAGAACACCTGGCTATATTTTTGTATTTGTACAACAAAAATGTCCCACTAGAAACTGTTCACTTTTATTGATCTTGGAAACACTTGTTGTAGGTACAGCAAAAAGGACAGCATACACAATATTAGAGAACCTAATTTTTTGTTTTAGTTTTGAAAAAACAAGATGCAGTTGACTTAAAATCTGAATATTTTGCTCCAACTGTACAACAGTTTGTTTTTTATATACAGAGATGGGAGTCAAAATGATTTGGGTTACTGAACTATCCTTACAATTTCTTGTTGGATTTCACAATTGTCACCACCAGCCAAGAATACAAAGGAAAAAAACAGTCATTTATATAAAAATTACACCCTGCAGTGAAACACTATACACACCTGGTCAGCTTATTAAAAAGGTTCATCTGGTGCCCCAGTTATTATGCAGCTGATTTCTTAATACAATCCATTGTATCCAATATGTTTGTTATTATTATGTGTCTATGCCAGTTTCTAAATTACTGTATTTAACTTTGTTGTTTTTTTTCATAAAAAGGTTTCAACGTTTGTCACTGGAGTGCTTTAAAACAAGACAAAACTAAGGTTTGCATAGGATCAGGTTGTAAAAAAAACACTTTATTCAGATAATTCAAAACAAAGCATCTCCATAAATGGTTAATTTGTCTTTCTATTTACAGTTGTTCATAAAAGTTATTTCTCAAGAACAGCAGAAACGCATTATTGCCTGACCAAGTTTTGTTTTCAAGGAAAACCAAACCAAACCAAAAAGGGAATTTAAAACAACAAAGAATGGGGGCTCCCGAGTGGCGCATCCGGTAAAGGTGCTCCGCGTGGAGTGCAGGATGCACCCTATAGCCTGGACATCGCCGGTTCGAGTCCAGGCTATTCCACTGCCTACCGTGGACGGGAGCTCCCAGGGGGCGGCGGACAATTGGCTGAGTGCTGCCCAGGAGGGGCAAGGGCTTAGCTCGGCCAGGGTGTCTTCGGCTCACCGCGCACCAGCGACCCCTATGGTATGGCCGGGCGCCTGCGTGCTTGCCTGTAAGCTGCCGAGAGCTGTGTTGTCCTCCCAACACTGTAGCTCTGAGGTGGCTGCATGGTGGGCCTGCAGTGTGAAAAAAGAAGCGGTCAGGTGACGGCATACGCTTAGGAGGACAGCGTGTGTTCGTCTTCACCGCTCCCGAGCGCGGGGTGGTAGCGGTGAGCTGAGCCTAAAAATAATTAGCTATTCCAAATTGGGAGAAAATGATATAAACTTTTATTGGTGAAGTTTACTACCCGAATTCAGTGTTTGAGTAATTTTGCATATTGATTGATTGCTTTCAGACGGATGTTTGTTTAGCAGGTGTCAGTATGTGAGTGGTGCAGGAAAGATATACTGTCCACAACAGAGGGTGTATTTACAAGGGTCCCAGGTTTATTTACAGTGAACTATCCCCTCTGCCAGCAACGGTATCAGGGATTTAATCAGTGGGCTTGAGGTCCCAAAAACAACAATAAGCCAATAAACAATAAATACAAATCCAGGGTGCAGGTGCTGTAATATGTTGAAGTGCTGTGGTAGTGCAGGTGGCTTCAGCTCCCGAATATGTCTCTGCTAACAAAACAAAACAACCACAAGCAATGCTCCGGCTGGTTAACGTTTCAGCGTAAGGTGCCGTTGGGCCATGTAGGGATCTCACCTGAGACTTGGTTTTCGGGATCGCTGCCTCCAATAAAGCCTGGACCTTAGAGGCTACCGGCTTTACCCGACCATTAGCCAAGATATTGGGACTCTTTTTTGCCAGATGTGCACTTACCCAGATTAGCTGTTAGCCTTGCTTCCCTTGGTGACTGTAGGACGGCCAAAAGTCTAACAAGATGCACTTTCCAGGTAGAGCTAAAAACCACCACATCATCAATATATGTGGCTGCATATTTCTGATGGGGGTATAGGACCTGGTCCATCAGTCTATGGAAGGTCGCTGGGGCTCTATGCAGTCCGAATGGCATGATCTGGAAATGTAACAGCCCATCTGGGAAGAGAAAGCTGTGAGTCAGTGGAATCTGCCAGTATCCCTTCGTCAGATCCAAAGTCGAGATAAACCGAGCCTTCCCCAGTCTGTCGAGGAGTATAGCGTATGTCTCGAACTTGGAGATCACATTCAACTTAAAACATTCACACAGAAACAAGTGGTGCTGTCTTCTTAGGAACCATCACTATAGGACTGCACCAGTCTCCCCTGGAAGGCTGAATCGAGCATTGCCCCCACCTCCGTGCGGAGTGCATCCTGGCGGCTTTCCGGGATCAGTAAAAATATCACCAAACCCTTTCACCAACTCTTGCAGCTCCTGTTTCTGACCAGGAAGTAACTGTTCCCCCATTGGAATGTTAATTACTCTAAGTGGATTGACACCGGGGCCAAAATCCTCTTCCGGGTCGTCAGTAGCTATAAACAGAGTTCATTCTGGTGATCGGGATGTCTAATCCCATAATTTACTTTACCAATTGCCTGAGTCACCTCTTGAGGTCCCTGCCACTTAACAAATAATTTAGATTCCGATGTGGGAAGTAGCAACAGTACTTTGTCTCCAGGTGATTCTGAGCCAATTTTAAATTGTCTTGTGCCTAATGACCAACCAATCCCAGGCGGTCTCATCAAAAGTATTACGTGTTTCACTACATTTTTATGGCAAGCCAAATGATCATTTAGAGATATCTCAAATTGCATTTTAAGATATCTTGAAATATTTAAAGATATCTCAAAATCATTTCGCGATATCTGAAATTGAATTACAGATATCTTTAATTGTGCAGTTTTTAAGATATCTAAAATTCATTTTAATGGGTGGCCCACCATTCCAAGGGCCTTCTTGCCACCATCGTCACATGTTCAAATGTGACGAGAAAGGCTTCGGGATCATCTTCCAAGGTCATTTTTTAAAATTTTGGTTTGGGGGTACCAACAATGGTACCCCCCGACATCACAGCCGCCCTCTTTATATTGCTTGAGTCTCTTCTGATGGGGTGTTGTGAAAGCTGAAAAGGTGTTGGTTTGCTTGTATACACCATGAAATGTGGTATTACTCTATGGAACAAATATCTAATTTCAGGGAGGTCCCAGGAAACAGCCAGCAAGTTACCAGTGCTGACTTTTTAATACATAAATAAAGAAAAGAGAAAGACAAACACTATTAAAATTGTAGTGTACCATTGAATAATACCAACGGACTGAGCTACAGAGCTAGAAGAATGAGTTACAGGACGTTTTAGTTCTACGTCTGGTAAGAGAGAGATCAACACTTTGTGCACGTTATTTTCTGAATATAATGTCACTGTGAGTTTTTGTGCTCATCCTGTGCATTGTGCGCATTACTTTTGTAAAAGTGTGTGATATATATATATATATATATATATATATATATATATATATATATATATAATATCTGATAATCACAGTATAGTGTTTAGCACAGGGATACTGTAACCAAAATGTAGAACATGAAAGTACTGTACTATAGCTCTCAGTAAAGGAAGAACTTGAGCTATCTCTAAAAGCCATTATATTTCACCTTTTTTTACGGTACCAGTTCAGATTGCATATCTGTTGACACCAGATCCATTATGATGAAGCAGAGACCTTTTTTAAGAAAAACCTCTACAACAAATCTTTCAATATAGTGTATTTAAGGTTTAGTTAATGAAATACTCAATCCTCAGTTTAGCACTGTGTCTGGAAGCCAAGTTTTTGGTGTGTAATAATGAAGTGCCTGTTATAATAAAATGATTTTATAGTGTCTGGAGCCAAGGTAAAGAAACCCCATGTCACCAGAGGTGTCAATAACAGAGAGAGTCTTATTGTGAGGCTGGATGAATTTCAGGTGGTAGTGAGAGAGTGCTTCTTTTCTTCTTCTTTTTTCTGGATTGGTGTATGCCTCCAGTATAATGGTTTTGATTCCTGCTCTGGGGAGAACAGCAGACCTTACAACCCTGCCAGCTTTGCCTTTTTGTGAACAGTGAGGGGAATAGAAGCCTTAGAAACTCACTAGCCTTGCACTCAGTCCTGGGCTTCAGAACTCCCCTTGTAAACCATATTATTGAAATTACCAGTTCCAGGAATTTGAGTGATTAGGACCTGTTAAATATGTTCTAAGCTGATTGCTTTTATGATAGCATGAATAAGTCTCAACAGAACTCCTAGCTCCGGTAATTTAATGAATCCACTTAATTGAGGATAGTGTTGAAATCCTAATCATAGGAACCAAATTCTAAATTCTCTTGAATTTTGTGGCTATTCATTTCTTAGTGTAAGGTTTTTGGAAGTTTTGAAAATATATACAATATTGCTTTAAATTACTTTAAAAGATAGTGGATTTTTATCCATTACAACATCAGCTTGGACTTGTCAAAGGAGGCTAGAGAAAGATTTCTACAATGTGTGGATGGACCAGACATCCCACATGCAGGCAATTGCCAAAGCTGACCTTATTTTTTGCCTGTGTATTCATCACCATTAATTCTTACGGAATTCCAAGCATGTGTTTTGCATCTCCCAGCTTTGCTAGACTTCCTGGCAGAGTGTGACTCCTCATCATTCTCGAAGGCAGAATTCCTTAAGAGTTTTGCAGTGCCGTGACACTGAGGGCCCCTTTCAGAATTCAGGCCATATCATCTGATCTGTGTAACTGCTGCCAGGGCACTGCAGGAGAATGTGACATTCTGATTGGACTAGCTAGAGAATATTTCTGTCTCTCATAAAGAATATCTGCTAACCCTTACAAACGTTTATAATGGGCCAGTTTCCATGC
The DNA here is from genome assembly GCA_030684275.1 of Acipenser oxyrinchus oxyrinchus. NCBI lineage: Eukaryota > Metazoa > Chordata > Actinopteri > Acipenseriformes > Acipenseridae > Acipenser > Acipenser oxyrinchus. Next base: position 51,667,013 of record CM060248.1, on the reverse strand, counting down.
AGGGCTATTTACACGTGAAGTGGCGATGCGTGTTCATGTTTGGGAGAATTACTCGTGAGAATCAGGTTTGTGGCTGAAAAAAATGGCCAAAGAGAGGAATAAGGTAAATCTCATTTACTCGTGCAAATGACGAAAAATATGGGAAAACCAAGCCCATTTTTACATGGAAACTCGCATTTCATGTGATAATGTGAATGAGCTTGTTTGTCCTTATGTGACACAGCTGGAAATATTGCAAGGGAACAGGTCAGTTGTTACTGTGGGTTCCAAGACGGCAGAAAGTGGGTGGTTTTATGGTTAGCAGTGGTGTATTTAACCTTAATGATAATGCGGGCAGCATTTTTTTATTGTTGTTTTTTATGTGTGTCTGTCCTGTCATGCTGTATATCTCAAGTGGGGTTACAGTTCTGTATAAAACTACTTAGAAATGTACCATGAACTGCGGTGTACACTTGTTATAGTATTAAAGCAGCTGTTTTGAAAATACCTTTCCTGTAAAGACTGCGCTAAAGGTAAACACGAAGAGCAAGAAAACTGAATTAATTCCCGTGCTTTTTTTGATCCCAGCTATGTCCAAAGGCAGCGGGTGTTCGCCCTCCACGTAAATAAATATAGTTGGTGAACATGAGCCAGCTCGATCACCCAAAACAGCGCAACAAACATATATACCAACAAGTTGTTGATGCCCTCTCAGAACTGACCAAATAAAACTGCAAATGAACATATTGATTGTGTTTTATTTGTTTGCATCATTAATATTTAACACAACGGTAAATCCAACACAGCTTAAAAGAAAGGAGAGACTCTCTGACGGCACGAGCCTCCTCAGATCACTGCTGTCCAATTGAAACTGGCGGCTGAGGTAACCTGATCCCCTATATGCTGTATTACCTGAATGAAAGGGAAATATATATACAGTGCCTTGCAAAAGTATTCAGACCCCTGACCAATTCTCTCATATTACTGAATTACAAATGGTACATTGAAATTTCGTTCTGTTTGATATTTTATTTTAAAACACTGAAACTCAAAATCAATTATTGTAAGGTGACACTGGTTTTATGTTGGGAAATATTTTTAAGAAAAATAAAAAACTGAAATATCTTGCTTGCATAAGTATTCAACCCCCACACATTAATATTTGGTAGAGCCACCTTTCGCTGCAATAACAGCTTTAAGTCTTTTGGGGTAAGTATGTACCAGCTTTGCACACAGTGTCGGAGTGATTTTGGCCCATTCTTCGTGGCAGATTTGCTCCAGGTTGTTCAGGTTGGTTGGACGACGCTTGTGGACCGCAATTTTCAAATAGTGCCACAGATTCTCAATGGGATTGAGATCAGGACTTTGACTGGGCCACTGTAGGACATTCACCTTTTGTTCTTGAGTCACTCCAATGTTGCTTTGGCCTTGTGCTTGGGATCATTGTCCTGCTGAAAGGTGAATTTCCTCCCAAGCTTCAGTTTTTTAGTGGACTGAAGCAGGTTCTCTTGCAGTATTTCCCTGTATTTTGCTCCATCCATTCTTCCTTCAATTTTAACAAGATGCCCAGTCCCTGCTGATGAGAAGCATCCCCACAGCATGATGCTACCACCACCATACTTCACTGCAGGGATGGTGTGTCTTGAGGCATGGGCAGTGTTAGGTTTGCGCCACACATAGCGCTTTGAGTTTTGGCCAAAAAGCTCTATCTTGGTGTGACAGTCTGGCTCGCAGTGGTGAAGTGTGGTGATGTCACGGACGAGGAAGTAACTGAATCACAACAATGGATGGGCGGGTGAAACTGAACGCAACGGCGTTCAGCTGATTTTATTAATAAACAAAACAAATGATTTGAACAAAAACAACAAAACAAAAGGGCACGAGGGCCAAACGAATCAGACAGACAAACAAGTAAGTGTCGTGCTGGCTAATCCAGCACGTTTTAGCAATTGTTATTTCTGTTTCCTCTCTATCTCCCGTACCTCCTCTCTGCACCCAACCCTGCAGCACGGACAGCTGCAGGTTCTTATACTCTGGCCGAGGGGTTAACTAGTTGTTAATTATCTTATTTCCCCTCGGCCAGAGTCTGCAACGTTGGTAAGGATGCATGACTGTCAGCTAGTTACATAATCAGTAGCTGATCAGTCATGCATCCTCACGGGGTTTTTAAATATATATAATAAGAAATACGCGGCGCTGTCATCCGCGCCGCAAACAATAATACAAATAATAATAATAGGGGCGGGACACTCCACCACACTTGGTCTCATCTGACCACAAAACCTTTTCCCACATCGCAGCTGAGTCACTCTCATGCTTTCTGACAAACTCCAGACGTGCTTTCAGATGGTACTTTTTGAGTAACGGCTTCTTTCTTGCCACCCTCCCATACAGGCCAGTGTTATGCAGAGCTCTTGATATGGTTGACTGGTGCACCATTACTCCACTCCCAGCCACTGAACTCTGTAGCTCCTTCAAAGTGATTGTTGGCCTCTCTGTGGCTTCTCTCACAAGTATCTTTCTTGTTTGAGCGCTGAGTTTTGAGGGACGGCCTTTTCTTGGCAGTGCCTGGGTGGTGTGATGCAGCTTCCACTTCATGATTATTGATCCAACTGTGCTCACTGGGATATCCAAACACTTGGATATTATTTTGTACCCTTTCCCTAATCTATGCATTTGTATTACTTTATCTCTAACTTCTGTAGAATGCTCTTTGGTCTTCATTTTCCTTCAGATTCACAGCCTGACCAATGATCCTTCAACAGTGGGGTTTTTATCCAGAAAATGTGACAGCAACTTTAATGGTTCACAGGTGGAGGCCAATGCTAAGGTAATTGTGTCCTCGTTAGGGCAATTTCTTTCGTCTGTGTAAACTGGGAGCTTCCACAGCACAGGGGTTGAATACTTATGCAAGCAAGATATTTCAGTTTTTTATTTTTCTTAAAAATATTTCCCAACATAAAACCAATGTCACCTTACAATAATTGCACATTACATATATATACTTTGAAAAAGGCACATTATATATATATATATATATATATATATATATATATATATATATATATATATATATATATATATATATATATATATATATATAAAAAAGTCTTTCATGTACTTGGCGTCCACTATTGCGCAGCCCCTGTTGACTTGTAGACTCAATGCCTGAGAGAGGCCCCATCTACAGGACTTTGATAACGGAGCTATTTGGATTGGCATCCTTTTTTTTTGGAGCCCTATGCCACGAACAAAAGAAATTCCTAAAGACCTCCGGAAAAATGTTGTTGATGCCTATCAGTCTGGAAAGGGTTACAAAGCCATTTCTAAGGCTCTGGGTCTCCACCGAACCACAGTCAGAGCCATATTGTCCAAATGGAGAAAGTCTGCCAAAATCTCTCCAAGAGCAAGGTGTAAAATTGTCCAGGAAGTCACAAAGAACCCTAGAACAACATCCAGGGATCTGCATGTCTCTCTCGCCTCGGCTAAGGTCAGTGTTCATGACTCCACCATCAGAAATACACTGGTCAAAAATGGGATTCATGGCAGAGTAGCAAGGCGGAAACCATTGCTCACTAAGAAGAAAATGAATGCTCGTCTCAAGTTTGCCAAAAAGCACCTGGATGATCCTAAAGAGTTCTGGAACAATGTTCTATGGACAGATGAGTCAAAAGTGGAACCTTTTGGCCGACATGGGCCCTGTTATATCTGGCGAAAACCAAACACTGCATTCCACAGTAAGAACCTCATACCAACGGTCAAGCATGGTGGTGGTAGTGTCATGGTTTGGGGATGCTTTGCTGCATCAGGACCTGGACGCCTTGCCATCATTGAAGGAACCATGAATTCTGCTCTGTATCAGAGAATTCTACAGTAGAATGTCAGGCCATCGGTCCGTGAGCTGAAGCTGAAGCGCAGCTGGGTCATGCAGCAAGACAATGATCCGAAACACACAAACAAGTGTACATCAGAATGGTTGAAGAACAAGAAATTTAGAGTTTTGGAATGGCCTAGTCAAAGTCCAGACCTAAACCCCATTGAGATGTGGTGGCAGGACCTGAAACGAGCAGTTCATGCTCGAAAACCCACAAATGTCATTTAGTTGAAGCAGTTCTGCATGGAGGAGTGGGCCAAAATTCCTCCACGGTGCTGTGAGAGACTAATCAATAACTACAGGAAGCGTTTGGTTGCAGTTATTGCTGCTAAAGGTGGCGTAACCAGTTACTGAGTAAGGGGGCAATTACTTTTTCACACGGGGGCATTGGGTGTTGCATAACTAACTTTCTTTAATAAATACATGAAATATGTATCATATTTTTGTGTTATTTATTCACTCAGGGTCCCTTTTATCTAATATTAGGTTTTGGTTGAAGATCTGATAACATTCAGTGTCAAAAATATGCAAAAATGCAGAAAATCAGACAGGGGGCAAATACTTTTTCACAGCACTGAAGCTACTTTTTTTTGTGCAGTGTGAAGCACAGGTATTCGTTGACATTTTTTTTTTTTTTACAATATTTATTTTTGTAGTTTATATTTGTGTTTGTGGCATTTTAAAAGCATTTACTGGTTTTGTTTTTTTAAAACTAAATTAAATATTTTAAAATGTTTAGCACCTCAAAACATTCAATAAATAAATGTATACATAATAATAGTAGACAGTTTTGTGTATTTTTGCTTTACGTGATAAATTAACCATGTTTATGCAAGTAGGGTTCATTTGCACCCCTTTCCACCTTCCATGTGATCCCTATCATTGCTGCTGACAAAGGGTAAAATATCATAAATCATACCTAAATAAAGCATAATAAATACAAAGCATATTTACAGGAAAAGCCTTGTAAACTGATAAATGACTGCACATTTACCATGGTAAACTTTTGTAATTATTTATAATTTTAAGTTGTTCAAGGAATTCATCAGGAACTAAAAAAAAAAGAATACTTAAGAAAAATGTAGAAAAGTGGTACACGCATCTTGCTAGCATTTCATGTAGTTTGCAAATGTAATTATTCTTGTCTAAAGTTCTGCAACAGTGGATTTTGTTTTGCTTTGCTTATAAAAGGCAGATGGCTTGAGAACCGAGTTGCTGTGGAAGTCATAGTTTACAGTTTCATTTGTCCTTGCTGAGGAAAAGTACCTGGGTTGTACCCGAGTTGACCTGGGTCGCAGCAACCCACCTCAGGATGTGGGTCGACACGCTTTGACCTGGGTTGAGTGAGACTATTCATAAGCCAACAAAGTAACAAACAGCCACGCCTGTGTGAAGGTTTCACTTTTGCAAGGAACATTTCTGTTTATTCTGTTTAGCCATATTTTTGTTGATTGAGACACAATGAGCCAGATTGCAGCAGGGATGAAGAAATATAATCAACATTTGGGCCGACGGTTCAATCCAGAGAAGCTTGAATGGAAGCGTCCATAACAAGCTGCTTCCGGGGGCTTTGATGCACACATTGTGTACTTGCGTCTGTCACCCAGGTCAGATCAAGAGAAGTGTGAAATCACGTAGCAGACCCATATGACACCAGGTCCTGACCCGGGTAGGTTGCGACCCAGGTAGAGCATGCCAGTGTGAAAGGGTGTCTTGATACTGTACACCTTGAACCAGGTACAATACAGTGGATAATCCTTCACCTGACGAAACACTGTCAGTAGTTCCAAAGCAAACTTGACAGACTGAAAAAACAACATCCCCTGCTAACAATTACAGCTGACACCATTTACTTTGCAAAACAAAAGAAAGGGTTGAGTTTTTTTTAGTACCAACAATAGTTACAATGTAGAGTGACACTTATACACACATGCTGTCAGAGTTAGGCTCATTGGAGTTGACAGGGATTTCAGCATCCTGCACTTCTCACGGTTCCTAAATAAACATGTTTTATGGAAGAAAGGTTTACCAATCTCTAGAATGTTGCACATGGTGGTGGTTTGTGGCAGTTCCTTGTCCGTCGGCTGTAGCTTCCAATTACAATTTTGTACCATTTATTCACCTGCTGCATTTAATTTAAAAAAAATAACAAAAAAAAATAACTAATGGACAGTTTTTGATAGTGAGCTGCTTTTGAACCTACTGCAAAGATAACCATGTGTACAAATCATACTAGGCTACATTTGAGGCCACTTTTAAGCTGGTATGTGTTGTGCGTTCACAAATACTGTAGCAGAGTGGCATACTTTATCATGGATAAATATGGCAAAAGCTATTTGGATTTCCAGTGAGTAAGATGGATATCTGCTGCTTTGTTTGTACTTATCTGGCTGTGACATGTGGGAGTCATTATCACAAATAGGTGGCTTGGAGTGTAAACAGCTCACATAGATCAGCAATTTTCTTTTGGGGTTTTGTATGATCTTCAGGGATTTTAGTTTAACAGTGTTGTTGTTTTTTATTTATATGCTACTGGTTTTATACAGCTTTCTTCAAACAAAAACACAAGATCAATGTAGTTTTTTTTGTTCAGTGCCTTGGTCTGTTTATTTGTAAAACAATGTAGTTTTACTGTAGTTCTCTTTTGTATCATGTTCTTGAAATAAGCTGTCCGGTTTTGTTTTGTTTTGTTTTTTTTTTCTTCATTACGCTTCAGATCCCATAATGCGATTCATTTGTGAACAACAGGAAAAATGAGAATTCAAAACACATTTAGGTGAAAGCCATCCTCTTAATCCTCTAATATCCTTCATAGTACTCATTAAATTATTAGGGAAACTGCAACTTTTAAATCGCATCATTTGAATGGTTTTGCCTTGGCTGGTATGTATTTGGGCTTTTCCCTGTCCTGTAATCTTAACATAATGGCTATGTACCAGTCTACTTTACATGTTATGGTTTTTTTATTCTTCTTTTTTTCTGTACATCTGGTAAACATATGAGGACAGACTGAACATGAACTTCACATATTCTAAATTCTGTGTGGTAATACTTGTAAGTGAGAAGGATTAGGAATCAAATATGTTGTTGAATAACAGAAATACATATTACACATCTAATGTGGAATGTGTACAAATATCTTTGCTTATGTAAAAATCGAGAGCCCAGGTTTAGAATTAATTTTGTCCTGAATGTGTATACAGTACTGAGTGCGGTGGTCATTTGGGATACTGAACTTTTAATACACAAATTATGATTTTGTAATTATTTGTGTTTCTAGCAGTCACTACTTCCTGGGGAAAAAAATGTATGTGGGAAATTGGATGGTAATAGATTAAGGATTGTTTATAAGCTAATAATTTAATCTTAAAATAATTCATTGACCCCCTTTATCCTCTGTGTGTTCAGTATCTTCTTTTTTTGTTGTTGCTGCAAAGCCTTTTGTTTACGTTTGAGCTGTGACAGAGGAAGCACTATTCAAGTCAACCTTCCACAAAGTAGTGTGGGGCAGATCCTATTGTAAAACAGATCCTCAATCAGATTGTACATTTCCATGGACCAGAGAGGTTACACTGCAAATAACTTTACCAGTGGAGGGAGTTCATGCTGTAGCTTTCCCAGATTTTGAGATGCTAGAGATGACATGGTCAGAGCAGGAGCCTGATCTTTGTCTTGTTTCAATCAAGGTGTAAATAAACACATAGATTGTGATAGTTGCATAACAGAGATGGATTCATTTACATTGCCGTACCACAGTCTAATCAGCAAAGGGATTGTTTTGACCACATTTTATCTAAGTTATTTTGGTTTTTCTCTGGTTCTTGGTCTCAGGACATCAGTTGTGTCAGTAAAGCCCAAAAAGTAAATTTAAAAAAAAAAAAAACATTTTCAAAGAATTTTAAATAGGCCTAATTAAAACCACACCTTTATTACATGCATTAATTGTTTAAAATTAAATAGCCCCTAAAAAAATGAAAACAAAATATGTGCAAAACTGATATAATAAATTTTAGTTGCACAGAGTACAAAGAAAGTTAATGTTCTATAAAAATGTCTCTGGTCCACCTAGCAAAATAGGAAAAAAATCTATTTAAAATGACCAGTTCACGGGCTTGGCTGTGCCTGTGCCCACAGGAGTTTCTGTGCATGAACTCTTCAACCTGGAGATCGCGAGGAGGGCCTAATTAAAGCCAGCCTGGTGGCGAAGCCCACACTCTGGTTCCTTCTCTCTCTCTGTCAAATGTCAAGTCCTGGGGGAGACATGAAGTTCATTATTGAGTCAGTGTTTTTTACCTCCCATTCCTCCATTCTGAGGTAAATGTGTTTCAGGTTTAGGCCTGGCAGTGTGTATGAGTGACTACTACTGAGTATGTCTGCAAGCCAAGTAACATGGGTCACCAATCTCTAGTCACCATAATGAATTCAGTGAGAAGGTGAGGTGCATATTGAAGGGCTGCAATATGCATAACTCCAACAATATGCTGGACCACTTTTATAATACAATTTCTTTGAAAATACATGCTAGTTCAATTACTTATTACATGGCAATTTCCACAATGCATTAATACCAAAATCTTTATTGACATTGGGCCATTATTCTCCAAGTTTAACAATTACAGTTCTAAAACAGAGAACTAACTTATTTTTACATGCCCATACATTAAATAGCTGTGGTGGTAACTTTATTTGGTTGCGGTTTTGCTTGATTTAAGCTAAGTTATTCTTTCCCGTTGAGTTGAAAAACAAGTTTGAAACTACCAAATTGTCAGGTTTATCTTCAGAATCTTTATACAGCAGCGTAGCAGAGCACAGGCAACAAGCGGGTCTGATGTGCACGTTGTTTAACTTGGCAAAGGAAACTGTAATGGCCAGTTTAGTTCTGGCGCTGTGTGACATTGCATATGTTTATGACAATTATAGTTTTTTTTTAGACAGTATGCGGTGGTGAGGGATCTAGATGTCTCCTTGTTTGATGGTTCTTTCATTGTTCTGTGGGTGTCCATACTTCTTAGGTTCACACCCAATACTCTCAAGTAAAAGATGGGCACACTTGCAAAGCTCGAACTGCTTCAATAAATAAAACTAAAAAATGTGTTTCCAGTTTTTTTGTAGTGATTAATTGTCCACTATGGTGAGTTACTGTTGCCAAGACTAATAACAATTGTACTGTCATGGACACTTTGGTACCACTAAACCACTATCGAACATGAACACAACCCTTCTGGTTCCATACATGTTTTTAAAACTGTTTTGTTTCATGATTTCAAGTTATTTCTTTGCATGATCCATAGCATGATTTCACTCATACATTTAAATAAATCTTGCTTGCTAGGAAACAGGACAGTTTCACGTTGTGGAATCACTACTACTCCTAATACTGTTCTTGAATATGTGAATATATGCTGCTGCCCTGTTCGTTTTTATTGTTAACTGCATGACAGGTTACTTGCTATTATTATGTTTCATAGTCGATACCTAATGTTTATTGATGCACTAGCTGTTAAAAAGATGTTGAAGGAATTATTTGTACATCACTTCATCTGCCATAAAAAAGGAAAGCTTTTATTTTAGCAAATTTTGCTTAACCTACACATAAAACTAGTCTTTTCTGATTATATTTCCCATACACCACTGCGCCTTACCGCTTGTGTATTTTCTCGGAGTTTACAAAGCTACTTTGCCTGAGAGGATACAGTGGGGCTTGGTGGGGAAATGACTACCATGTGATGGACCAGCCATTAACACACAGGAGTTGTTATGGTGTCTTTTATTCTGAATGGGGTAATAAAAAAACACAGATAACAGAACCCTTAAAACAATATTTGTGTTTTGTTTTTTAAAGAATTGCATTATTCAAATAAAAAGTTTTATTATTATTATTATTATTATTATTATTATTATTATTATTATTATTATTTCTTAGCAGATGCCCTTATCCAGGGTGACTTACAGTCGTAAACAAAAATACATTTCAAGAATCACAGTACAAGTAATACAATTTTTTGTATGTATTGCAAGATTTGTAAGATTTAGCTCTTCTTGAAACTCTGCAAGCCAGAGTCACTGTGCCTGCAGCTTCCTTGTGATGATCCAGCCATTGACTGTCTTCATACTTTCCAGAGAGTCTTGTCAGGCGATCCCATAATAAAACCATCCATTTCGTTATTCTGGAGAATGTTGCCAAGACTAGCCGCTAAAACTGGCTCCAAAATAAGGAGCGCATGCAGCAGTTTTTTTTTTGGACTTCATGATGTCTTTGTATTGAGACCAAAACCACATTTTTCTATAATCTCCTGTGTATCCTTTATGTTTAAAAAATGCTTGAAAAAAAATCTAGTTTATAAACGTAGAGGTATTTTAGCATTTTAGTGTAGCCAGACAGTAAACAACATGCTTCCTCCTGACGTAGGAGTAGGTAACCGTGCTGGATCTTAATATTATCACTGGCAGTACAGCTAAAACCTGCCATCGCTGTTGTGTTTATGTGTTGTGCCTTGTCCTCCCGAACTTTCCAAACAGATGTGCAGATCTGCTGGCCTTCCCCTGGTTTAGCATATGCAACGCCAGAGTGAATTCTTTAATCATCCTGCCCTGTGCTTTTCCATTGACCCTTGGGGAGAACTGCTGTGTGCCAGATTCCTCTGGCTGTTTACCAGAGGGAGACAGGAGGGGTCAAGAGTTACATAGTGTAGTACAATGTGTGCATTTTGGACCCCCTGTCAAACTTGATCTTTAGTGGCCTGTTTGATGATACTAGGAAGAACTGGCAAATAAATGATGTGCACAAAGTCAGTTGCTTTGTGTTTTCTGTGAGGAACAACCCTATGTAGCATCTAATTTATACAGAAATTAGAGGTTGCTTTTTTTAAAGAACAGTAGTTAAAGTCCTGATACTAAAACATTACCATTTTTAAGATAAGTCAATCTTAAATTACATATTTAAGTAAAACACATATCTTTATATTCCTGATGAAATGTCTCATTGTTTCCAGAAATTATTTTTAATTGTGTTATAATGTACTGTAAACAATATGTGATGGGAGGGGGGGGGGGGGATAAGATTGGTTCTGTCCAAAATAAACTATTCAAAGTATATAACTAGTGAAACAAACAGTGAAGAGGTGAACCATGGCTATCCACCACCATTTTGTTTTTTGCTGTATTAATTTCAACAGCAATAAAAAGAGGACCAATTTTATTTTAAATGCAAGGCATACATTTTTTTAAAAAAAAGCTTTTAAAGGGAGTGTTGTGCTAAACAAAATCAGATTAAACCCCATATGTGCTGAAATTATTACTAATACAATACTGCCACCTACTGTTAGGTGGTAGTTCCGGTCTGTATTGAGTACAAAAGACACACCCAAATTGATTTTCAGTTGACATTTGTTATGTAGCATATTTTTATAACAAATATATAAATACATAATCACATACCAAATAGCAGTCTTACTGTACAATTTCTGTAATAAACATTTAATGATTTGATTTGGACTGTGGTAGAGATTATGAATCTTTATCTTAAGTATGCTGCAGTCACTTTCTATGAGCGAGACATGTTTCAACAGAATCCAGGTGCTGAGCTGCTTTTTATTATTGCTATTTAATTGACAGACCATCACACTTCCAGCTTTTACAATGTCTGATCCCTATGCCTGCTGCCAGTTGTGTAGTTTGCCATCTGAAATAGCTAGGGGTCCAATAGACTGGGAAACTCAAATCAGATGGGGCTGCTTGTTTTCCAAACTCCCAGGTTAACGGATAACAGACAGGAAAAAGCAGAACCTTAGTTTCAGAGAACCTTTTTATAATTCATATGTAATGAGACGGCTAGAACTCTGTATGTTATCTTTTATCATTACCACTTTAGAGGAGATGTATATTTTCAACAATCTTTTGAACACATATCTTGCAGGCAGGCAAGCACACTCCTAATTGAATCAAGTGCTGCAGTAAATCTGGAGAAGAAAATATTATACTCTAGGGTGGAGCTACTTAGTCAAGAAAACATAAAAGGCACAGCACTTGGTTTATTAAACTAACAGTTTGCAGTACGTTAAAAACTCAAAAAAAAAAAAAGCAAGATTAATAATTATGGGTACCTAAGTTGTTTAGATATTCTTGATATTTTTTTCTATATTTTGCAGCATCTTGCAATAACCCTTAAAACAAAAAAAAAAGATATGCTGGTGAAAACTTACTTCTATATAGTTCACATGGCATGTAGACACTACTTGGTTAGAGATGCAGTAGCATCAATGGGAAAGACATTTATTTTGACAAAACAGAAAAAAGAAACTGAAAACAAGATAATGCATCTCAATGAAAGCCATTCTTTCTTTTTAACCAAGGCAATGCATAATCAAAGCACATCTCAGTAAGAGCTTCACCAACACTGGTTATCTTTTTTTCAATCTGAAGTTTTTTAAACCATGCTTAAAGAAATTGAGAGCACATGTTGCTAAAACCAAATTGTTGTGATGCCATGTCTCATGCCAGCACAGTTTTCTTTTTCTAATCTGACATGGAAAAACTAATCAAAAGCCACTTAATGTCTTTGTTTAAGACCGTTCTAATGCACCGCATACTGTCCACCCATAAAAGATTGAAGGATGGTGGATTAAACCTGGTGCACATTAAATTAGTTCCAGTCTGTTCAGGGCATGCCCAAAAAATGCTTGCTTAGGCAAGCTAAACGGAAACAGGCAGTTTATTACACATGGCCTTGTTTGAAAACTATGGGGTTCATTTTAGAAAGATTTATATCCCTCACTTATACAAACATTACAAACGTGGGCTGAAGTGCATGAGGCAAATCTTTAGTTGAAATCTCTTTAAAAGCTTTTCATTACGAAGAGAACTGAAAGGATTTACTTGTTTGAACTTTTGCCAGTATTTGTGCAATTAAGTACACTGCTTTGCCTAATTAAAATACAACTCTGTGGAGGATTATCAGACCACCAATGATACATTATTGATAAGATTTCATCCATTAGAGACAAATAAAGTGGCACACTTACCAGAAGAATATGTTAAACTTACTCGCTGTTGATAAGTAACAGCTTCTTGCACAGATATTATTTCTGCCAGACAAATCCAGCAGGGGCAACCAGGCCTAAAACAAATGTGACTTCAAAAGTGACATTAATTATTGGATGTTGTATTTATTTTGAAAGGGTAATTATTATTGCACTGTGACATTTACATTAGTTATTCATATAAAGATTAGAAGGCAGTTTGGTGAACATTCTTTTTCTGGCCTTAATTTCACTGTGAGTAAAGAAAGAAAACCTGGCCCTAATCAGCTTGACTAGTATCATGTTCATGCAGTGATTGTGCATTGCCTTTGTAGAATCAGTCCAGGCAATGTCCCTAGAGTAACACTGAGCACTCAAGACAGAAACATGCTCAAGGGGCACTAAGTTAAGTCAAAACCTTGATACTTTCTTTTGTCCTTTCTATCTTTTACACTGTATAATTCAAACTACTGTATTTCATCTTTCTAAGCTATTAATTTGCTAAACTGAAACTGTTATTTGGTCCCAAATCTAGTTGACTTTTAATTTGACCCATACTTTTAAGATTGAGGTTTTGTGGCTTGAATTAAGCACCTGGAGCTGCATCACTGATTGTTAACCAAATGAGCTGGTACACAAACAGTGACATTTGATGAAAATACTGGTGCATGTGCTGATGGCAAAACCCCATCAGTATGGGGGTAATGTACACCCTGTTGCAAAGCAGATGCAGCATTGATCAGCTGTTTAATGTAGGATCTCAGTACATGAATGTTCATGGTATATTTTTTATGTATTTTATCCATGAAAAACAGAGTTATGTACATATGTCCCTTAAATCAAACTCACTGAATGATGTAAAGATGTAAGCTGCTTGGTTCTTATTTTTGGTCATTGGGTGGCATTTTGCCTGGATAGGTATAGAGAAACAGATAGGTGCTGTGTCCTTTTACAGGCATGTTTAGCAGTTATCTACCTTTTATTCAGGGCAGTTTAACTCCCTTTAAACCAAGAATTTATGCTGAAACACAAAAAGCTTTTAAAATCCCTTTCTTCCTTTTTTAATCAGTCTATTCTGGATGTTTATCAAAGTGTTACACTGAGGTCTTGATAGGGTCTTTGATAAGATTCCTGTGTTTTTAAAGGGGTTGTGTCTCCTACCTTTACATTATACTTTATAGGTCTTTTCCTTTAGCAATTATTGTATATCACATTTTGCAGTCCCAATAGCATGCAATTAGCAATGTAGTTTTCTTTCACATAATGAAATAATGAGAAATGTCTGAACTTGCAGTGAACTAAGCATGACTGCCAAGGTTACAAAATGTCGGCAACAATTGTAAATTTAAAGAATACATATTCTTTTTTTTACATATATCTGGTAATTATCCACCATATTGTTGTTGTTGATGATAATAATAATAATAATAATAATAATAATAATAATAATAATAATAATAATAATAATAACTGTAATTATTGTTTCTTACACAAATATTCAGGGGTTTTGCTTAGCGCTCTGCAGTGAAACCCATGTGAAGAGAAGAATCTGAGCAGATGTCAACAATTTAAAAAAAAAAAAAAAGCATGCTGCCATATCATCCAGGTTTCTCACAAAAATGCTGCCAGGCGACATTGGCAGTGAAAATCCAAGTAGTAAGTTGTAAACTACTTTTGAAACTCTGTTTTCTAATAAAACGAATCAAATACATAATTAATATGTGTTTGTACTGAACTACCTACCAGCTGAGTTCTGTGTTTCATTTGTGTTTACTGCAAAAAAGATCCCTAAAATATTCATTCTCTAAACCAAATTATTATTCCCTAAAATAAATACATCATCAGGCTCTGTTTGAGGTGTTCAAAATATTATGTGATGTAACAGAATAATATACAGTAAGTCAGTATTGTATTGTTTTAATTCTATTGTTTTGCATCAAAAGGCATCTGAATGCTTCTAAATAGCATTCCAAAGTTCTGTGTTCCCTCAGCAAACCACTGCTGTCAGGAAAACCTTTATTCTATATCTCGCACTGTTGCTGATTCCTAGTAGAAACAAACAGAGCCCAGGTTAAGGTACAGTATTTCATATGTTACTTAATGACCATGAGAATGAATATGTGTGAATAGAGTTCTTGCTTTTTATTTTATTTGGCTTTAAGGCACCCAAGATAATTACAAACAGTTGTGGCTGAATTAGTAACAGGACGGACCATTTTCTCTGTTTATTCTGAACTCTGTGTCATTAGATAGCAGCAGATCTCCAGAGGGGCCTGTGCGTCACTGATTTAGATTGTTGCGCCAGTTTTTTTGACAGCTGAATAAACCAGAGCCTTGACCAGTGTACACCATGATAAATGTGTCGCATTCATGTTTTGGGGAGGATTTGTAAGTTTTAGTCATTCCGTGGTTAGAATATGTGCAAAGGAGACAAATAATGCAATTTTTGTTTACCCAGTGAAACAGTAAATGATTTCTTAAGTAGAAGTTCTGTCAAATACAGACAAAGTACTCTAGCTTCCAAAAGTTGTTAAGGTTATTGTTTTTAAACAATGTAACATTTCTTTTCCATTGAGGTTTGTTTTATAAGTGGCTGGAATTATTCACCCATTTCTTGTTAAGCAATTTAGCAGGACATTTTCCCAGGAATATTTTTAATGAAGTCCACGTCCACATTTGTTGTTACCTAAATGAAATAGGCTTTTAGGTTTTAGGGAACGCAGTGTTTCTAGTGCCCCAGCACCAAAAAAAATTATATTTTCCATTATGTTTTTTGTTTTAAGACATATTCTTTAACTTGCCAAAGCCAACAAGCCTAGTGAGTTAAAGCACAGCTAGTTGAGTTAGACACAGCAGAGGTCATGGTTAAAAAAATAAATCTGTGTTTGATGATTCACTTCCTTAGTGGAAACTGACATTAAGTTGAGCGGAACAGTTACAGTTGTTTTTCAGAAAGGAAAAAAAAGAGGGTGTTCTCTGCTAATAAAATTCAGAACTTGCTTGTATTTGTTATTTGTCATACTCTCAATGTTAACCACCCACTATAGACACTCAACAAAGAAATTGAACACAGCTGTACACTAATGAGTTGAATTTATAAATCAAGCCAAGTTGCCATAAAGCATCTTCTACTGTTTGTAATCCATCAGTCAGGTAAATGTAATAATTGTCTTTATCGATCAAAACTAGCCTGTTTAAGATGGGTATCTGTACAGATTTTGTTAAAATCCTAAAACAAAGCTCCTTTTGTTCAGTTATGCCTGGTTTTAGTTACTGCATTATATTGTGCGCTGGCCTTCAAGTGGTTCACCTGTGTCACATTTCCCTTTCTTCAAATTCATGGCCATGACTCCACTTTGGGACTATAAGGTAACCAATATGTCTTGCTGTTATAATGCAAGCTGTTCAGATTGGAATTGGGGAAGCCTCTGCTCATATACTAGATGTAAGGAAAGCATTAGATATGATATTGAGTATTCAGTTCCCATTATTGTCTAAATATGTTTCTTAAAAGAAATCTTGGTCCTCTGTAATCTAACTCAGGGTTCTATTGGGTATGCTAAAGGGAGGAGGAGGGGGGTGCTGCGTAATATGTAGTTCACCGTGAAAATTCATATTTCTGTTAGAATAGTGTAATCTTTATTTAGTGTATTTTTTATCACTTAAAAATAAATACCTCAAACGTTTGCCTTATTTATGCACTAACACTACATTAGGAACCTGGCAGACAGTTTACTTTGCTTGTGATAAATTATTAAACACACTGCATAGAGCTGAAACAATTTCTTGTAAAATGTCTTCAAGCCAGCTGCATCAATGATCGGAAATATTTCTGCAATATTACTCTATCCAGTACAAGAAGGGGACATTTCACACGTATGTTGTTGTTTTTACATTTGTTTTTGTTTTGTTTGTTAATTTACCGATTGGTGAAAATATAATGTCTTTTAAAAGGAGGACATAAAAATTTTTAAAAAATTCGACAATTTAGCATTTTCTGTTTTTCAGGTAACCATTTTAAATATTTAGAAAATTGTTGTATAATAACTCTAGAGAAAATGACCAACTTTGAATGTGACAACTTTTTTTCTGCTTTTAATCAATAGTATGTTTAACCGTGAAATATCTTTGAAATATTTTTAAATAAGCCATTTTTTTTTACAGTGAAGAAGATACTGCCCTAACCATTAGTAAACGTAAGCAGTTATGAAGATGTCATGTTTGTAACCTTAACTCTGCCCCTGGGTTTTGTTTCTCACATGCAATTTGGTGTATTATTACTCTTAGAATATGCTGCCATGGTGACATGAGAAAAGTATTGTAATTGGTTGATATATTGACATCATTGGGTATATTTAGAACTTCCACTGACTAGATTGATTGAATAAACCCCAAGGTGTGTGAGATAAGATTTTCTGTTTCAGGATTACAGTTGAACCACAGAGTTACAGATCCCACACCTACAAACTGACTCGTCAACTGGACACCACCTATAACCAGAAATGGGCTCCTGGCTACTGTAAAAGACTTGAAGAACAGACATCATTCGTGTGACCACTTGTGTTTTAAGTTTAGTTCCAAGAGGCGTGAGAGGCATTTCAGTGCCCACCTGCCGTGACCCCATTCTCGTGTTTATTGCCCAAGATCACCCGCTCGTGAATGGTGTCTAAGTTATGATCCCCCCCTTCCATATAAAGTCCATTAGAAGACAACATGTCCTCCGATAGTGCTGTCAGCCTGTTTCTTCCTTTAATACAATACTGTAAACTGACCATGAGTTGTTGAGATTTAGATCAGTTTTGGTGTACTAGAAAAAAAGATTTCAGAATATATTTAACTAATGTACAAATACCTTTAAATTACCATCCCTCCTGTATTAGACCAACTTTAAGGATTACCCTCATAGCAATACATTTTTCCACAGGTAAATCAATTTCTGGAAGGAACAATTATCAATAATGGAGCATTTACAGTTAAAAAACTAAAACTAACACAATAGGCTTTACCATGATTCCGAATGAACCCCATTTAGATTTAAACAACATTTTGGCCAGTAAGGTGCCATTGTACAGTGTGTAGCTTTAAAATGTCTCACCTTTGAAAAGCAGTGATGGGATTTGCACAGTGCATAAAAAATGTACTCACAAAATAGCTGGGAATGGAATCCTATTTTTATACATTAATACGTTTTAATTTGTTCACATGAAGTGTAACCATATTCATAGAAATTGCCTACTTTGATCCAGTAATAAAAATCAAGCTCAAACATTTCGCAAAAAAAAATGTAATATGTGATGTGCTCGATTAATGATCGTGCTTGACTAAATTAAATAAAGCTATGGTTAAAAGCACATTATAATGGCTAAGAGCTTTAATTACAACCGAACACCTCCGAATGTTGTTTTATTATCACCTGCTAGGATATAGTGCAAGAGGCCTTCTGTATATCATCCTTTAGATTATAAAACTTGATAAAGAAACTTCAGAATGCTCTCAGTGCTCATCTGATTCCTAGTAGCTGATAGTCAGTTCTTAAAGGATCCCAATTATTCAGCAGCAACAATGTGGCTTAGAAACCCATCCATACACTCACGACCTTATACAAAAAAGAAGTGTATCTGTTGTAAGACTCCAGCTGTAGTCCTGAACTCTGTACTATGGTAAAAAAAAAAAACTAAATATATATATACACACACACACACTATGTCAACTCCTTTTAGGATTTTAATAACTTTAGTCAAGTCTCACTAAACCGTATTTGTTCTGGTTAAGTATTCAGTTCCCTCAACCCATCTTCATAACTCACACCTTGTAGCCTGACATGTTTGCATGTGCATACTATTCATGTAGGTTATGCTGATTTAGTTTTTTTTCATGATATTGAATATTGTAGCTCTAATTTTGTATTTGATACAGCTGAAAGTGATTGTATTGTACTCCTTAAATTTAATTGTGTGCATCACGTTTGTAGCTAATTTACAAAAATACCATTTGTTATATTAAGCTGCTTTCTCGATGTATCATGTCTGTAAAATTTATTGAGGAAACTAATACAGCATTTGCCTAGAATTTAAATGGTAACTGTAGTAGTGTGTCAAATAAACTACTGCAACCCTTATAAAATACCTGAGTTAAAGCTGGTTTGTTTAGGCCAACTAAATAAGATCAGTGCTATTTAAAATAAAAATTGCAGTACAATAATACAAGTTTTCAAGTAAGTAATGCTAATGTACTTTTGCTTTAAGCAATTACACAGCAAGTTTACAATAGTGCCTTCATGAAATAATGTATGTATAGAGATTTATAGGTGATATCCTCCAGCTTTTCTCATCCGGTCTGTCTTTCAATTTTATAAAATGCTCATGTGCGTCAGAGTCATCAGAAGCCATTAAAAAGAAGATGGTTAGCTTGAACCCCAGTGTGAATTTGGTTTTAGGGGCAATCAATCCAACATCATTGTAAAAGTCAGGAGTGGACTGAAGGCCTTGTTTCCTTTCTTGGCGCCACCGCAGGCAGAATGAAAAGTTTATAGAGAGGTTGAAGAGCCTGGAACTGGCCTGCTTTTTATTTTATGTTTATTGACTTCCCTAATAGCAACAATGCAGCTACATGTGAATCCTATGCAGCCAGCAGGAAACATGGTTCAGGGGTATTCTTGATTTTTTTTTTTTTTGGGTGGTGTGCTATTCAGGCTAGATGATTGATTGAAGCTACAGTGGTTAACAGTACATTTCGCAGGAAACTTCTAAATCAGTTTGCTCGGATTTGGCAGAGACGTGCTGGCTGGGAATCTCTGACTGACCTGAATTCCCAGTGCCCCCCTATGTGGCAGCTAGCCACGCCACTCCATCCAAGTCAAGAGCTGGCTCCAGCCTCCAGGGCCTTGTATACACAGTTGAGGCCTGCAATATAACTGTCTCCAAACACACCAGTGAAACGTGAGCCTGCAAATTATTTCAGCTGGACACTAGATTTCCCATGATCCATTTTTCAGGTTAACACTGTTTTATTGTAATTTAACTTCTATGTTTAATGCATAAAGGTAACTTGGTGTATGTGTATCAGACAGAATAAGCCTTTTGTAGTGTTACTTGGATATTTAAAACAATGCTATATTTTTCATTGTTTTTTATTTACTTTGTCAAAATGTATTCTGTCTCTATAGAGCTGTTGACGTCTGAGGCGCAAGCTGTAATGATGTATTGTTTTCTAGTGAAATTTTGCACCATTTGACCTTTTTGTATAATTTTTACTTTAACCTACTGTATGACGCAATTTCCATGGAAAAAGAAAAATAAGTCTCAGCTTTTTCTCTCTATTGTGGTAGTACTTTTGGGTTGTGTGCATTTCCAAGTAGTTTTCTTTTCGACAGAGAAATTCTTGTTCCAAATAACCTCATTAATATTAAAATATGGGAGGGTATATTTAAATGTTTATGTCCGAGTTCCAATTTGGCCTTGCGCGACTTCGGATATCGTACAGCTTTCTTAAACTGGGTTTCCACAAAGTTGTATGTTTGTGTTGAAACATCTCATTTGGCCACCAAAAAAATGTAATTTAAAAAAAAAAGACCGGGAAACAAAACATAAACCGAGATAGTGTTAAACAAATACAAAAAAAAAAAAAAAATAAATAAATAAATAATAATAATAATAATAATAATAAATAAGTGAATCCAAATTCCACAGGGACGGCTTTTTCCAGTAGTTGTCTTTTTGAACAAATTTGTGGAACAAACAGTTTTTTCTTTTTCATGTTTTCGTACTTTTAAAACAAATCTTGCTCAATGAATTAGGCTTAAGCCTGATGCTGTCGGTAGCCATCAGCAATAACACAGCTCTGCTAATATAATACATAGTTTGTTACAAACGTGATTTTAGTTTCCAATTGCATGTTTTTGCCAAGGGACAGAAAAGTCTAGGTTTAAAGCAATCAGCTATCCGATGACCAATCATTTGAAACGTTAAATAAATAGTGTCACATAAAAACTAAAAAATAAACCCTCGTACTGTATGCTTTTTTTCCCTCTTTGGTCAAAGAAGCCTGGCAGGGCTACTTCCAGCAGATCTCAGTCTAATAAAGGATTGCTTGGCACGGCCTTCAGTTATAGTAGAAAGTTGCGTGAGGTTACGTCACAAACAGGATTTTCACTGCTGAAGTCTTGTAAGCATAATGTACAACTTCTGGACACGTTTTTTGGTCAGTTGTACGCAGTGCTGCCAGACGTACGGTAATTATCGTATTTGTACAATAATTTGGACCATTGTGTGATGTATGATAGATAATTGTGATAATTGTGTACTTTAATTCAGGAAGGTCCATGGAGTACTCTCATTAAAAAAAAAATCATATTCGATTAATTTTATTAATCTTCTGTCATTGGGAGGAGACAGGAGATGACAATAATGAACCATTTTCATCACCTCAGTGTCTGTCACTCCAGCAGGTTAATGGTGATTTGTTGGTTGTCTTTGTGTCGTCGACATGTTAAAACGTGTGAATGTGATTGTGCTTCTAATAGCTGCATGTGATGGTTGCACACTTTTCTCAATTATTTTAAGACATATTTGGAAGTTTAGGGTGGAAGGGTGGAATCATGATCAGTGAGGTGGATTATACAGGTACTCCTGTGAAGAAAAAGCAAGTATGAGGATTAGTCGACATCGACCATGAAAGCAAAACACTGTCCACAGTGCTATCGTAAGGAGTGGGAGATGCAACCTTTGCTCAATAGCTGGCTACACAGCCTGTGACTGATAACCACAGGAAAGCAAGATGCTGCTGTTATAATACGGAATTTACTGCTGAACTTAGTCCTGAAAAACCATGTCAACAATTGTATTTAGGTGATAGTTATATTATTATATAGACACCCAGATTGGCTGGTGAATGCAACATAAATAAAGTTGACAGAGAGAGATTATGTCTGGGAGCAACATTCTCTTTCTTGTATTGCCCAAATGTATACTATTGCTGCAAACATGTTGACGCCAATTTAGTATAATTTTCTTTCTTATGTATAACCTGTATCATATAGATCTCAAAATACTTCATTTAGACCACTCCACAAGAATTCTAGCTAACTACATTTAGGCATTATACAAATATGATTAACACTAGAACTACTGGAGCTGTCTTTTTGACCGATCACGTTTTTTAAATGCATTTTTTCTCCACTGATTTGGCAGTTAGGTGCCTGTGCTGCTTTGACTTTTCCTAAATATATGTATTAAACATCTCAAAGCATCAAAAGAGCCAGGGTTGCAGAAACGTATTGCGATATAATATGTTATACCTAGAACTACCGGAGCTGTCATTTTGACAGTCATTGTAAAAACAGTATTTTTGGCTTTGTGCATGTGAGTTCGTTCACACGATCGACTACTTTTGTTTTGTGGACTTTTAGAAAGACATACCTCATTTGTTTTTGCATACACATCCAAGAAGAGTGATTCAGCAAGCAAACTTTCCTTTCACATCTTCATGCGCTGTCAGAAGTGTCAGAAATGATACAAAACATGACCTAAAACATATGCAAATTAGCAAAACAGTAATGATTCGTCATACACACGTGACCTTTCCTTAGCCCTACCTTAGGACGAAAAAACATTTACATTCACGTGTTATTTAATTTTTAGGGCTCATTTTTCATGAAATACAATAATTGAGGCTCCAATACGATATTTTCATTTTTCAGATATGCCAGCACTGATTGTGTGGCTTTTTAGCCTGAGAAAGCGATTTACCCATCCTTAGAGTCATACAATGTTTTAGACACGCACTTCCTATAGAGTGTGTAATGTGCCTGGTAGTGCTGCTACATCACATAAATCATGACTGTGAAGAGAGTGTCGACTTTCTAAGCTGTGTGGAAACCTGGCCAATGATCCAGTTATGTGTGCTTCAATTCTAAAGTATTTAACAATCGTCTCAAAGGTGAAATAAAAAATCCTTCCTTTTTTTGAGTCTCTCTGACTGCATCATTGTCTTTTCACCAACAGCATGGGCCAGAAACCAAAAAATAAACATCACACTCCAAGCCTGGAGTGTGCTTTCTTTGCTTTGCTATTTTACTGCTGACAATTGTACTTTTTTTGTAAGAAAACAAAGAAACCCTGAAAATAAAATAATACAACTCCAAAACACATTCCAACACTGTTGTCTATAAATGTTGGAAGTGGCAGAAGAAACTCGGAGAACATATGGTTTAATGCAAGTGGGGTCTGCAATACAGAGAATAGAAACATGATGGCCCCACACTGAACAATAGATGTCATCACTTCTTTTGATACATTTCAAAACCATTTTGCTCCTCTGCAAAGTAGAACTAAAGAGTATATGTCATTATTGAATCAATTACAAGCAAATGTAAAATTGAGAATAAGTTTTGTTCAAACAGTACGCACAGACATCTCTACAATCTCTACATTCACCCCCATTGTTCTCATGCAGAATTCCACTGTTCATCATAAATGGCAGTTTATCGGTATATCAAACAAAGCTTTGTGTTCAAGTTTCAATTTCAACAATTTGTGTGGCCATGTAAATGTGGTGCTATTTGTAAATTCTGTACTGATATATACAGTAAAACAAAACTGGTAGTAATGCTTCTGCATCAAGTCGCACATAATATTGTAACCCTCTGTTTTCAATTATGCAAAGAACATAAGAACATAAGAAAGTTTACAAACGAGAGGAGGCCATTCGGCCCATCTTGCTTGTTTGGTTGTTAGTAGCTTATTGATCCCAGAATCTCATCAAGCAGCTTCTTGAAGGATCCCAGGGTGTCAACTTCAACAACATTACTGGGGAGTTGGTTCCAGACCCTCACAATTCTCTGTGTAAAAAAAGTGCCTCCTATTTTCTGTTCTGAATGCCCCTTTATCTAATCTCCATTTGTGACCCCTGGTATTTATAATCTTTAACATGTTGTGTCACGTCTTTCTTATCTGAGGTCATAGTCAAAGGCTTATTTTATTACAATACAAAGATAAAGCTATTGTTTTTGAGACTGCAGCTACATTTTCATAACTGGTAATGTCCTTAGCAATGTTGTCAGCATTATTATTAAAATATTTTTCTGCCTGCTTCAACTACTAGACTGCTGCTGCAGGTATTTTTCCCTAAAAGTTGTAATAAGTTTGGCTGTTAACAGTTAACAGTAGTACTGCACTGACAGTAAATATAAGCTAAAAGGTTAAATCAGGTCAACTGTAATGTTTATGTTGGAAAAAATCATAACTTAATTTCTGTTTAATTTATATACCCCCCACCCCCACACACACACCTTCACACTCCCATTTTACTAAGATTTAATTATAATAAATTGTTCTATTTAAAACCGATGAACCTAAAACAGTTTTCCATTTGTCTTGGCAATATTTATTATAGTGAGTTATTAAATATGAAATATGGATAATTATCAAACATTTGTATATCATTAAAAACACATATGGTCCGATTAAAGCAATAGGACCCTAAGGAGAGGGTTCTACTGCCTTGTGTTTATAAATGTGTTATTTGGAGAATAAATATTGTTTCAGTGTTTTTAACTTTTGTTGAAATCATTCATATGTATGACTTGATTTTGATTAAAGAATCATTGCTTTATCTGCTGAGTCTAATACAACTCTGTAATTTCATTGTAGGCCCTTGGGGATTCCGACTTGCCCGAAGTTTTAAAACAAATTTTGCCGATGATTAAGTCCAAGAGAGAAAGGACAGATGATGACCACAGCCCAGAGGACCTGCTTGTGCTGCTGGTGTATGTCTACTCCTTGGCCGGGGAAGTTATGCTGAGCAAGCAGCTAGAAGAGGCAGAACTGGAGGTGAAGAAGGCTTTGGTGCAGGCAGTCTGTGATGAGCCAGAATTGTCTTCACTCTTACAAAGAATAACAGGTAAGTCTCAAGCAGAAATTAGGAACTCAGATTTTATCAAGACTTGTCTGTCAGTATACCCATTTCTAGTAGAACTAGCTAATATTAAATTGAGCCTCTAAAGATGATTATCACCTTCATAAAGTTTCCTGATATTATTACTGTATCCCTCCTGTTTCTGAAAACTAATCCATTAGTATAATTACCATGTATGCCATAGCTGTTTTCAGTGAGATTGGTCAAGTTTTATTGAGAGAATTGTTCTGAGCATTCCTGAAGAAAGGTACACAAAAGGTCATACCTTTTTATAAAATGTTATATAGCTGTTCATTAAATGTGAGGGGCAATGGCACTGGCTGCAGTCAGACATTGTGCCTGTGTAGTTCTTGATGAGCACATCTCAGTCTGCCATTTTAGTTAGGCTTCTCACAGGCAGAAACTGTCAATGGAACTGTGATGCTGTTGGGATGTGGACTGATGGCCACTGGTTGCTGGGTTTATTTAAACTCCAGCTTTCAGAGGTGACAGGCAAGTGAATTAACCCAGTGATCTGCCTAGTCCTTAGCATTTACTTTTGGGGATGATTTTCACACATGCATGTTTCTGGAGCCCTGCTTATGTACATGTTGCACAGCATGACTTACTGTAACAGGGTGATGTTACATATGTGGGTCCTCCCTGAATAATACTGAGGCAGACGCAGAGCATTGGGTGTTAACACACCACATAAGCGTACAGATTTAATAAACACACAGGTGCTGCCACTAGGGTACCTGCAATGGTAGCCCTAGTGTCAGATTTAATAAAGAAAACAAAACCAAACTAAAAATAAAAGTTTGCCACACAAATGGTGTCCCACTAAAAGGAATGACCTGCTCCAAGAACCTACTACTCTACTCAAGCCCTCTCTACACTGTTTGGTATCACCATCCCCTAAACTGACCAACTTCTGGTCTCCTGGAGTCCTGGCATCATCACGGCAACTCCAGCCTCTTCAAATGACCTTTTCAAATGGCCTCGGCTGGGCAATTCCTTCACAATCACCTTCTTGCAGTGGAAGGGTTTTGTGTAGTAGTTCTCTCCATGGAGCGGACGCTCTCCTCCTCGATGTAAACATAACAAGCTTTTGCTTAGCGTCCATCAATATGGCTATGGCCATGCAGTAGCCTCGAGCTGTGTCACAGCCTCCCCGGACACGCCTCCCAGCCAACACAGAACATGGCGATCCTACCTGCTCAATTAGTTCCTTAGCAATGTGTCTCCTGTTGCATGTCCCAGCTGCTTCCGTAAAGGCACGCATGCACTTAAAAACCAACGACAGGGTCTCCCTGTCATACTTACCTTTGTGTGTTCATTATGTTACCACACAATCATAAAAATAGCAAGTAGAATTGTGCAACGGTGAACATGTATTATTATTATTATTATTTGTTTATTTAGCAGACGCCTTTATCCAAAGCGACTTACAGAGACTAGGGTGTGTGAACTATGCATCAGCTGCAGAGTCTTACAATTACGTCTCGCCCGAAAGACGGAGCACAAGGAGGTTAAGTGACTTGCTCAGGGTCACACAATGAATCAGTGGCTGAGGTGGGATTTGAACCGGGGACCTCCTGGTTACAAGCCCTTTTCTTTAGCCACTGGACCACACAGCCTCCTGTAGTTGGTTCTAAATATGATCTGAAGTAATACTTTGAAAAGCCAAGTACATTTCATTATAGTATTTTTAATATGGCATTCCTTCTTAATGTATTCACACTGATATTTTTATTTATTTATTTATTTTTTTATGGGGGCACATTGCCATAATGCACGTAATACTAAAATGAAATCTTCAGAAAATGTTTTACAAATGGAATCTTCATAAATCATATACTTTTATGACAAAACATTAGACACAGCTGGCTGTGTTATTTGTTTAACAGATGGTGCATGTTTGTTAAAGCTTTTTATAAAACAAAAAACTGTCTTTTGCATTATCTAGCATCCAACGCTAAATACTGTAAGCCACTCCATTCTTCTAAAGATCATTATTTATGACTTTGTGATGGATGGTGGTGAATTTGGATGTGAAAGTGGAAAAAACACACTACTGCCCTGGATCTGCTCGCTCTAGATCTGTGTTAGTGAATGTACAGTACTGTGCAAAAGTGTTAGGCAGGTGTGAAAAAATGCTGTAAAGTAAGAATGCTTTCAAAAATAGACATGTTAATAGATTATATTTATCAATTAACTAAATGCAAAGTGAGTGAACAGAAGAAAAATCTAAATCAAATCCATATTTGGTGTGACCACCCTTTGCCTTCAAAACAGCATCAAGCATCAATTCTTCTAGGTACACAGTTTTTGAAGGAACTCGGCAGGTAGGTTGGCCCAAACATCTTGGAGAACTAACCACAGTTCTTCTGTGGATTTAGGCAGCCTCAGTTGCTTCTCTCTCTTCCTGTAATCCCAGACAGACTCGATGATGTTGAGATCAGGGCTCTGTGGGGGCCATACCATCACTTCCAGGACTCCTTGTTCTTCTTTACGCTGAAGATAGTTCTTAATGACTTTCGCTGTATGTTTGGGGTCGTTGTCATGCTGCAGAATAAATTTGGGGCCAATCAGATGCCTCCCTGATGGTATTGCATGATGGATAAGTATCTGCCTGTACTTCTCAGCATTGAGGAGACCATTAATTCTGACCAAATCCACAACTCCATTTGCAGAAATGCAGCCCCAAACTTGCAAGGAACCTCCACCATGCTTCACTGTTGCCTGCAGACACTCATTCGTGTACGCTCTCCAGCCCTTCGGCGAACAAACTGCCTTCTGCTACAGCCAAATATTTCAAATTTTGACTCATCAGTCCAGAGCCCTGCTGCCATTTTTCTGCACCCCAGTTCCTGTGTTTTTGTGCATAGTTGAGTCGCTTGGCCTTGTTTCCACGTCGGAGGTATGGCTTTTTGGCCGCAAGTCTTCCATGAAGGCCACTTCTGACCAGACTTCTCCGGACAGTAGATGGGTGTACCAGGGTCCCACTGTTTTCTGCCAATTCTGAGCTGATGGCACTGCTGGACATCTTCCGATTGCGAAGGGAAGTAAGCATGATGTGTCTTTCATCTGCTGCAGTAAGTTTCCTTGGCCGACCACTGCGTCTACTGTCCTCAACGCTGCCCGTTTCTTTGTGCTTCTTCAAAAGAGCTTGGACAGCACATCTGGAAACCCCTGTCTGCCTTGAAATTTCTGCCTGGGAGAGACCTTGCTGATGCAGTATAACTACCTTGTGTCTTGTTGCTGTGCTCAGTCTTGCCATGGTGTATGACTTTTGACAGTAAACTGTCTTCAGCAACCTCACCTTGTTAGCTGAGTTTGGCTGTTCCTCACCCAGTTTTATTCCTCCTACACAGCTGTTTCTGTTTCAGTTAATGATTGTGTTTCAACCTACATATTGAATTGATGATCATTAGCACCTGTTTGGTATAATTGTTTAATCATACACCTGACTATATGCCTACAAAATCCCTGACTTTGTGCAAGTGTACCTAGAAGAATTGATGCTGTTTTGAAGGCAAAGGGTGGTCACACCAAATATGGATTTGATTTAGATTTTTCTTCTGTTCACTCACTTTGCATTTAGTTAATTGATAAATATAATCTATTAACATGTCTATTTTTGAAAGCATTCTTACTTTACAGCATTTTTTCACACCTGCCTAAAACTTTTGCACAGTACTGTAATTACAACAGAGGCAACTAAACATAAGCTGTAGTATATAATAAGCAATACGATTGTGTTGCCTCTGTATAGTAAAATACATAATAAAACTGTTAATGAAGAATGCACAACATTGGCTTCCTGTTACAGGCTGGCTTGTAGACTTGGCAGCCATCTAGGGGCCTGCATTGCTTTAGGCATATGCCTTGTGTTAAAAACTTGACATATTATAAACACTTCAATGAAAATTACCATCCAGTTATAAGGCAATTCAGACCAGGTGCAGAAGACAGAATACATAGATAACATATGACGGACAACAAATCTAATATGGTTTAGTGAGACTAAAGTTCTTAAATCCATAGTACAGAGTTCAGGACTACAGCTGGAGTCAGACTAAAAACAGAGACACTTTTTTTTTATAAGGTGGATTATGTGCAAGGTATTTTTAACCACTGACCTGAAACCTAAACCTAAACGCCAATTACTGGACATAGTCTTAATATGCTTCTTGTTGCTCAAAACTCCCCAATTGGTTAACTTTCAGATTAGATTATCTGTAAAACAAAAATATTGTTCCTGTGCTGTATGCCAGCTAGAGTCTCACTGTAATGACACTGCAGCATCATTCAGAAACCTGGGAAAACGAATTATCCAGCTTCCAAAATGTCCCTCATAATGTTGGTCAAAAATGCAATGCAGTGTGAGACATCTCCTTTTCTTCATTTTACTTTTAACCAAACAAGTTTTACCATAATGCAAAATCTACTAAGCGTTCACATGCAGTATGCATATTTCCAAGCTTTTATCAGATTTCCCAGCGAGTCAAGTACTCATTGCTTTGTCAACCAAGGCCAAATTAGCTTTGCCACATAAAATACATACTAATTCTAGTAACCCACATTATTATTATAGAAACGTAATGTTTGGGATCTACAGTACAGTAAAAAACTTAACACACTAGTCACAAACGTTTTGGTACATGTGTAGGCATAACATTATTTTATAAGATTTTTTTTGTTATAGTCACTTTTGGTATAGTACTTTAAAGGTAGAAAAGCGTTAGATTAGTCAAACTCTTTAGAAAATATAGATATACTTTGAAAATTCTCATAAACTTGTGTCTGTGCCCTCTATACAGGTGGCTCATTACAAAGGTTAAAATACAGAATTAAAACTGAACTTATCTACTTAAGGTTTATCTGCCTGGGTTTTCTGAGGTGAGCATTGAGATACTCAAGCATGAAAGGCACTATATAAATGCTGTATATTGTATTGAATTGTATGGAAACATTGTTTTATTAAGTGTGCAGTACTATATCAGGTCAGAACAGACACATTGTTTCGTAGTTTGGTCTTACATAAAATAGTCGGATGTCTTTTCAAGAAGTTTGGATGACTGCATTTAATAAAATACCTAAATGTGGCCCATTGGGGTAATTTGAGGTTTGGGATTTAGGCACTGGTTTAAAACTTAGTCATTATCTCTGCTGTGCACCATTTCAGATGTCTGTAGTAGTTCAGAACCTCCTTAAAAACAATTCTCTAAGCTAATTACTCTGGTATTGTCTGCAGTGGGTCATTTTGCATCTAGGTTGTGAGAACTTGCATTAGGCTAGCCAGCCAATCACCAACACCCCAGTGGCCCCACGAACTGTGGAGTAAAGCTGTCAGGAGTGGAATATAAGTCTTTGTTCGTGCTGCAGCAATTAGTTCTGCTGTTTCCCATTAACTCGCAGGATAATGATTGCCAAGAGAGTGCCAGGACGTCTGTGCTTTAGGATCCTGTCCTTGGTTACAAATGAGTTCAGGCTTGCCAAACAGGGCACTCATTTGTAGCTCTGGGTTTTTCGTAGCTCTGATTATCTGGGTTTTGTTTTAAACAACAATACAGATTTAATTTTATTTTCATACACTATATGTTCAGAAATCTATAATGATTAAATGGTCTGACAAGACCTTATTATGTTAATATTAACAGCATAATATTAACAGAATAGGTCTTGAAAGGAAATTAGAACAAATTACTGAAGAAAAATGGTAGCTGTTTGATTATTTGTGCTGTTACTGTGGTACTGTAGCGCAGTAGGTGACGTTTAGTGTGTGTCAGAATGTCACCTTTTCAAATCCTCGCTGTGGGCAGAATCTGATTATCACATCCATTATAATGTTAGCCTGATGTGCAGGATCTATGTACTGTTGAAGGGGCTCTCCTTCAGATGAGTCATGGGCTTTGTGGGTATTAACAATCTAACAACCCTATCAAGTACCAGCAGGGGTATTGACCACCTTCATGCACTGGTCAAATAAACCCCAAAAAACTTGATCTCACCCCCCACCCCCACCCCAGTGTGAGAACAGGACCTCATTAGATGCAAGACTACATGCTCATATGGTTTCCTTAATATACATATCATCTTGTAAAAAAGAAATAGCTGAGCCAGTAATTTGTCATTATAGAGATATGTCATATTCACTTCCCTAAAATATTTGTCTCCTGGAAACCAGATGCACAAACATCCAATTCTCATAGCCTTTTTCTGCTAAAGTGCAATTCTACCAGACTGGAAAAATATTCCACAGGATAATTGCGCATGAGTTTTCTTTGGACCTATTATTAAATAATTTCTATCAGACAGTTAGTATTGAGAAAGAAAACAAATGGCGATGCCGCTGTTATTTTTTATGGAGAGAAAAACACTTCTGAACATTGCTAATATATATATATATATATATATATATATATATATATATATATATATATATATACTGTATCAGTCAAAAGTTTGAGTACACGTGCTGGAAACTAGGTTTTTTTCATAATTGACAATGTTTTACGTCGTATAAGTTTCTGTAAATACTTGTTTACAAATACAAGTTACATGTCTTCCCAGCTCTTCTGCAGCAATTCCCAGAGTTGTAGGGCACTTGTGGGTAGCTTTGCTTTGACTCTTCTGTCCAGTTCGTCCCATACAAGTTCTATGGGATTGAGGTCTGGAGACTGAACAGGCCAGGTCATTAGATTGAGTTGTCCTTCACTTTCCTTCTTCGCCAGATAGTTCTTGCACAACTTTGAGGTGTGTTTCGGGTCATTATCTTGCTGAAGAATGAAGGACTGCCCAACTAGCCGTAATCCTGATGGAATGGCATGCCTCTGAAGTATGCTATGATAGCCATGCTGGTTGAGCTTGCCATGGACTTGGTAAAGATCACCAACTCTGTCACCAGCAAAGCTACCCCAGACCACAACACTGCCTCCTCCATGCTTGACAGTGGGAACCACACATGCAGAACTCATGCGCTCACCCTCTCTGCATCTTACAAATACTCGGTGGTCGGACCCAAATATTTCAAATTTTGACTCATCGGTCCATAAGACCGACTTCCACTCCTCAAACGTCCAGTTTCTGTGTTTTTTGGCCCAGGCAAGTCTCTTCCTCTTATTCTGTACTCTTAACAATGGTTTCTTTGCAGCAATTCTTTCAGTTAGGCCAGCTTCACGCAATCTCCTCTGAACAGTTGATGTTGAAACATCTGTACTTCTAGTAGCATTTAGCTGAGCTTGTATTTCAGGGGCAGTTAATCGCCGGTTTCGCAGACTTGTGACTCGAATGAACTTGTTCTCTGATTCTGAGGTCACCCTTGGCCTGCCTGACCTTGTTCGGTTCTCATGAGTGCCAGTTTCTTCAAATCGTTTGATGGTCTTGGCCACAGCAGTTACAGTCACTTGCAAAGTTCTTGCGATTTGTCTTAAAGATTGACCTTCCTTTCTTAAAGTAATTACAGACTGTCTTTTTTCTTTGCTTAACTGAGCATATTTTGCCATTTTCTGCTCCCTTACATTCAGGAATGACAAACTTGTGCCTATGCTACCTATATTTATTGTAATTATGGACCCTCACCTGTTAACAATAATTGGTGACAAAAGGTTAATTAGGTAACATGCTAGTTAACTCGGAGAACATCTAACAAAGACACTTTTATACTTAGGCCAGTGTTCTAACACCGTGTTATATACATTTCAGACTTTTAACTGACTTGGGCTTCAGACTGAAATCCCCTTGCTTTGGGTGACCATTTCATTGAAATTGACAAGATTTACATTTTCATTTAAAAATAAAATTTTTGAATGCAATTCATTTATGATTATCAGCTTATATAAGTACACATATCATATAATGAAATATTAAGTGTTTATAGACAAGTTTATACAGTTGAGCATAGATAATCATGAAAAAACCTGGTTTCAAGCAGCTGTACTCAAACTTTTGACTGGTACTGTATATATATATACACTACCAGCGACTCTGCCTAGAGAAGGCCATCCACCAAAACTCAGTGACCAGGTAAGGAGGGCATTAGTCAGAGAAGCAACCAAGAGGCCAATGGTAACTCTGAAGGAGCTGGAGAGATCCGCAGCTGAGAAGGGAGAAACCGTCCATGGGACAACTATAACCTGGACGCTCCACAAAGCTGGGCTTTATGGAAGAGTGGCGAGAAGAAAGCCATTGCTGAAAAAAACCCATATCAAATCCCGTTTGGATTTTGCCAAAAGGCATGTGGGAGACACAGCAAACATGTGGACAAAGGTTCTCTGGTCTGATGAGACCAAAATTGAACTTTTTGGCCTTAGCGCAAAACGCTATGTGTGACGCAAAGCCAACACTGCTCATCACCCTGAGAACACCATCCCCACGGTGAAGCATGGTGGTGGCAGCATCATGTTATGGGGATGCTTTTCATCGGCAGGGACTGGGAAACTGGTCAGGATTGAGGGCAAGATGGATGGAGCCAAATACAGGGAAATTCTAGAGGAAAACCTGTTTCAGTCTGCAAGAGACCTGGGACTGGGGCGGAGGTTCAC
Organism: Acipenser oxyrinchus oxyrinchus; assembly: GCA_030684275.1. NCBI lineage: Eukaryota > Metazoa > Chordata > Actinopteri > Acipenseriformes > Acipenseridae > Acipenser > Acipenser oxyrinchus. The sequence goes on along the minus strand of CM060248.1, from coordinate 51,633,702 downwards.
CTTCCAGCAGGACAATGACCCTAAACACACAGCCAAAGCTACACTGGAGTGGTTTAAAAACAAGAACCTGAATGTCTTAGAATGGCCCAGTCAAAGCCCAGACCTCAATCCGATTGAGAATCTGTGGCAAGACTTGAAAATTGCTGTTCACCAACGGTCCCCATCCAACTTGACAGAGCTTGAGCAATTTTGCCAAGTAGAATGGGCACAAATTGCAGGATCCAGATGTGCAAAGCTGGTAGAGACTTACCCAAAAAGACTCACAGCTGTAATTGCTGCCAAAGGTGCTTCTTCCAAGTATTGACTCAGGGGGGTGAATACTTATGCAACCAACAAATGTCTTTTTTTTTTTTTGTTTAATTAACTTTTGTGTCACAATAAAAAATATTTTGCACCTTTCAAAGTGTTAAGTATGTTGTCTAAATCAAATGCTAAAAATCCCAATTAAATCCATTTTAATTCCAGGTTGTAACACTACAAAATGTGGAAAAGTCCAAGGTTGGTGAATACTTATGCAAGGCACTGTATATATATATATATATATATATATATATATATATATATATATATATATACACACACATACACACTACTTTGCACAAGTCTTAGACATGTTGCATTTTTTTTCTCTGATGCATTATGAGCATCAACATTTTACTCAAAGCCTCCACTAGTGTTTTCTACTATTATAACAACCTTGACTTGCATAAAGAAGGAAAAACATTGAGTGAAATAGCTTGCATCACTTGATTTTCAAGGTGTGGTAACCAAAGCATAATCAACAAGTACAGAGAAACATCATCTGTAATTGACAAACCCGGGACTGGAAGCCCAAAAAGCTTTCTAACAAGGATGAGCAATACTTGAAGATGATATTCATATTACAGCACTATTGGTAGGCTTTCTGTCATGCACCTGTGTCTCACAATTTACCACACATATACACTTCCCCTCATGTCGCCCTGCATGCAGTACCCCACCCCCCACCCAACAAACTGACGCACATCAAACATGTGAATACCACACTAGACATTGATCATGACAGTGGAATTCATAGAGGTACAGTGTGATGTTGGTGCCACTGTTACGCATCTGTCTCCTACTAAACCTGCATAAGTAGTGCCCAGATATACACGACCCCCAACACACTGGCATGGCAGTAGACCTCATACACCTAGTAGACCATGATGATGGATGTCTCTTCTGTTATCTGCAGAGAGCTGTATGTTGTTCATCTTAACTGATGATGGCTGTCAGTGGTTGCTTGTGTTGCCATGGTCCTTCCACTGCTTGTAAGGGGGTGGGAGGGAATGCAGAGTTAGGGTTAAAAATCCTAACCGCGCATTTCCCTACTTTTGTCGTTTTAATATCAACCCTAACTGATGCATTAACAAAGTTTTTTGCAAAGAATTTCCTTCCTTTTTGAGAATATATTTATAGCTAAAAAGCCTGTATATTCTATTATGGAGCAAAAAAATAAAACTCACTATATTTGTAAACTTGATTAAACACGTCACAGGTGTATGTATATATGTTGAACACTGACAAGGTATATATATAATACACATGATTAGTTTTTCTTCACCTATTCACATAAAGCTTCATGCCCGCCCCTTATTATTAGCCAAGGACCCAGCAGCGGTAAATGGTAGTTTTTTTTCGGTTTTCACTGGAAAATGAAACCTTTACCATGCAATACTCGACCTATGGTTGAAATGGCATCCCCAGTTCCACTTGCAGCCAATTCACTTTGAATATCTTTGGCAGTCAATCTCGGATTGTTATTACCCTTCCTCAGAATTCTTCTACTTGTTCTTGGTGAAAGAACCTTCCAGACTGAGGGAGTGTTGTAACAGTACCATGAGTCTTGTACTTCTTGAAAATAGAAACAATAGTTGAAATTGGGATACTCAAATGCTTGGAAATCTTCTTGTATCCTTCTCCAGCTTTATGACAATACATCATTTTCTGCCCAAGGTCTTCAGGTAGCTCTTTACTTTGTCCCATATTGACTTATTGGTAATAACCGCAATCATCCTATGCCTAACCCTTTTATACTCTCTAAGAAATTATCACATTGAAATTTCTAGCACTTTGTAGACAATACTATCATAGCATCAAAGGGTATGAATACTTTCAAATTGGCATTCTTGGAGTTTTGAAAAAATTTGCTGTAATAAATATTTAAACATCTATTACTTATTTTCCGCATCCACAAAAGCAAAACTTTTGCTACAAAAGATTTTTCCTAAAATTCTTTGTTTTCGAGAAATTTATAGAAATTATAAATTTCCATTGGGTTCATAAATACTTTTAACTACAACTTTGTGTGTGTGTGTGTGTGTGTGTGTGTGTGTCGTGACACACCGGGGTAAGTTTGCCACTTGCAGACCCGCCTTCACTGTCTTTTCGGTGTAAAATAGACCCACAGGACCACAGAAATTTTCTATTTTATCCACTGGGTACTTAAGAGTTTTAAACTTGCTACACCATATTCTTTTTGTCTTTTTCCAGCTTCTCCTTTTTCCACCAAGTCTAACCGCAACCACCATAAGCCTCCCCCAGATCAACCCTGAACAAAGGAAACGTGTGTGTGTGTGTGTGTGTGTGTCTATATATATATATATATATATATATATATATATATATATATATATATATATATATAGTATATATATATATAAAAATCAGTGGTTGGAAATTCTGGCCTGTGATTGGTTAAAACTGCATCACAAGAGGAAAAATAGATTGAATTAATGCCCTAACATCCTTACACCACTGGGCAATAGTCATGTGATTGGTTCACATCACAGTCAGTCCCACCCCTTTTCAAAGGAATGCCTTTCTCCCCTGCACTCTTTACAACAAGAGAAAATGGCTGAATTCTGTGAGTTAACAGAAAATTAATTACAAAATATACTACACATGAAAGATGCTCTAAACACTAAAATGTTTATTAAAACGTCACTGTTTTCTGACTTTCTGAAATTCAAACAAATTCAACTAGAAGAAAACAAATATGACGGGCAGGATATGAACCGGATTCAGCAGCAGTCGCAAACCAGACTGAGAAAAACTTTGCTAACTATACTGTATGAACTTCAAAAACATGTTATTTATTTATGTTATTTATTTATTTACTTATGCTGTATCAGCTATATTTAAACAAAATATATAGTCGTATTTACTATCCAACCTTGCCTCACTTATTTTCTTGACTGATTCATATATTAAATTTGTACTGCAAACTCAGCCATAGAGGAAAATTACATGCCCCTTGGGAAGACTATTGTTACCTCCAGGTTTCAGGTATTCTAGCTAAATGATCACTTTATTTGATATCTCAGTTAAAATAGTTAGCCTATACTGTATGTTCTTATAGTTCACTTTTAGCAGGCTAATGTTTTGACTGTAGAGAATGTGCAGTTGGCACAAGTATGACACTTGTTGCACGTGACGTGGGTTGAAATACAGTAAAAGGAGGATAAGGAGTGTTGATCAAAACATCGATATGACTGTATGTTGCATTTCAACTCCAACCAATATATTTGATACTGGGTGTAATACCTACTTTCAACAATGTCTCATTTTTCAGTTTGAAAATGTTGATGATCATTTGGTTTTACTAGGAACTGCAAATACAATTGCACTTAAAACTAGGATTTATAGAAAATGGGATTATTAAAAAGCCTGTTGATTGTCGATGTGTCTGGTGCATTTGGATCAAAATCAAAGATTTTTTTTATCAATCTAGGTGATTCTTCAGCGCTGTAAATTCTCAGCGGGTGTAGATTGAGAACTATTTTATCCACATTATGTTCCTTAAAAAATCATTATATATTAGAATATGTTTGTCTTTATGTGCCTTAAATCCCATTAAAGCAATAATATCCATCCTTTGACAGCTCATTAATGACTGGATGGAGGAATTATTTCACTCTAATCTGATAACAACATAACATGCTGTTCAGTTGCTTTCAGGGATATATTATTGGCAACCATATGATCTACTATTTTTTTAATGGAAGCAGAAAATAAATTATATAAAAAGAATTCACTTGGTGAGTTGGTCAGTGTTTTGTGATGTGCTTCTTACTATTCTTTATTAGATACGATTTTTAGCTAAGTTATCAAGCAACCCAAGTGGTACTATGAAATGTTCTGAAAGAAGAAGATGGGTGCCATAGATAAAAGACTGATACTTGTGTTCCACCATACAACCAGTATGCAAGTGTTAGTGGATTGGCATTATTAATTTCTGAGCAGACGCTCTTATCCAGGTCGACTTACAATTGTTACAAAATATCACATTATTTTTACATAAAATTACCCATTTATACAGTTGGGTTTTTACTGGAGCAATCTAGGTAAAGTACCTTGCTCAAGGGTACAACAGCAGTGTCCCCTACCTGGGATTGAACCCACGACCCTCCAGTCAAGAGTCCAGAGCCCTAACCACTACTCCACACTGCTGGAGATAATGGGAGTCATGACCACATTGTAATGTGGGGTCACTGTTAAAAAAAATCTAGTTTAAATACTAGAACTTAAAAAAAAAAAAATACTAAAAAAGTTTCCCACCACAAAGTTAGTTTAAAATGACTTTTACAAGTTGAAACAGAGAACTGCTATCTAATAAAACACAAATAAATTATAAAGGATCAGAATAAGATGTTAATCCAAAAGGTCTGTTGAGGTTGTATATACATCCACACTTGGTGGAAAGTGAGTCTGAGGTCTGGAGATCAAAGTAACTGAAGTGGAGACAAACCCAGAAGAGTCTCCAGTTATCAGGGCATCTGTCAAGTTACTGATCTGTTTATATCTGAGAAATCAACCAGATAAATGTCTTCTTCACCACACACATGCAGTCTGAACTAGCTCTATTTACTAATATTATGGGGGGTGGTGAATGATTGAAGCAAGCAATTTCTTTTTTGAGAGAATCAACAATCACTCAAAGAAGAAGAAAGGGAGCGCTGCACAAACTCAACTGGCTGTTATTGAAGTCTGGAATGTTGTCCACAGGTAATTCCCAAATGTTTAGATGTTGTCCATCCAGCATCTGAATAAATTGTCGTTCCAAGAACATTCTGGTTGATATTAGTCTGCTCTACAGTCTCCATCCGGTGGAATCAAATACAGTCAGAGATGCCAACTTATGAAAGTAGAAGATAGTAGCATAGTAGCGGAAATATAGTAGCAGATTTTTTTTTTTTTGAGGCCAGGGGCTGCTAGCCCTAGAAATTAAAAGGTTCTTAGGGTCTGGCAAGCCAATACCCTACTTTTTGTTGTTCAATCCATAATTTTCGTAATTGTAAACACCTGGCATTTAGAAATTAACAACCCCAGTAAAAATACTTCAACACTGATTTTTTTTAAATTTGGAATTCTATTTATTCTGGATTTAAATACTAGAAATGAAGAGTAAGTGCTGTCAAACCTGGACTAAAATAATCAACCTCAAAACTTTATAAATATAACTATAATAATAACAACACCTCAACAAAGATTTAACATAGTTTTTTATTTACGTTTTTACTACCCTGAAACTATCACAGCACAAAATGCAGTGTAGTATCCAATAATTAATTATTTAAAGCGAGTTAAACCTCAAAACCCATTTGCACAAACACAGTAATGGGGAGTGTCAGATTGTGCTTATTGCTCGTGTTTCTTCGTACCCACCATGTTTCACAGAGAAGTCTGTCTGGCAGTATTCACAGTAGACTTTAGATTGTGACATCGACTTCTTTTAATGAAAACGCCGTAGCAGAACCTTCAAAATAGTAGCTGGTACGGCCAAATTGTAGCAGTTGGCATCTCTGAACAGTACGTCAGGAAATACATATTCCACAGCGTAATGTCAGTCACTGCCCTGTACCTCACCCTACCACTTAGCATTCCTGTGTTTTGAGCTGTCATGCTGTTATTGAGACACCACTGAGTCCCTACTGTAGCTGCACTGTGGATGTATTCAGCAATCTCAGGGTAATTTCCAGGCTGAATTATATTATTCACAAGGGTCCCATGGCAATTTATTTTTCTATAATAGTAATAGTAGTGTCCCTTTTAAAAGTCAGCAGGCTTACGAGATACTGCTGCAGTATATACCCTGTAACCAGCATACATTTTATTCTAGTCTTCTATAATTCCATACAGATGTGTAGCTTGAAATGCAAGTAAAATCATTCCACACTCACCTGGGCCCTTTTTTGTGAAAATAAACATTTTGGACAACCCCGTTTTTGTGGTGTATTCGGATTATATTTTGAAATTTCATCTTTCAAAATGTGATCAGTATAACTTTGACGAGGATTTTGTTTCGTTAACCCGATAACACTTCAAGATTCAATCAAGATTAAATGTTGCAATCTGTGTTTTTACAGTAAGAGATCATGATAACCAGGGATCCTAGGAATCTGTTTGTTGTGGAATAACAAGGAAAAACGCGGAATTTCTATTATAAAAAAGAAAAACATGGTTCCCTTTCAAGTTTGAAATGTATCCATTACACAGTGTGTTAAACTATTGTGCCCGATTCAACTGAACACTCTACCAAAGCTAACGTCTTACACCCGCAATGTCAGCACGCCTGTCTCCACCCCGACAGGAGACAAAACTCCATGCAGGACAGGGCTCCGCACCATTTTCTGTTTCAGCCTTTTCAGCTACACATTATTTCTGCTTGTTTTTTCCCTTTGGGATAAACCGCTGAGGCAAAACATTGTTTGAATAAATTATTTTTTTACCGTGAGTCTGTTTTCGCGGCCTCCTGGCCAGCGGCAGCAGCGGGCTTGCCTGCTCCTGCACCCGCAGATCATTGACACAGTATTATTAATATTATTTATTCTCTCTTTTCTACCATAACTCTAGGTGGAGTTTTATTAGTCTTGATTTTTACAAGCATATTGTGAATTTAAACTATGTTTAAATGTATATTGTGGTTGAAACTGCTGTATTTGTATTTCTCACTTTTTTATTCCAGGTGCTGTGCGCGCGGCTTACTGCTTAAGCAGTCACAGCAGTCTGGAGTCAGACTTGCTTGCAAGCCAGCGCTCCTGGACGGGCACAGTTTTTAGTTCTTGAATTGCACAGACTAACTTGCGGGCGGTAGCCCAACAGTTAGAGAGCTTTGCTTTGCTGCCCATGCCACAATAGCGGGCAGCTTTGGCATTGTTTTGTGAAGGGAGCGTGAGAAAGCTGTAAGCAGGCGCTCTCAGGTTCTTGCATTGCATCCCTGTGTTGCTGTCTTGGTCACACGCAGTCCTGCCAGTACCAACTGTGCACCGTACCGTGCCTCTATGCACCATACCGCACCGCGCACTGTAGTGCACCGTGCAACATACCGCACCGGTATGTACCATACCGTACCATAACGTGCCTCCGTGCACTGTACCACACTGTAAACAGTGGTACACCGTGCACCATACACAGTACCGCACCGTGCCATTCCTTCGTGCATCGTACCGCACCGTGCACGGTAATACACCATGCACCATGCCACACCTTGCACCATACCGTACTGTGCATACCATACTGTGCTCCCGCACCGTGTTGCACCATGCACTGTAGTGTACCGTACCATGCCCTGCGCACCGTACACCGTGTACCATAGTACACCGTACCATGCATACCATACTGTATTGCACCGTACATCGTACCGTGTTACCACCTGTGCACATTACTACAGTCTTGCTGCAACGATGCCTGGGTTCCATTCTTGCACGACCCTTAAGAAGTCTATCCCTTCAGAGGATAAGCATGACCAATGTATGTGGTGCCTTGGTGTTGAGCATGCTCAGCAGGCATTCCAGGATCACGCCTTTTGTGAGGCCTGTGCACTGCTCACCAGACGTTGAGTCGAGCGCAGGCACAAACATTTTGCAGAACCTGCTCCCTCGACCTCCTCTCAGAGGTATATGTCTCCCTCACCACGGCATGCGACACCGCCGTTCCCAGGGCTGCTGACCTGTTAGATCGTGTTCACGACATGAAGGAATTGGGGCTTGGCCACTTTCCTCCTGTCACCACATCCATTGCCTCCCTTGTACAAGGCACACATCTGGCGGTCCTTTCCAAAGATGTGTCATGCCCTAACAAACAGTGCAAGGTCACAGAGGCGATGTTAAAAAAGGTCTATGTGGCAGAAGCTCTAGCTACCTGGCTGGGAAACTACACAAGCATCCTGGTGGCTTACCAGTCGACGCTTGTGCAGAGCTTGTCAGTGAATCATAGGCCCCCCCCAGTGGATGCTAGAGGAGCTGAACTTGGTCACGGACCACCTGCTGCAGTTGTCCAAATACAAAGGACAGTCTCTTGGCCGAGGCCTCGCAGCACTGATAGCTGCTCGACGGCAGCTTTGGCTCTCCCAGGCACGAGTGCCTGATAGGGACAAGGCTTGCCTTTTGGATGCCCCGGTCACACCAGGCCTTACATTCAGTCCAGCGGTGGACAAACTTTTGCTGAGCTCCCAGAAGGCACGTAAATCCACCAAAGAGTTGGTTCACTTGCTGCCCAGAAAGGCTCCTCAAGCCAGGAAGCAAACGGCGCCTTGGCATCCTAGAGCTCAGCAGCCCCAGACTCAGCGGCAGGTCGGGGGGCTCCACACCATAGGGGCGGCCAGACACAGAGCGGGCACCGCTGCCAATATCGCCGTCTACTTTATGTACAAAAGGCAACGGCGAAACCAGCAGCGGCTCAGCAGGAGCCAACTGGATTATTCAAGGAGCCAACTGAATTATTCAAGGATTATTCAAGGAGCTTGGCTATTCGCTCCAGTTCAAACAGGGCCCCTCCCCCTCCCCTCCCCTCCCCCTTTTCGTGAGTGGTTATGACTTCTGTCTCCAACCCTCAAGATGCCCTGGTGGTGTTCCAAGAGGTGAAGACCGTGTCACAAAGAAGGGCTATTCAGGTAATATACCCCTCCGACCTGGAGTCGGGGTTTTATTCCAGGTACTGGTGCCGAAAAGACCTGGCCACAGGAAATATCTGAGGTTCTCCTTTCAAGGGACTGCTTACGAGTTCCGTGTTCTCCCGTTCAGCATTTCTCTAGCCCCTCGCACCTTTTCAAAGTGCATGGAGGCTATCCTGGCGCCTCTTTGGCTACAAGGCATCAGAGTGCTCAACTACCTGGACGACTGGCTCATATGTACCGAGTCTCCAGCGCAAGCAGCAGAGCACACGGAACTGGTGACTGCTCACCTCGACAGGCTTGGCCTGATGGTGAACTTGTCAAAAAGCCAGCTGGTACCGTCCCAGACTACCATCTACCTGGGAACCTGCTTGAACTCAAGCAGCATGATCGCCACTCTGTCAGAGGACTGAATCCAGAGGCTGCACACGTGCCTAAGGCTGTTTCAGCCCAGCGTGTCACGGGAGGTCGTCACCTTTCAGAGGCTTCTGGGCCTGGCAGCAGTATCCCAGACCCTTCCATTGGGTCTTCTCCACATGAGCCCTCTCCAAGTGTGGTTCAATCGCAGGGTGAATCACCCCCTTGCAACCACATCTCCTCCTGTCGGTATCCCAATAACGTATGGAGGCCCTCTCGTGGTGGAAACAGCCAAGTCACCTGTGTTTACGCGTGGTGTTGGGTAGTATCACCAGGCGAGAGGTAATCACCACGGACGCCTCCGGCTCAGGGTGGGGCGCTGTGTGGAACGGACGAGAAGCGTGGTGTGTGGCAGCCCCCTTGGGTGTAGCTACACATAAATGGTCTTGCAGAGTTTCTTCCAGGAGGTGCAGGGGAGACGTGTTGATCAGGATGGACAACACAACCGTTGTGGCTTACATCAACTACCAGGGCAGCCTGTCGCCCCTTCTCCATCGGGTAGCCCACAAAATCTTATTGTGGGCTTACGAGCACCTGCTCTCCCTGAGAGTGATACATCTCCCATGAGCAGAAAACCACAATGCAGACCTCTTTTCAAGGGGAGTCCCGTGCGGCTCAGAGTGGAGGCTCCATCCCGAGGTGATGAGCCTGATTTGGGACAGGTTCGGGAAAGCAGGAATCCGCTCATTGTCCCCTCTGGTTCTCCATTCTGGGGACGGGCAACGGGGTCCACTGGGAGTCGACACCCTTGCACATGAGTGACCGTGGACTCTCCTTTATGCCTCACTGGTAGCATTGCTTCCGATTTGCCTGTAAAAAATCGGGCAGGAACGAGCCAGGGTGCTTTTAGTGGCCCCGTACTAGCCCAGGAGAACGTGGTTCAGCTATTGCACCACCAGCCTTGGCAATTGCCCATGTGCCTCGATCTGCTCAGCCAGGTGCAGGGGACGTTGTGGCACGCAAACCCATCAAGCCTACAGCTCTGGGTCTGGCCCCTGAACAGAAAATTGGCAGTTCTGCAAGTCATGGCCTTGCGACGGTTTGGGTATACTTCCCCATTGTGTAATGGAATACTTTTCGTACCTGTTAGGTTACTGTCATAACCCTGGTTCCCTGAAATAGAAATGTATCCATTACAATTCTTTGGTCGCTGTGTACATTCTATGCAGTAGGCTGAAGAAAATTTATGGAACTGAGCGCCACCCTGCACACATTTTAGTCTCCTGTGGGGGCAGAGACAGGCGTGCTGACGTCATGGGCGTAAGACGCAGCTTTGATATAGTGTTCAGTTGAATCGGGCATAATAGGTTAACCCATTGTGTAATGGATTGTCACAGATGGTTTGAGTGATGCGTGTGGGTGGTACCGTCAGACCAGGAAATGAAACCAAAAACAATAGAACGTACAGGGCTAAACTGAGCACAGTAGCGCTCAGCTTTTTATTAAACAAAAATAAACAAACAGTTTAAACAAAATACACAAAGAAAAGGGCACTCTGGCCAAAGTAAAACAAAACACAAACTATAAATACACTTTCATAATTAACGGGTACCTTGTTCGCTGGTTGGTAGCATTTGCTCTTACTCTCCTTAAACTCTCCACCGCTCTGAGCTTGGAGTGGGTCTTTTACACTGTGGCTGGAGCCTTAATTACCTATTAAACAATTACCTTATTAAGACTCCAGCCACATTCCCATGAGCTACATAATAATAATAATAATAATAATAATAATAATAATAATAATAATAATAATCATACATACAAAAAATACACACAAGGGGTGCGCACCCTGTCACACTCGCCCTCCCTTGTGCACAGCACACATGGCCCAACGGCCACCTCCCCCCTTAAAATCCCCAAAGTCCATGTCCACACTCTGGGGTGGGAGCGGGAGGCCTCCCCCGGCCTCCCAGTGGCAACTCGTGCTGTGGCATACTGGCAACCCTGACCAGTATCATGCAGGCGGCGGCATGCAGATGTCCCCAGGTGACCCCAGGCGAAGCAGAACCAACGACCCCAGGCGAGAAAATGTAACTGTATTAAATTGATGTGCTTGAAGTATGTGCTTGATCTAAGGAAAACATATTTAGGACCTCATTCACTAAACGGCAGTAAATTACCAGAATTACCGCATGGCAGGGGAAAGCCACAACATGCGCAAAAATCAACCAGCAGTAGCTCTATTCACTAAGCTAATTATATGTACAAATAAAGGAGCTAAATTATTCATTTGCAACTTGTCATAACACGCAGAATTCAGCACGCAGAATTATGCACAAGGTTTACACACACTGTATTACCAAGGAGGACAGAGTGAGGAATCTAAAGTTTACAGACCAGGAAAGCAGAGAAAGTAATTGTTAATGGAACATTTATTTTTAACTCGCAAATCAAATAAATATTTGTTTGTTCAACTTGCTCTCCCTCTGATTTATTTTGTAATATTAATCGAAAGTCAGCAAAGCACTCGCTCAGTCAATTAAAAGTTCACTATTTACAAAGGTGTTTGGCGAAACGTCACTTTAACTTTAGATGCTATTTGATTGCTTGTATTTATGACTGCACTTCAACTCGCACTCTGTGTACATTAGTTTATTGGACATTTACAGTTTAATTGGTATATTTTAAAGCTATTTTAAGCATAGCCTACTTAAATATCACAAGTACATGGCGACTATATAAACATATTAACATAAATGAAAGGGTTGCATATACACCTGCCTTGTAATCTTCATATATCCCGGACTGTCTGAGGATGTACGAGTACATTGTAGCATTGGAACTCGAGTCGCTATTGAAACAATCTTTAAAAATGAAACAAACTTCTGCTGGAAACAAGAGCCGTTTAAAATGGTCTGTGTTGGCTGCAAAAAAACAGACAATATAGATTTTTTTAAAAACAACCTTGAATGACATATTCAGCAACATTTTCAAGTTTTGTAAACCTTTAAAACGTATGTTGACACATTAATTAAAATGACCGTGTAATTCCCATGGACTATTTTGCTGCCTTTAATCCTAAAATATTAAACACGGGAGAAACTGCAAACCTGAAATGACAAAACTGAAGCTTTTGTGTTTTTCTTTATAAAAACAGAAATTATTTTTTATAAAGTTTTAAAACCACAGATACTGTCAAATTATTAGTAAATGATATAACATGATATATGCCACTAGAGCCTATCAACCTAAAAATAATAATAATAATACAGGGCATGAAGTTAAGGTCATGAAGGGCAAGGCAATGTTGCCTTCGTTGGGTGTAAAAATTCACGGGCACCAAGGCAGTTCTAGGGGGCAAAATATAAATCCAACCCAAGGGCACCAAGGCGATTTCACACTCATTCATAAAACAACAACAAAAATACAGAGAGCCTATTATGTTGATAATGTTAATTCAAACAAACACAAATCAATGTTTTCTGAGTGATTAACACACTAATTGTTACAAAAATAAAATAGGTCACTTTTCCATTGTAAAAATAAAATGGTATAAAAAATCAAATTTAAAAACAACAAACTTTTATAATGAAAAAATACAAAGGGTAATTTGGCAAAAAAATAAATATTCAATGTATTTTTTTTTACTAAACTCGGTCACACACCACTGACTAATACATAGATTAGATTAGAGGCTTCGATACAGCCTTAGTGATACAACAGCACAAATATGCGATGTCAGTGAAGGGAAAGTTAAAAAAAAAGAAAACAGGCAAACTGGTTGAAGATTTAACCATGGCTGCAGTTTGATAACGATAGTAGTCAAATGAGTTGTTCGAGCTGCAGTGTCTGCGCAGCTGTAGTTTTCAAACCGCTGTTACAAAACCTGTACAAACAACGTGACTTCGGGGAAAAAAAAAAACTAGAAATAGAAGCTTCGTCAGGCAGTGGAGAGTGCTCTGCATCACAATGATGAACATCTGGATGTACATAATGTTAGATGTTTACATTTGAGAGACTTTATATAGTTTCACAGTTCTGGAAATGTACAGTTGCAAAGGATTTAGTTGTGTTATGGTGCATTGCTGGACTCGATTCAGGGGAAAAAAGTATGTTGTTTTTAAACATACACATTCTAACCCCTTTCATGAAAGCACACGTTTTACTAGTTAAAAAGCAGAACTACGTAAGGTAGTGAGAATGTATTACACAAAAATAAATGGAAACAGAAATCGATGCACTTCTTAAGATTGTGTTTCGTTCATTGTTATGCTATCTCTCCTACTCGTTTCATAACGGAGGGAGCTGCTACTTGAACTTACTCAGTTTTTTTTTTTTTGGTGTAAGAATTTGAGCAAAACTAATAATTATCTACCTATTGTGTATTCATTTTTAGCGTTGGTTTTTTGGGGGAGAATAACACCAAATTACAAAACAGCAGCAGTCATTGAAATGTCTATAGGCCTTTTCACACTAGCCTTTTCGACCCGAGGCAAAACAGCAAGCGCTTCCACATTGCCAGTTTCAAGCCGAGGCGAAACTGTTTTACCGGGGTGAACTCACCCCTGACAGAAAGTAGGGTTGACAATTTTCAACCCAGGACGAAGCGCTCACCTCAGGTTGAAAAATGAAATGTGAATGCAACAGGGTTACGCTCGCCTCGGGTTGAAAACATGCATGACAGTAGCCAAAAACAAACGCCAAGGGCCAAGGTTCACAAATCCGCGGGCAGTTGTAAATAAAGAAAATAAAAATGGCAAGAATGTTATGGAGCGAGGATGAGGTCCGGGAGCTGCTCAGTCTTTGGGCAAATGAAAATATCCAGCGGCAACTGGATGGAACAAAAATAAAAGTATCATCTGGGATTGTGATTGTTGTCATAGTAACCTGAAAAGGTTACGTCTTGCACGGAGCACACGCTGCCGGTGTCTCCTCCGAGCTTGTTGTACACGAGCCCTCCTTCGCAAAATAATAAAAGAAAAATGAAAGCCATGTCGGGAGCCATGTTGGATATTTACTTCCGCCACTGTGTTTTACACGGGTTGTCCAACCCCGGGGCGAATCTTAACACGAGAATTGTAGAGCAAGGCAAATGTGAATGCATGCAGGGCTGAATTCAGGGATGAGTCACCCCGGGGCCAACCCGTGTCGACTCAATCTGGGTTTTGGTGGTGTAGTGTGAAAAACTCTAATATAAATTAACAATTTATATACACTGAAGACATGAAAGGAGTCAGAATGTGTATTGCACTGTTGCATTTTAAGTATTGCAGTTTTAAGCCCGTTCTCTCACAATTCAATTTAACTCTGTCTAATCTCGTCCTTTCTGCAGTACTTGACAACTAAGCGCACAATAATATTATTATTTTTATTGTAGAGGATGAATTGCGGTACTTCCATTGCTTACCTGAACATTACGTAAATCCGAACACTTCACTGCCACTTTACAGCTCTTCTTCCTTATTTCTTTTTAAACGTTTTTTAGTTAACATGGTATTCACAGATGGAAAAATCACAGTGACACTGCCAGTGAACACGTGTGATTAAAAATTCCTTAAAGCTCGGTCATATTGAGAGTGAGGAATACTGTAATATACATGTTTATTCATAAACTTTGCAAAATTATATTTCTGGCATTCATGGAAGATTCTGCTTAAACGTTAATTTATTTCCCTATGTTGTCAAAGTGTACTTTGTAGTTATTCATAATGTCATCCCTCACTGCACTTCACATACAGCAAAGCTGGTTGTCACTCAAGTGCAAACGATGTTGTGCAAAATAAAAAGTCAAAACTTAGACTTGATTATTTAGATACATTTAATTCAGCAATTATATTTTCTAAAAAACTAGATACAAATGATCCAGATAAAAATTATCCAGATTCAAATAAATAAGATTACAAAATCATGAAACACCAGGCCCTGAAATGTCATGATAACAATCATTTATTACTTTTGCATATTTTGCAGAAACAAAGCTACATTTGTACTGACCTGTAGAGCATTTGTAAAATTTGCTGTACCATATTTTATTCTTATTTTGCAGAAAGTCTTTTTTTCGGCACCTTGTTGCATGCTCCTTCATTCACTGATGATTTAGATGTTCCATTTGTTTAAAAGTTTAGCTGTTTCTGATTAGACACAATGATTTACTAGTATAGCATATATAGCCCTCCCAGTTCCTTAAATCACACGTTTGCACACACCAACCCACACGCCTACCTACCCATTCATGTACACACTAAATCCTTCTGGAAGAATAAGTCACGTCCTTTGTAAAGGCTTTTGGAGTTTTGGGTCAGTTCACAATATGCAGGCAATGTAACTATTTTAATCTTAGTGCTTATGACAAAAAAAATTTGAATTAATGAATAAATGAAACTGCCAGAATCCAAAACCAGCAGTCTTTTCAACTCACTAGTGTGTGCTGACTCACCATGGCAGGTACTCTTGAGGCCCTGCATCAGACGTGACTTGATATGCAAGCTTTTCGCAATGACTTGCTGTATTCCATAAATGATTGAGAAGATTTTGCTGTAATATTTGAAACCAGGAATATAATTACGCAAGTTAACTTGAAGTCCCCATGATTAAATGTTATTATTATTATCAAGCTATAATGAGGTAACGCTAAATGACTAAAAAATAAATAAAGAAAACCTGAATACACAAAAGACTTCATTCATAGTGCAGGATCAAATGATTATTTTCCATTCTGTTGTTGTTCTTTGTCAGAAGATTGTGAGTTGAAATATAAGTCCTGCATCTAAGCTTAGTGAGTACAGTCATTATTAATCTGGGTATTTTGTGAAAGAGAGGGGTACCATCAGGGCCGGATTAACCTATAGGCAAATTACGCTATAGTGTAGGGCCCCCAGCAAAACTAGGGCCCCTGCAAGGTCGCCGTTTGTTTGGGACATTTTACAAAAAACTGCATGCGGGTGGTCGGGCCCACACACAATAAGAGAGCCACACAGAAGCTTGCTTTCAGTTAATGCTGTTCTTTTATAAAGGCTATGCATTTCTTTCTCGATTTACAGCATACCTGGTCTCTGAGTCTCTCACGCAAGCAGCTTCCTGCTAATGTACAATACCAAATGCCCCACACCCTCTACCTCCTGGGAGAGATCCATCCCTAGTCCTACTACGTCAGAGGCATCAGACTGCAGGATAAAATTTATGAATCGGGCTCAATTTACGTATTAATTTATTTAAGTTTTAGGGCCAATTTAAAAACCTGTCCTCTTTTAAATGTGCACAGTATGCCTCTTTACATTTTATTATTATTATTATTTATTTCTTAGCAGAAGCCCTTATCCAGGGCGACTTACAATTGTTACAAGATATCACATTATTTTTACATACAATTACATTATTTTTTACACATTATTTTTTTACGTACAATTACCCATTTATACAGTTGGGTTTTTACTGGAGCAATCTAGGTAAAGTAAAGTACCTTGCTCAAGGGTACAGCAGCAGTGTCCCCCACCTGGGATTGAACCCACGACCCTCCGGTCAAGAGTCCAGAGCCCTAACCACTACTCCACACTGCTGCCCCTATTTTAGAAACTTTCCTTTTTCATTTGGTGGTTGGAATTTTAGAAAAAAGCTGGGTAAAGGTAAACGTGTACAATGTGGGAAGCTGAAGGAAATTCAAATGTGGAGTCTGCAGCCGGCAAGAACCGTTTAAATCCATAGTGTTTATTTCTTTTGCTACAAATAAAACCCCAAGAAGTAAAGGACAGAAAAGTTATTCCCTTTTTTTGTTAAACTACATTGTTTTGTTCTATTGAATGCAATGCTACTATGGGTCTGTAGAAGGAATCTACAAACAGGTTTGAAAAAAAAAAAAAAAAGCTTTTGTTTTGCTGTGCATATAATTCTGCTGCTATTGTATATATTAGCTGCTGGGCAAAACCACTGACCAATTAACCTCAGTGAATGTTATATTATGCACTTGCTATGTTATATTATGTACTTTACTGCCTGGGACTGAAGCTTTTTTTTTTTTTTTAATGTCTGATACATATTGCATCGTTTTGTGTTCTATGTTCCCTCTGATGTTTAAATGTAAATTAAAATGATCATTAACAACAGTGAGATTTAATTATCACTCACATGTGATTTTTGTCATATGGTAGCCTACAAGGCAATAAAGGCATAGACAGTTTAACAAGCCTTATGCCCAGCTATGATCAGCAAAAAAAATAAAGCCTATAAATAAATAATAATAATAATAATAAAGTGCTCAGATAAGTCACCTAATTCAATTTCAAGACGCTTTCTCATTATTATTGATTGGTACTGAAAGAATGCGTAAATTGAAAATAAAGGAAAAGTTAGGAAATCTCATCTTGCAATGAATAGGTTCCTACAATGTCATGTACGTTGTGCTGACCCACTTCAAACTTTGCATATGATTCGTATCAAATTACATTACGAAAGTATTGGGACAGCGAGGTCTAACCTGTTATTTTTGCTTTACAGTCAAGCAATTTGTATTTGTGATCATGAGATTAATATGAATAATAAGTACAATAATATATTTTTTATTTTTGGGTAATTCTATTCATACATTTGATCATATTAGAACAAAAACATACTTTGTGTTCAACCCACTTATTTCAAGTGACCAAAGTATTGGGAAACATTCACTTTAAGGGTGTAGAAGTCAGTATTTGGTTGCATATCCCTTTGAGGCAATAACTGCATGAAGTCTGCGACCCATTGAGCTCACCAAACTCTCTGTGTAATCATTTGAGATGCTTTGCCAAGCCTTTGCTGCAGCCATTTTGAGTTCTTGTCTATTGTTGGGGTGTTCTGACTTCAATTTTTTCTTCAGCCTGTAAAATGCATGCTCAATTGGATTCAAATCTGGAGATTGACTTGGCCAGTCTTAAGATTTTCGACTTTTTTTCTCCTGATGAACTCGGTTACATTGGCCATATGTTTTGGGTCATTGTCATGCTGCATGGTGAAGCATCGCCCAATAAGTATGGATGCATTTTCTTCTACATAAGCAGACAAAATGTTTCTGTAAACTTCAAAATTCATTCTGCTGCTGCCATCATTAGTTACATCATCAATAAAGACAAGTGAGCCAGTTCTAGAGACGGCCATGCATGTCCAAGCCATGACATTACCTTCACCATGCTTTACAGATGAGGTGGTGTTCTTTGGAGCATCTGCAGTTCCTTTCTTTCTCCACACTTCAACCTTTCCATCACTTTGGTAAAAGTTTATCTTGGTCTCATCCGTCCATAAAACTTTGTTCCAAAACTCTCCTGGCTCATCTTTGTACTTACGAGCAAATTCTAATCTGGCTTTTCTGTTCATGGTGCTGATTGAGAGGTTTACATCTTGCGGTGTAGCCTTTGTACTTCTGCTGTCTCAGTCTTTTGCGAACTGTGGATTTTGATACCTTCACCCCTGCACTCTGGAGGTTGTTGGTGATTTCACTGACAGTTGTTTTAGGGTTTTCCTTGACAGCTCTGATAATTTTTCTGTCATCAACTGCAGATGTTGTTCTTGGCCAACCCGGTCTTGGCTGATTGGTAATTATACCTGTGGTTTCTTTCTTCTTCAGTATATTCCAAATTGTTGATTTTGGTATGCCCAATTTCTGTGCTATGGTTCTGATTGAGTTTTTCTTTTCTTTCAGCTTCAAAATTGCCTGCTTTTCTTTAGCAGAAAGTTCTTTGGTTTTCATATTGATTTTTGACTACGGACTCCAAACACTGATGTCAAAGCGAGACAGGTTGATAGGATGTTCACAGCTGTTTTATGAGTGCCTAATAAACCAACAACAAACACCTGATCAACAAGAGACACCTGTCAGCCAATTGTCCCAATGCTTTTGCTCCTTCAAAATAAAGAGGTTCAACACTATCAATTTGTTTAATTGACCCAAGAGGGTAGAACTGAATTGACTTTATTAAAAAGTAAAACACTTAGAAGTTCTACTTATCAGTCATGTGTTTTGTTTTTTTTTGTTTTTTTTTTTTCAGGAGAAATGATTATTGTTAGAGTTCATAGTGAAAATCCCAGTTTAGACTTCACTGTCCCAATACTTTTGGAAGGCACTGTAACTTTATGCTGGGCTTGTATCCGTATATCTCATAGGGAGCTCAAAGCAACCCACGAGCACACGAGTGAGTCTCAACGGGGCTGACGGACCACCCTATACTGTATGAACTATCCTTAAGAGTGCAGAAAATATAAACCATGTTCACAGCACTGTACTAGTGCATAACCATAGAACCAGCTCCCCAGTAATGTTGTTGAAGCTGACACCCTGGGATCCTTCAAGAAGCTGCTTGATGAGATTCTGGGATCAATAAGCTACTAACAACCAAACAAGCAAGATGGGCTGAATGGCCTCCTCTCGTTTGTAAATTTTCTTATGTTCTTATGTTCTAACTGTATCAGAACAATATAGACTGTATAATAAACACAGACAGATGGACACACTGATGACGTTTCTCACATTTTTATATCAATCAATCAATCTTTATTTTATACAGCGCCTTTCATAGTGGACCACCATCACAAAGCGCTTTACAAGATACAGTAACACCAATGGCACAAATGCAGCTCCATAATCGGGAGAATATATATGTTCCCCTCCATAATGAATTATAAAGTTCAACGCCAGTCATACTGAATATAAAAGCTTTTTTTAAAAAAAAATGTAATTCTGAAGTCTGCAAAACATAAAAGTGCCTAATTTTGGTTTGAAACTGGAAAATGAATGGTTACCATGCACATGCATGATAGAAAATACTGTAGTGACTGCATAACCAATATGCCAATAACACCATTCACCATAATATGAATAAGGGCCCCCAGAATATGGGTTAGCGTAGGGCCACCACGCCCTTTAATCCAGCCCTGAGTACAATATCAGGGTAAGAGGAGGTTGGGGGTTGAATAAAGTTTCTCTTTGTCATGCACTTTAAATTACCTCTGATAAGTAATGCTGGTCTGTGTTATTGGAGGCCTAAGCAGTATTTGAACAGGATTACTGTGGAGCCTAGTCAGCATCTGATGGATGGGCAGATATCTGCAAGAGGTTAAAAGTTGAACACATGCACTTTATTACAGTAGCATCCTTTGTCAAATGTTATAAAACTACTAGCAAACAACTTTGTTGCACATTATAAATATGAAATAAATAAAGTCTGCAATGAAGCATTAAGGCACGACAGGGGGTGGGTTGACATGATATAACCGCACACTTAAGGCGTTATAAGACACATTGCAAATTGGAGTGCCATTAACCCTTGTGTGAGGTTATAGCATGTCAACCCACCTCCTGGAGTAAATAAATCTGATACATCTTTAATTATATATCAGTGATTTTAGGAATAAATGTTCACTTGAAAATTGCCAGATATTGTGCAGTTTGAAAAACTGCCAGAAGGGGAGTTTAGTGATTTCTTATAGATATTACATGTTATAGAAATATTATTATTTATTTCTTAGCAGACGCCCTTATCCAGGGCAACTTAAAATTGTTACAAGATATCACATTATTTTTACATACAGTTACATTATTTTTTACACATTATTTTTACATACAATTACCTATTTATACAGTTTGTTTTTTACTGGAGCAATCTAGGTAAAGTACCTTGCTCAAGGGTACAGCAGCAGTGTCCCCCACCTGGGATTGAACCCATGACCCTCTGGTCAAGAGTCCAGAGCCCTACCACTACTCCACACTGCTGCCCCACTGCCGCGTTCTATCAATGTATGATTGATAGAACACAGCTATCCAATCAGAGCTGGATTTGTCCAAGCAGGTTTATAATCTCTACGATCTCCGTCTGTGTGGAATGTTATTGTATGCCATGTACAGTTATCATTTGTTAAAAGCAGTAAAACAATATTCATCATTACAGAATATAATAGTAAAGCATCTAGTAGAAAGGCTGACAAGAAAAGGGTTTGCTATTATATCTTTCGAAAGAACCTTGTGAATCAGTCATGTGCTTCCGCCTACTCGAGGGCGAATCAGAAAATATATATATTTTTATTTATACATTTTGACAAAAATGGATACCCTTTGTTAATCTGAAGTTGATGACTTTCCAGTTGTATGATTGATTACAAGAAACAAATTGTAATTTTGCTTGTGTTGGGCTTATTTTACCTGAAATTTTAAAGATTATTTATTTATTTTTATTTTTTCCCCACCAAACATAGACCAGTTTCTTTGTCATTAAAGGTTATTGGAAAACCAGCCATTGGGAAGAGCATCATTCGTTTCTTATATTTTAAATAATCTGATAATTTGTATCAGCAACACCTCACATGTGTTGCATATAATTAGTTTTCTCACTGAAAACAGTGGTATGGTGTGCTTCAGTCAATTGATAATAGCCTCTTCTTGTCGGCTTTCTTGGACATGGAAGCACTGTAACATGCCGGTAAAGCAGCTGGAACTGCTCTTGCCTGCTTTGCATTGACTTATGCGTTTCCTGTTTTGAGGAATGGTTTTACTCAACCTCCTTGATATGAATGCGCTGGATCTGTGGTTAGAGCAGTAGGGCTTTGGATTTCTGCAAAGTAAGACACTTTTTTGTTGCTTTTTTTCTGAAAATCAAAGCTTATCCAAAGATAACAATGAAAAAACAGTTGTTTACAGTATTTGGTCTGGGTTTCATCAGAATCCACTTCCCTGTTTCATATTTAGAAATGCTTTTGCAGCTATTAAATATATATATGTGTTAATGCTTTCATTTAAAATATTTTACCCTGTGAACATCGCTGTACCTAGCTATGAGGACACCGAGGTCATATCCTTGGTTGTTTTTTAGCATCATAAATGCTGATGCTCCTGTAAAAATTCTGGTAAAGTACAATAGACTTAATTTTCTCTCTTGGTTTGCCGTGTAACATAGATTTGGAGGTTGAATAGTAAATACCAAGCAGTCATATAAATACTGCCAACTATAGCTTGAAACCGAAGTGTGACCTTGGTAGAATGTCAGCTCTTTATGGCCCTGTCTGTGAAATCGAAACATTTGTTTCGCCAGATTGTTATTTTATTTATTTATTTATTTTTTTCGGCAGTTGTTTTTTACCCCATTTTCTCCCCAGTTTGAAATGCCCAATTTTAAGCCTGGCTCACTGCTGCAACCCCCGCGCTGACTTGGGAGACACGAAGACAAACACACGCGTCCTTTGAAATGTGTGTCGTCAGCCGTCTGCTTCTTTTCACTCTGCAGGACCGCCATGCAGCTACCACAGAGCTACAGCGTCAGAGGACCATGCAGCTCTGGGCCGTTTGCAGGCAGGCCCGCAGGCAAGCCCGCAGGCGCCCAGCCAGCCTATAGGGGTCGCTGGTGCACGATGAACCGAGGACACCCTGACCGACCCAAGCCCTCCCCACCCCGGCAGTGCTCGCCAATTGTGTGCCACCCCTGGGAACTCCTGTCCACGGCCGGCAGTGGAGTAGCCTGGACCTGAACCGGTGACGCATCCTACACTCCACGTGGAGTGCCTTTACTGGATGTGCCACTCGGGAGCCCCATGATTATGTTATTTAGAATTTTGGTTATACACCGTACATGCAGTTCCAGGGAAATTATTAAATTATTGAATCATTTGATTTGTTCAGCAAGAGCGAGTTTAGGCCGAAGCTTGCTTCACAGATCTAGGTCTACCCTATGGGGGAACTAATTATGGTTTCCATTCTGGGAATTCATCTTTTCAGTTAGACATGTGTGCATTATGTCTAGGTTTGGTCTGTACAGAAGGTGTCAACCCTAGAACTAATACAGAACATTAAACCCATCATGTAAAGCAAACGGTGATGAAAACAAGTAATTATGGCCTTCATAGGAATGTTTTAATTATTTTGAGGTATTTAAACTTTGCAGAGTCAACAGTATTAATCCCCTCTAGTTCAGGGCAGACGTCCAACTGGATTGAGGTTAGATATTAAAAGCTTTGTGAGCATCACATTGAGTAAGATGTCGAAAATGCTTTCAGGCAGAATTGAACACTGTTTTATGTGATCTTGTTTACTCTTCCCTTCTTTAGATAATGTGATTCTCATTTCCAATAGCCTCTGCCTTCTCAAAAAAGTTGTGTTCTTTTTGTGATGCTGTCTGGATTATATCACAGTTTACTTGATAAGCATCCAAAAGATCCATGTTTGATTAACACTTTAGTGTTTGTGGAGCACATATACTGTAGTCTGCCTGTCCCCTGGAATTAAAGTGTTTCTACTGAAGCTTTATCCTCTGATCAAATAATATTAGTAATAGTCTTGTGCCTTATCTATCACCTATGCATTATCATTTCTGATTACTTGTTTTGTGTATTGCTACAGCTTGTGACCCTTCTTGGCCACGTCATTACCTGTAAAGGAGATATTTTACTCCGTGGTTTTACTGTACATGGATAAACAATGGTCATTTTGTCTGGATATGTAATCCAGTAACTAGCGGCTGCTTCCCCAGCTGCTATGACCGCTGACAGAAAACCATCTGAAGGGCAAGCTGCATCTCAATGTCTTTCCCTGTATAAATATTTTTTTAAATAGCCTAGCCTTAATAAATAAATTGCCTTGGCATACCAGATGTGTTTGAAGCAGCATGTTCAAAGTAAATGCTGTATGAGTGGATGGAGTAGTGGTTAGGGCTCTGGACTCTTGACCCAGAGGGTCGTTGGTTCAATCCCAGGTGGGGGACACTGCTGCTGTACCCTTGAGCAAGGTACTTTACCTAGATTGCTCCAGTAAAAACCCAACTGTATAAATGGGTAATTGTATGTAAAAAAATAAAATAATAATAATGTGTAACAAAATGAAATCTTGTAACAGTTGTAAGTCACCCTGGATAAGGGCGTCTGCTAAGAAATAAATAATAATATAGAACATCGCAACATCTACTATACCAGTGCACTTCACCCCTCTCTCAAAAAAAAAGAAACTTTGCCTATTTAAACTGTTGAGAAAGTTGTGGAATGGAGTGGAGTGATTTAGACATAGAAAACATGTTAACTAATACCCATAACTCAGCAATGAAGAGGGGATTTACATGGAGGTGGGAGATAATCAAGAAATATGGGTGCATTCATTATCAGTCTTCGTTACTGCTAGATCTGAAGGTAGCAGTCTGTAACACAGTCCAAGGAATGGTAGATGTTCTTTTTTTAATGTAGCCTATGTAATCACCTTTGAAATCACTATTTTACTTGCACATTAATTGGAGTAGATAGTAATTTCCATTACACGAGAGTAAATGTTAAAACTTCATGCTGATATGAACTCGGCTCCCGCCAAGATAAGCACCAACTAAGACGTAGCTTTACAGTGAACTAATGTGATCCATATGTGTCTCCATCCATTTACGCTTCCTTCCATATGATAATGTAGATATCCTTCTGTCTGGTGTTGATGGCTGAAGTGTAATGCTGGCTCCAGGGATCAGCTTATTGCCTCCCTAGCGCATCAGCACACACAATGGCTGTGATGCTGGCTCCAGGGATCAACCACAGTGCGGTCTCCCCAGCGCATCAGCATGACAACCGTCTGGATTGAGCTAACTAGGGTACATCTCTGGGGTCTTCAAGTGGGCACCTTCCATCCTCGTTGTTTCGTCGACTAGCCAACGACACCTCAAGAGGGCTCTGGTGATTCTGGCGTCCCAGCATCACCCCCCTCCGTCCCCCACTCAACTCAGCCCAGCTTACTTATCCGTACAGCAGTGTTTCTTTCTTTCTATTGTGCTTGAGATCCCCAACCAGAATCTTTCCGTCTCAACCACAGCCAGTTGTTGCTCCTCTCTGCTGCTTCAGATAAGTTCTTCACTGTGCGACGCAACTCTTGGCCACTGAATCCGACGTCTCTGAGAAGCCGGGTTGTAGAGTGTGCAGCAAATCCTCGACAACCCACCTCCACTGGGTAAACCCGGTTAAGACGAAGATGTGTCTAAAAAAAAAAAATAAAAGGAGCAAGAAATGTCATGCTGTGGAAAGCTGAATAGTCCCCACTTTCAACATAGACCTTCCAGTGGTTCCTTTTGAGATGAACACGTCCAAAGAAAAGCTGCATTTGTTATGTTCCTCAAACTGGCTGATTGCCAAGGAACCTTGTGAAAAAACAGAATTTTCAGCACAGCGATCCTGCATGGAATCTGCTGTTTCCTGCCTTGCCTGAAACACTACATTCATATACTGTAATGCAGGTCACGGTGAAACCAGTATGCTGGCTTGGTACTTGTTCCCTGTAACTGAAGCTGAACCTGTGGCCATGGAAAGCACAACTTGTTTGTTGTATCTGCACAAATGTAGTGCATACTTTACTAAATATAGCCATCTTTCTAAAAACATACATGTTACCGGTATTTACACCAAATTATGTCTGTCAGAGTTGCTCTATTGATATGTTTAGTAGTACATGAAAATATACTTTCTTACCTAGTATGATGATTTCCACACACAAACTGAACTCCCAGTCTCCATGTTGTTGGTCAGGAGAAACAAACTGATCTCTTACCCAGAAATCATTGTGATAATCCTTTTAGGCACAAAAGCCATTGTCCCTCCGCCATAAAACCCCACGTCATATCCTAATCGTTGTCCAAATTTCTCCTATGTTTGCTTGGGGGAAATATAGGCGTTAGCAGTTTTTCTTTTGTACAAGTGTTTATATATATATATATATATATATATATATATATATATATATATATATATATATATATATATATATATATATATTTGCTCAAAGAGCCAATTTTCCAACGTTTTAGTATGTTTAACATGCCTTTGTCAAGGGAAAGTGTGTTTGAAAACAAACATTGGAGGTATTTATAGGCTTTTGATGCCATGGTAACCACATATTTATTTCTCCTTGATTTGAATGTCATTGTGATGTCATTCACTAAATACAGTGCCTATAGAAAGTCTACACCCCCTTGAACTTTTTTTACATTTTGTTGTGTCAGTGCCTCAGAGTTTCATGTATTTAAATTAGGGTTTTTTTCCCACTTTCTACACACCATACTCCACACTGTTAAGGGCAAAAAAGTTTTTATTGAGAAAAAAATTATATATTAAAAATACAAAACTGAAAGTTAATAATTAGTAGAAGCACCTTTGGCAGCAATTACATCAGTGAGTTTGTTGGGATAGGTCTCTACCAACTTTGCACACCTGGATTTGGCAATATTTGACCATTCTTCTTTACAAAACTGTTCAAGCTCTGTCAAGTTCCTTGGGGAGTGTTGATGGACAGCAATCTTCAAGTCTTGCCACAAATTTTCGATTGGATTTAGGTCAGGGCTCTGACTGGGCCACTCAAGGACATTTACCTTTTTTTTCCTTAGCCACTCCAGTGTAGCTTTGTCTGTGTGCTTTAGGTTGTTGTCATGCTGAAAGGTGAACTTCCGTCCCAGTTTCAGCTTTCTTGCAGAGGACAGCAGGTTTTCCTCAAGGACTTCTCTGTACTTTGCTCCATTCATTTTCCCTTCTATCCTGACAAGTGCCTAAGTCCCTGCCGATAAGAAACATCCCCATAACATGATGCTGCCACCACCATGCTTCAAAGTAGGTATGGTGTTCTTTGGGTGATGCGCTGTGTTGGGTTTGCGCCAAACATAACGCTTTGCATTTATGCCAAAAACTTCAATTTTAGTTTTGTTAGACCACAAAACTTTTTGCCACATGGCTACAGAATTTCCTGAGTGTTTTTTTGCATACGGGATTCAAGGTGGGCTTTCTTGAGTAATGGCTTCCTTCTTGCCACCCTACCATACAGGCCAGATTTGTGGAGTGCTTGGGATATTGTTGTCACATGCACACTTTGACCAGTCTTGGCCATAAAAGCCTGTAGCTCTTGCAAAGTTGCCATTGGCCTCTTGGTAGCCTCTCTGATCAGTCTCCTTCTTGCTTGGTCATCCAGTTTGGAGGGACGGCCTGATCTAGGCAGGGTCTTGGTGGTGCCATACACCTTCCACTTCTTAATAATTGTCTTGACCGTGCTCCAATGGATATTCAAGGCCTTTGATATTTTTTTATACCCATCCCCTGATCTGTGCCTTTCAACAACTTTGTCCCGGAGTTCTTTTGAAAGTGCCTTGGTGCTCATGGTTGAGTCTTTGCTTTGAAATGCACTACCCAGCAGAGGGAACCTACAGGCACTGCTGAATTTATCCTGAAATCAGTGAATCACTACAATTTAACGCAAATGGAGGCCACTTAACTTGGGGTGTGATTTTGAAGGCGATTGGTTACAGCTGAGCTAATTTAGGATTGCTATTACAAGGGGGGTGGACACTTATCCAACCAAGGTATTTCAGTTTTTATTTTTAATTAATTTTATGCAAATTTCTAGAATATGTTTTTCACTTGGATGTTGTGGCTTAGGATGTTTAGATAAATGTAAAAAAAAATATTTTAATGCATTTTAATTCCAGGCTATAAGGCAACAAAAGGTGACAGTTTTGAAAGGAGGTGTAGACTTTCTATAGGCACTGTAGCTAATGATGTAACGATCAACTATTTAAACCTTCAGGCATCATGGTATCTAGTCTATTTATTCATTTATTTTCTTTTATTCTTCTATATTGTACATTATCTAATTTTATTTTTTCTAAAACCACAAACTTTAGGTCATCCATGGTGTGTCTGTTCCTTGTAAAGTGCTGAACTATTGGTTCATTTGGTTTTTCATTTCTTATATTTCATAGGTGGTTCTTTATTCTTTTATATAATGATGTACCTGCCACTCCTACATATTATTTTATTACATTTATGCAAAATATACCATATACAAGGTTGCTGTCCTTGCATGACAGATTTTTTAGGACTAAATATTTTTTTCTTTATTTGCAATTTCAATCTCTACAAATATATTTGCACACTTTACATGTGCTTTTACAGGTTTCAAAGTCCCTTAATGTATCTATGATCCCTTTATGTTTACTGTGGACTAAAATGTCAGCCAAATTTGCATCCCTTCTAAAAGCTACGATCGGCTTCTGCTATTTCCAGGATCTCGGAGATTCAGAACCGCTTGGGCCAGTGAGGACCTAAGAACGAGAGTATTGCTGACCTATTGGCAGTTAAGCTTTCTTGTATTGGTTATATTTAAGGTATATGTCTGCAGTTAAATACAGCATTTCAAATTGTGTTTACTACGTATTTCTTTTATAAAGTACTGATTATATCAATTTTAATATGATATTGATATTGTTCGATATGGATAATAATATCCATATAGTGATATTGTGGGATTTTATATTAAGATACAATAAACCCAATACATACCAATCTTTGTCAGTTTCATAGGCAAAGAAACACCACACACAAGTATTATTTAACCAGTTTATTCCATTGGTACCAAATGCTATTTGCGTGCTGCATGAAGTTTGGCACTATTCGAAATACATGCAGAATATTGATATAAAATGTTCATGTCGTTGCCCACCACTAATATAATCAGATGACAACAACCACGTTCACAGCAGATGCACAAATCAATCTGCTGGAATTGCCCCTCTCAAGGGGATCCCCTCTTGGCACTGGTCTGAAGGATCCCCTGTCATATGTCAAGGAGGCGAGACAAGTGACCCGATACTTATTTGCACAGCAGAAGAACACCCGCTGCCACTTTAATTGCTCCAGTTTTCAGCAGAGAGCAGCCATGTTACACACAGCCAGTCCATTTCTTTGTCTACCGACCTAATGTAGGTATGCTCGTCCCTGCCAACAGGTCAGCAATACTCTGGTAGTAAATTGAGACGAAGCCAGCCTCTTTCTTAGCTCCTCACTAGCCCAAGAGGTTCTGGATCTCCGAGATCCTGGAAATAGCAGAAGCTGGGCCCCTGCAGCTGCAGTTGAGTAGCGATCTGTTGTCCAGAAGAATGGGAAGCCTTTTCCCACATTCCTTCACTGTTAAGGGCAACTACTGAGGAACTAAGGCCTATCTGAACAAGCACAAACTCCGACTTGCTCCAAAAAAAAAATTAAAATAAAATAAAACTGCCACTTTTCAGGCCCATACAGGCAAATGGAAAGAAGTTGTCCTCTGTTGCAATCCAAAATCTGTATCTAAATGTCTTATCATACCTCAGCCACTTCTTTCACAAGGGTTCCCCCTACCCTAGTTCACTTGGTGTGTGCGGTTCATCGTACTAGTTTACCTGTAATATGGTTTCTATGTAGATGATGAACTCCACACACCCATATCCCAGCCACCATCCCACTCTTTTCTTTGCTGTCTTATTTTTTCAATTTGGACAATGATTAGGATATGATGTGGGTTTTTATGGAGGAGGGACACCGGTTTTTGCACGTAAAAATGATTACATCAGTGATCTCTGTGTAAGAGATCAGTTTGTTTCTCCTGACTAAGCAACATGGAGACTGGGAGTTCACTTGGTGTGTGGAGTTCATCATCCTACGAAGAAACCATATTACAGGTAATCTTTGTTTTGTCTGTTTCACATAAATACTGCAGCTCTTCGGATTGCTTTCAATCAATGTGCAGGTGTGATCAATTTAGTGAACCTCCACCATGTGATTGGGTACAGCGAGTGCTTTCTCTTGTTCATTTTTTTCCATGATAGTCAGTAATATTATTATATAAATTCCAACAGACACTAGAAAAGCAACCGGTAACATGTTAAGAGTGTGATTGAATGATCAAGGAAGCAGACTATGACTCTTGTTCAGTTTTAATATTGAAAAGTAAAATTCAGTGTTGCTTGAAAAGCAGCTTTTAAAATCATTTCATTTTTTAACATGCCAATAAGGGCCTTTGTCCTGGTGTTTTATAAACAGTATTAACCTAACATTTCATTTTTCTTTCAAGTATATATTTTAATATCTGCATACTTTCAAACTTTTGTGGTGCATAAACCAAAAGATGTGTTTGTTTGGCACAAAATTGGATGGCATTGTTATTTAAACTAGTACATAAGAGACCCTCATACTAGGTGCATTGACATCACTTTGGATTTGCTTTCTATCTGTTTAGAGTAAACGTTTTTGTTAATAATAATCAAATCAAATTTCAAAGTCCTTCCTCTATCAGCAGCAATCACAGAAACTAGTAATTCGAATGGCACCTAACCAGTGAGGTTGTAGTGGCGCGGTGAAGTGAACCAAGACTAGTCCATTTTCCTTCCAAGCCCAGAGGAGTGCAAAAGCCTATGGGTTCCCAGCCAAGATTGGTAACTCAGATGAACCAGGATTTGAACCTGCAAGCTCCTGATCACTTGTATAAGATGTCATCCTATCGTAAATTACACGTAAATACCTGTAGTTTTAGAACACATCTTGGTTCAAATACAGTTGCTGCTATAAGCAGCTTTGTGTTGAGTTTATCATATGGGCCCCTGTTGCTGTTGACTTATCTTCTCTTAAAAGAGACCGAAATAGGAGGGGCTTATTCAGACTAATTGAAAATATAGGGAATTATCTTAATAATTTCTGACTTGAAATGGTGCCCCGCAGGCCCCAGTTATATATTCAAAGTGAACATACTGCACATCCTACTAAGCTAGTATCTGTCCCCCACTATGAAAATTCACACATTTGTATAGTTTAGCACAGTGTTTCCCAAACTTTTTGGTTGGCGACCCAAATGAACACAGGAATAATGAACCCACGACCCAAAATTATTCACTATTTGGCATTTTAACTGAAATACTTCTTAACCAATCAAAAAGTGACGTTTAATTTATTTGAAACTATACTACACTGTTTGCTTTTATCAAATTACTTATTATATAAAAAAAATAAAAATAAAAAAAGTTATTAAACTAACATATTGTAACGACGAGGCAGACGAACCTGGGGTGGGGGGAGGGTGCCACTTCTAGAAACATTCTCTCACACGACAGCCAGCTCAGGATTTGGAGTTAAGGGTCCCCTTCGCGTGGACAACGGGACTGCAGCCGATCACAAACATGAATTTGCAGGAGAGCTCCCATGGGGATTAATGGACTATGTGGGTGCATTGAGATAACGGGGTGGTGGGACAGGAATGTGTGCCTGTGATTGGGGAGCTGCACGACGGAGCCGAAATGGAAGAGGGAGGGCTGGGTGAAGTGTGAGTTTGGGGCTGTGGGAGAGAACCTGCTGGTTTTTAATTACCGAGTCAGGCACACAGAGACTGTTATCTTTGTGTGTGTTATCTGACTGTTTATAAAACCCTTTTATTTATCCTGTGTTTGTTATTCAGTGGCGGCTCGTGACTTTTTTTGACAGGTGGGGCACAAATCACAAAATAGTTATTACCACCACCACTCAATGGCTAACGTACTAAAAGTACATTTACTTTGTTCAACTGATTGCATATATGCCTCCGCTGAGAGCATTTTATTGCTTCAAATAATAGACTGCAGTCGCTATGTAAAATATACTCCCATCAATTAAAAACATTAGCACTGCAAACAACACACAATTTACAGAATTGCGGATACAATTTTTTATAATCAACTGGCAAATCACAGAACCTTAAAACCACATAGTATTTAGTTCTACGTCATTGTATGACACCAGCGTGGAACATTCGCTATAAAGACACATACAATATCCAAAATCATTAATTCAAAACGAACAAGGCACCTTGTCATGTCGTGGCATGAAATTGACAGTTTTAGTCCATTAAAAGAGATGTAACCTTACCTTATTTAGTTGAAAGAAGCAAACATGGCCAACAATAGTTTGTTCACAGCGCTGCCTTCCAAATATGGCCTCCTTGCCACGTTCGTTTACCGTCTTTCTTCATACTCTCCAGTGCTAGTGTTATTCTGCCGTCCTTAACAATTGAACGTCTCCCTTCTTGGGATCTTACTGTAAAACCTATTTTCCTCAGGTCTCATATAATAGATTCAACTAAAGCCATTACTGAACACACTAAAATCGCACAAATTCGAACTGCTCCAAATCCAGTAGGTGCCTCATCAAGCGTATTGTGGTTACCATAGCAAAGCTTTCAGTGACTCCCATGAGTGAGTTGCCATGGTGACAAGCAGCTTTGTGAGGCACTCACTGTTTGTGCATCACGCGGCAGTACTACATTGTTCCAGCTTTCTGCGTTGCGGTTTCGGTACTGGAGAAAGCGAGTTGAGACTTTTAAATAATGTCACTAGCTCTTCAGTGGACTTAAATCTATTTAATATGCTTAAATATATTTATATTTCTCAATTAAATAATACGAATATGCAAAATGTTTTTTTTAGCCTTTAGGAATTATTGGTGCGGCCATGCCCCACTTGCCTCGGCTGACCAGCCGCCACTGTTGCATTTATTTTATTGCTCATTCTTGTAAAATAAACCGTGCATTTGAGACCAGAATACTTGCCTGGATTGCTTCCTTTACCTCCACATTACAATATCAATTTAAAATTGTGTTGCCTACATACTGAATACCAGTTTTAATTTTCAATTCAACATCAAGCATTGCAAACATACTGACAAGTCAATTTTTTTGTGTGTTTTTTTGCAATATGCATTCTAACCAGGCAGGATACATTTATCTCCTTCTCTGAGACAGTGACTGGTTTTTTTTTTTAAGAACGTCTTGCTGTTTAGCTAATTGATCAGCTTTCTTCTGGAAAAACTAGTTTCCCAACGCAATCAGGATGCCGTGTCTCAAGATGCCAAAGGCTTAAGGCTTTCGTGAGCCAGTACTTCACAACAAATGACACATGAGGACGCAGATCATCCTCGTCAACAATGTAAGAAAAACTGAATTTGATATAAGATGGTAATTGCGAGTTTTGTTTTTTTGAGCTACAAGTAGGATAGACATTTTTTCGTTTTGCATCCATTTTAACAACTGTTTTCAAAATCCCAAATAACCGCACATAAAATGTCACCCTATACTTAATTTTTTTGGTTCATATTTAAAGTAGAAGACTGGTGATAAAACAATACACTGATTACATAATT
Organism: Acipenser oxyrinchus oxyrinchus; assembly: GCA_030684275.1. Taxonomy (NCBI): domain Eukaryota; kingdom Metazoa; phylum Chordata; class Actinopteri; order Acipenseriformes; family Acipenseridae; genus Acipenser; species Acipenser oxyrinchus. The sequence goes on along the minus strand of CM060248.1, from coordinate 51,600,509 downwards.
GCTGCTAATGATTTGTATGCAAATTGTATTTATTTTGAATATAAGCATAAGAAGTTGTATAGTGAAAATAAATCTTAACAGTGTGCACTGAACGTAATATTTTTTAGATTGTTTGGCCACCCATCAGAAACCTTGCCGCATATTTTGGGTCGCAACCCCCACTTTGGGAAACGTTGGTTTAGCATATTTATCAAATTGACTTTTTATTCATTGTCTTTTATATTCTATGTTTTTATTGTTTATACTGGTTTTTGTTGTTTTATTGTATTTTTTGTATTCATTTATACAAAAAGTATTTATTTTTATTGTATTTATTGCATTTTCCTATCTGCCTTTGTATTGTTAACTTTGATGTTCTGCATATGTTAAAGCTCTTTGTGGCAACGTGTTGCGAAAGCTATGCTAAATAAAGATTTGATTGATTGATTGTGAGCAATTGTCGTGATGGTGTGAGTGGTGTGGTGAATAAATCCAATGTCCAAACTTGTGTTTCTCAAGACGGTCCGTATTTATTCAAAACCAAACAATAAATCTGCCCCTTTACCAACTATGGTATCGGGGGGTATACAGCGGGTTACAGTCCCGAAAACAAACAGCAATTACACACACACACACAATCGTAATCCTGACGTGCATGGAAAAGTTCTTGGTGTCCCTCAAACCGGTGGTGTTGTGCTGGGTTGTGCGTGGCTGTGCAGTGGTGAGTAGTGCACTGGGTGGTGATGCAGCTGCCTCGCTACTCAATCCTCTTCAACTACGGCACAAAACAAAACAATAACAACAAGCTCCGGCTTCCTGACCACGTTTCAGCGTAAGGGGCCGCACTGACATAGCTGCGTCCACTTTGTACTACCAGAATCCTCCCTGCAATCAGCCCGGCGCCAGGGTTTATCCAATCACTGCCTGCCCCACAACTGATCACAGTGGAGTTATTCAGTGCACTTGCAGCTACACGCTTCCTCTAAGATGGCTGACTTCAGGTTTCCACCCATCTATGAGGAAGCATACTACCAACCTTACACAGCGTCCTTTCTGGTCGGGAGGGAGATTTACAGCTCAAATTCCTTCTCTGTCTCTGTTACAAGAAGTTAACTTTATGTATTTTCTGGAGTACATGCATTTTGTGAAAATCATTCAGTGGTAATTATTATTTTAAAAACTAATAGTATATTCTGTATTGAGTTATGAGCATAAAATATGCGTGTGGCATTCCTGGTGCATGGAGAATGTAAAGACAAGCTGGACTATAAATTTACTTTTTATTGGGGTAACTAAAAAGTCTGAAATACATTTGCTATGGTGATCACCTAGGTCATTTACTGCTGGTTAGAAAGTGACATGTAAGCCATTTAAACAGAAATTGATTTTCAACACAAGATCGGGTTCTCATAGGCATTATCATCTGCAGTGTCTGAAGTGTAGATGTATACTGTATACGGCAATGCAGTTAATTCCCTATCTCGGTGATCAGAAACATATGATCATAGTATGATGATCACATACAGTAGTACTAAGTAAATGAACATTTTGTAGGATGAATTTTGTAGGATATTCCTGTATGTAACAATGTTGTGTCATCACTTGCCTGTTTTGTTTCATGTTTTTATGTGTCAGAACAAAATTAAGCCCCTTTCACACTGGCATGATCTACCTGGGTCAGACACTACCCGGGCAGGACCCAGTGTTATGTGGGTCGGGTACGCGATTTTGCACTGCTTTTGATAAAGCAGGTTTCACCTGGGTAACAGAAGCAAGTAAACAATACATGTATCAATGCCCCGGAAGCAGCTTGTTACTGACGCTTCCATCCAAGCTTCTCTGGATTGAACTGTCTGTCCAAATGTTGATTAGAGAAAATGTTTCTTCATCCCTGCTGCAATCTGGCTCATGGTGTGTCTCAAGCAACAAAAATATGGCTAAACAGAATAAACAAAAACGTCCCTTGCAGACGTGAAACCTTCACGCAGGCATTGCTGTTTGTTATTGTGTCGGCTCACGAACGGCCGTCAAGCATTTTGTCTCACTCAACCCGGATCAAAGTGAGCCAAGTACGTGGTTTCACACTACGCGGGATTGTGACCCAGTTAGCCAGGATATGGGTCCGGACCTGGGTAGGAGTGCCAGTGTGAAAGGGGCTTTAGAGATACTTTGAAATAGTGTTCTGTCATTAGCTGAATAATAATACATTATTACCTCATCTTTATGGCTCCCCTTCAGAAGCGTTGTCACTTTTGTGCCAGCTTTTAACTACCTTTTGCTGACACAGTTTTTGTCACATTTTGCTTGGCTGTATCTAATGAAATTATGACAAATGCACTGTTATGTGACCTTGTATTACATCAAACTGAGTCATAGGGAACCATTTGCAGATTACTTTACATCAAAGATAAAGCAACATCTATCATCCAGAAAAAATATTTTCACATTTCAATTTTAGCAAAACTGGTTTTAATCAGGGTTTTAGAATGTTGGATTTTATCAAAATGCTATATGTTTTTTGTTTTTTTTTTTAAAAAAGGGAAATATACAGCATCAGCCAAATGCTTTGACTTACCAATGCTATGCAGAACTTCATATAAAAGATTATCTTCTGGAAATAAATAAATTAGGGTGGCACGGGGCCGTGAAAAATACCCGGTACCCAGATCTTTTCGGTAATGATTAAAAAAAAAAAAAAAAGTGCATGATACATGTTTAAATACTATATAGTACACATACATTTAGTCCCTTCAGATCTGTAGACTTTTTCAGTACTGGAAACATCTAAATAATAATAATACCTTCATTGCTCATTTCTTGTAAAGACTCTGACGTATCTGAATTTTGTTCATTGTGGTTTTCTTTTTAAACTTCTCCAATCACATGAAAATAATAACACACTTTCAAACTGTCTGGAAAAGAGTAGCTATCGCACTGATAAATAAGTGAAATTGGCAGGTATGGGATTTGTAGTTTTTAATGTGTGATTAACAATGGGCGGTGGACACCAATATACTACATTTCCAAAGTACATTACGATTGAGCTATGAGAGTTTATATATATATATTTTTTTTTTAATGTTTTATTGTCTGCTAAAAAAAAAATCATGTTTATTATTTATAGTCAACATTTAGGAATTTCAAGTGGCACACGTGCACCTAAATTAAAATTTACAAGCAAATTTTTTGACGCATATGCAACCAAATTAGTCGCACTGTAGAGCCCTGTTGTCATGTTGTTTTGTTACTGATTTAGTTCCTCTTATTATTGAGGTGTACTTGCCGCTCGCTGTGTTATTGTTTTTTGTAAAGCATTGATATCCTGTCAGTTAGGAAAAGGCTTAATGCAAAAGCTTGTTTTAATGTTGTCTTTATTACACCAGCCAGACACCCGCGCCTACAACTGTATTGTCATATTTTCTTTAAATGATCAAACTAATAAATTGAAACCTGAGTTGGAAAAAGAGACCCGGGTCTTACCCAGGTTTTCGGATACCCGTGCCGACCTCTATATATATATATATATATATATATATATATATATATATATATATATATATATATATATATATATATATATATATGTATGTTAAGGGCTTAAACCCGGTGGTCTGGCGAGTCTAGCTTTGCCGGGCCAATCTAGTTTCGCTAAGGGCTTGTGGGCTTAATCCCACTTGTTTTCGCACTCGCCACGTACAATCGGGCGAATCTAGCTTGGCCCAGAACTTGAAAAAGACAAATTTCGAGGCCCGGGCAAGTCTAGTTTCGTCTAATGCTTCAAAATCGATGCTGGGCGAATCTGGTTCGCCCATGCCATTAATATGGGCCAGTCTAATTTCGTCCAAAGCTTCAACATCGATGCAGGGCGAATCTAGTTTTGCCTATGCCAATTATTTAGGCGAGTCTAGTTTTGTATTTCTACACTCTCCCCTGCCAGCTTCCAAGTGCGTGCCAGGGTATCTGCCTCACCTCCACTTCTGACAACAATGTAGCGACTGTGTTCTGGGTTTCCAGCGGTGGTGCTGAAAAGGCAGGACATCAGGGCTGGTTTTAATAGCTCTTTCTATTAGCTCTCTCTCCCAAAAAGTTAAACAGTAAAGTGCAGGCAAACTTGCCACACACACGCGCACACACACACACACACACACACACAACAGAGAGAGAAATAATATGTTAATTGTTCATGTTTAAATCTTCTTTTGTTTCATCTTCATTAAGAGATAGTTAAGATTGTATCAGGCTCAATAATGCCCCTGTTATATTTCACATATTTATTTTATGTTTTATGTTTTATTTTTATAATTGTACACTTTGATTTGAATAGTGCAGGTTTTTTTTATATATTGTCGACGAGCACTTTTTATTGCTTTCTAGTAGCTTCTCCACTCAGTTCCCTTGTAATGCCTTATTGGGTACTGACTAATTGAGTTATTGATAGTTTTACCCACCTGTGTGTGGCGAGTTTGCCTGCATGTATGGAGGAGCGAGACTTTTTGACTTTTAACATTCTGGGAGAGAAAGCTAATAAAAAAGAGTGGTTTTAACATCTCTGAGAAACCGGGTTGTAGAGTATGCCATAAATCCTTGACAGCCCACCTCCCCTGGATAAACCCGGACTCTCCATCCTCGCTATTTCGCTTCAGCAGCTAGTTGAGCATACCTCAGTTTCTTCCTCTCATACGCCTCATCCACAGCATCCTCCCATGGCACTGTTAACTGTACGTTGACCAACATCTGCCAGCATTTTCCAGTCTATAGCAGCTTCCAGTTGTCCTGGGCGAGGCTTGGTTTTAACACCTTTTCTTGGTGGTTGCTCTCCTGGGCGGAGGAATGTTGTCTTTTGTGTGTAATGCTTTGATGGAACTGGTGGCAACTTATTGGTCATGTTACGCTTGTCTTCCAATGCTAAGGCCAAACATCGCAGCACCTGGTCATGGCGCCAAGTAAACCATCCTTGGCTAAGACCCACCTTACATCCTGTCAAAATGTGCCTTAATGTTGCAGGTGATGAACACAATGGAGATGATGATGCCCTTGCTTTTTTCACAGCTTGCTCTACTTCTTTCCACTTCTTTGCACAGTCCTCCATTTGGTATTCTGGTGGATTGATAGGTGGGATGTCTGAAGGAATTGACATAGTTTCCTCCAAATATCTCTCCAGCTCAAACTTAGATGATTTTAGTGTGCCATTTTTCTCACTGGTGAATAACTTTTTTACAAATTTAAATGGATCTTTATAAAAGTTAGTTTTCGCATGCTCCTTCTTTTTGTAGTATTTCTGTAGGTGCTCAGCATTGCGCAATGTTGCAAGCTTATCTTTTATGACCCTTTGTAACAGATTGAGTCCCTCCTTCTGACTTTGTTCTGCTCTGCTCCATTGCTTCCTCAGTTGTCTCCTTTCTCTAACTAAGCGTTCAGTCTCCTGCTGCAGTCTAGACTTTCCAGGAATAGTTTGTACTTTTCCCTTCCTATTTTCAACTCCAAAACCTCTCGCTTCCATATGCGTAGATGATGTCCCCAAATGAACCTTTAACCTTTCCAATGCAAATCAGAGATCCGTGTTTACTGTGTCCAACACAGTTTTATCACAAGCTCTTGGCCATTTAACTCCAGGCTTGTGCCTGTTGAGGTTCTTTTCTCTCTTATGCTGGTTTGTCTGACCGGGTTCACAAGGGTTCACACTAGTTGTATCCATGCAAGTCCTCCTCACATCTATGACAGGGGTGCTGATATCCTGCGAATTGTGATTTGCTTCCTGTCGCTGGATTTCATTCGACTGACTTGACTGATTTCGTAAGAAGTACTGATCAATGTGAGGCCCTTGTCCATTCTCCCTCAAGCATTTCATTCTCCCTTGATGAATCTTCAAACCCCTGACCGTTGTCGCCTTGCTCCATCCGCAGACACAAACCTGGAGTTCCATGTCTTTGCTAACTGCAGATCTTGAACTAGTCTTTTGTGAAGTACTCTCCATTTCCGTTCCTAAGTCATTAAACGTGTTGTGCAAATGTGCAGAAGAACTTGGCTCGTTTGACTGGTCCATGTCCACAGTGTTTCAAACTGACTGGTCCATGTCCACAGTGTTTCAAACTGACCGGTCCATGTCCACAGTGTTTCAAACTGACTGGTCCATGTCCACAGTGTTTCAAACTGACTGGTCCATGTCCACAGTGTTTCAAACTGAGATTCTGTACCTTTCTGTACTTTTCTCAGTTTGGTTCAATTAAAACAAACTCTGAAAGGAACTTTTTGCAACTTTAACATATGCTTCCAAATGAATCAAACCTCATTCAGTTTGAAATAAACAGCTCAAACAAACCAAATGTGAATGGGCCTTGATGTACAAATCAAGCTTGAACTGGGAATCAGAAATAAACTTGTGCGGAAGGCTGTTTGCTGATGCTGTGCAGCAATTAAGTACTGACTAGCAGTTTAAAAACAATTTCCCTGCATTATCTTTTATTGATTCCACTCCCCTGTTTGTGCTGGGGAGTTGGAGCTGTTCAAAGTCTGTGATATAAGGCATGCCCAGTCCACTCTCTTTTGGAAAGATGTCTGCAGTTTGGAATATGTCATGTTCAACGTGAATGCAATAGTCTCCCTGTTCTTTCTACTGATTTGAAATGATATTGCTGTTTAGCAAATAGAAGAGCTCATCTGAACAGTGCTTTTATGTGACCACAACATGTTTCGTAACCCTCTGCTCTACAACCACTGGTGAAAATGATTCTAAAGCTTGTGAAATAAAGCACAACCACACAACATCATTTGAGCAAAATGATAACCATCAAAATATATGACTGCCATGATCTACAGTACCTCTTTGATCAGCCAGGCTATTTTATATTTCCTCTGTTATCTTAACACCTCCCCAACATGTTCTTTGGTTTCCTTTCACTGATAGGTAAATCTAAACTGCTAATGAGAGAGCAAAGACTATTTATCTGATTGCATCCAGTAGTGGGGGAGACAGTTAATTATTATTATTTATTTCTTAGCAGACACCCTTATCCAGGGCGACTTACAAGATATCACATTATTTTTACATACAATTACCCATTCATACAGTTGGGTTTTTACTGGAGCAATCTAGGTAAAGCACCTTGCTCAAGGGTACAGCAGCAGTGTCCCCCACCTGGGATTGAACCCACGACCCTCCGTTCAGAGCCCTAACCACTACTCCACACTACTAGCACCACAATACAGCTAGTGTCCTCAGAATGCTGGATCTCAAAAATGAGAAAAAAAGCATCTCTACCCTCTGAAGAACTTTCTTGCAAATAAAGTAGACTTTCAGTTCAATATATTTCTGACAAAGTGTGTCCATTGAATATGCATTTGATTTATATATTTTAGCACAACCGTAAATACCATGCTCCTCTCATCCCTAAACACTGTTATAAAACATCCTGTCACTCTCAAGTGATATCCCCATTGCTGATTTTGCAACAGAAATGTTATATATTGTTAAAAGTGCATATTATGCTGATCCAGAAATGATTGTTGGAATAATACCACCTGTAGTATGTTTCAGATTGATTTTGTTTGTAATTTTAGTAGAGCAATTCTTTCTCCAGTCGCTTGATCTCAAAGTGGAATGATAAACAGTTGGCAGACTTCTAAGCATAATCTCTACTCTAGATTATGAGCAAATCAATCATTGAATTGGTTGTGTGGCATATCATGCCCTAACTTGTATACAATATAAGTTATAGTCATTCAATCAAGCCAGGCAACCAAGCGATCAAACAATTTCAGGGTTTTGGTCAACTGGCTACAAATTGTTTATAGTCATTTGGCCAAGTGCTTAAAATGTGTAGTCATTTAGTCAAATGCCTTGTTTAACTGACTGACTCCAACATATACATGCAGACCACCTACCTTGGTGTGTCCTATTTATGTTTATGATTCTTTAATGGCAACCGTTGTGGTTCCAGTAAAATACCATCATTTCCAGTGCTATAGTGCGATTCCATTACAAAGAAAACTAAAAACAGAAACAAAGAGAAAAAGTACAGGACAGATATTAAATAGGAAAGCAGTACAAACTTTATAATTATTTTCATATGTGTTTATTACGGGCTCTTTGAACCTGCCTGAAATTCACATCTGTGCACAGAGTTCTGGATATGCCCTTGATCTGTCCTTCCCTTCTGTGGCTTGTCTGTTTGGGTGGCTCCTGTTTAAACTACTGTATTATTAGGTATTACTTTTACATTTTTCTTTTGTACAACTTCCAGCAGGTTAAAAAATGAGCCGTTAAAACTTGAACTTGGCACCGGCTGCACTGCGGCAGGGACGTTACAGGCAGAAGGGTGCAAACGCTCAGCACTTTTATTTGAGCTTAGTATATGCAACTGGGCAGGAATTAAAATGCTTATCCTCTATTATAGTTTTACTACAAACTTAGACTGAGTAGCTGCAAAGTACATTTTCTTTTATTGTACTGCCCCCATACCTTTTTCTATGAAGTTCATAGTGATTATTATTGTAAAAATACTGTTTATATTAAATAGCCTAGATTAGATCAACTAAATTGCTTTTGTTAGTCAGCACCAGCACCATCTATTCACCATGGTTCCTTGACAAATATCCTCTGTTTAGACGGCAACTGGCCATTGCTTTGTGAGCTTGAGATAAAGAAATTTGATATATTGTAAATTACTTCAAACATTGAGCCTACAAATGTACTTGTCTTGCCTTCAGTGATGCAAAGTCATAGATGACATGGTCATAGTTCAGAGAGTTGGCCAATCCAAATTCAATGGATATAATAGCTAGATTGAACAAGTGTTCTTGGCCCATGGAGGTTCGGAGATCATTTTTAATCAATTTCAGCTTTCTGAAACTACGTTGGATGTTAGGGAACGTGCAAATAAATTACCTACCTGCTTGAAAAATCATACTGTTAGTTGGATGGTAAAATGTTTATTTGCATATAAAGTAGAGAATGTTATTATGTGAAGATTGGAGGTTTTAGGTTACCAATAATCAGTATAATAATTACAATTAATAGTAGAAGATGCTGAACTGGAAAATGCTGCCAATCTCTCTGTTGGGTAGATTTTCTATGGAAGGTTCCCAGCCCAGAATAAAGAAAAGGAGACTCTCACTCTCTAAACTAAGAGGGCTATCCTTGCCTGTTCTTGAGAAATATTGTTTGGCTACAAGGCTATATTTGGTGCAATACTGGATTTTTTAAAATGTTAATCACTTCCGATCACTTCTATTTAAACACCTGCATGTGTGTTTCTTTACCCTGATGAAGTACTTCATACCAAAACATTGGTTAATAAAACAAAATGATTTTATTATAAAGGGATTGCTTTTTGAGCCTGTGGTTTATTTTCTTTTTTTATTTATTTATGTATTTATTTTTTTAAATACCGGATATCCCACATGAAACCATTTGGAAAACAGTCTGAATATTCACTCCTAACTGGTCCCAAAAAAAACTGTATAAGTGTTTCAAATAAAAAAAAAATTTAAAAAGCTATTTTACATTCACTAAATGTCTGGTTTAGGATCAGACAATGATTATTTAAAACTGGAGGATATTCCTCCCACAAAATAGAGAAAGCTTGGTATGAACACTGCAGGACATCTCTCAAAATGACACGCTGTCCTTTGACACAACACAGTCAGTCACAATACAATATAGCAAAGGAACTCTTTCCGTTCTTTCAAATAAGACAAGTCCTCTAAATGACCACAATACAGCCTACACACTAATAGCATACGTCCAATCGAATAAATATGATTGCTGCATGCTAAGCCGTAAAAAAAAGACCATGAAACTGCAGGGCGCAAATAAAAACGAAAGCATAACAAAACAAAACCTGACAATATTAGCCTAACACTTGTGTCCTTTTTACATACAATATAATATCCCAAAGCTCTTTTACAATAAAAACATATAAAGACCATACAGACATCACAGATCACGGAAATAAGAAACAAGCCATAAAATGCATACAATTAAAAAATAAAGAAAAAAAGACATAGCAGGTCACAAATAAAAAATTAACTAAATGTATGCAATAAATTAAAGAACGGAAGGCTTTATATTATAGCCTAATAAAAACAGATGTGTTGTGTATTTGTAAACACTGATATGATAGCAAAAAACTTTCACTTTGTATTATAAGCTTTCACAATTATTTTCAGCAAAGCCTGAGATCTTGCTCGGAATGCAGGATCATGAGGGAGGCAGTGTCTGTTGTGTGCTGTTTTTCATCGAGTTGTGGGATAGTGTTTAGTTTATCAGTTTTAGAAGAAAAAAACAGGGTCAGCTATTGTACTAATATTTACTTAGTTTATTTTAGAAATGTCGTAACTGAATCTACACATGTTATGTGATAACATTCTTTTAAAAAATTTAAATGCATTCGCCCCTTTAAAAAAACAGTTGCCACGTCAATTTCATTTACTGATGCCACTTGTCATTTTTAGTAGGCTACTGTTTAACCAGAGAGCTCACACAGACACAACACAAGGAAAAAATACGTCGGGAACATTAAAAGTATTGGTGAGAAATAAAATAGGCTACTATTCAAGATAAATAACAATGAAGATGGAGTGTAAAAAATGGTGTTTCACACCCGAGCCTGACACTAGTTATAATTCTTTTTTTTCTGATATGTGGTCGCATTTTTCAAACAATAGTGCAAAACAGCTACTTGGCAATACACTGCAGCCGTGCTGCTCAGACCCCAGCATTTTATATGAAGATCTTGTTTGCTATGCGGCTTCCGGAAAATCACATGAGCGAAAACGTGTCCGCATACAGTGGTCAGTTTTTCAGATTGATAGCGAAAAGTGTAGCCCGTTATCAGCCAAAAATATTTAGGGTCGGATGGAAAAAATAGGTTGGTCGGGTAACCCGAATCACACATGTTTTTTTTTTTTATTTGGCCTTATTATTCGTCAGCCAATTGCTGATGAATAATAAAGCTCTTTCATTTTGTTCATCGTGTTATTTTTTATTTGAATCATTATTGCACACATTTGTTTTATTTATTATTCGTCAGCCAATCAGTGTCCCCCTCAGGTCAGCGTCCTGTGCGGCTGCACTGCTCGCACCCCCCTTGGTACGGCCCTGGGGCACTGTAATACAGTCATCACCGCTTAGAACGGGCGTGTTTGTGTTAACGTGATTCACCCGCAGTAAGCGATGGACGATATAAACACCCACACAATAACCTGACATTCAAAATGTCCCCCAATCACCAATACAGTAATAAAAAAACAAGCATAAATGCAGTTAAAAATATTTATTAACAGGCTATTCCACTGCCGACCGTGGACGAGAGTTCCCAGGGGGCAGCACACACTTGCCCAAGCGCCACCCAGGGGGGGAGGGCTTAGGTTGGCCAGGGTGTCCTCGGCTCACCGCACACCAGCAACCCCTGTGGACTGGCTGGGCTTGCCTGTAAGCTGCCCAGAGCTGCGTTGTCCTCCAGTGCTGTAGCTTTGTGTTGGCTGCATGGTGGGCCTGCAGAGTGAAAAGAAGCGGTTGGCTGACAGCACACGCTTCGGAGGACAGCGTGTGTTTGTCTTCGCTGCTCCCGAGTCAGCGCATAGGTGGTAGTGGTGAGCTGAGCCTAAAAATACAATTGGATATTTCAAATTGGGAGAAAAACGGGGTAAAATCAATTGGAGACTACTAAATTTTTAAAAGAAATTTTTATATATATATATATATATATATATATATATATATATATATATATATATATATATATATATATATATACTGTATATATATATATATGTTTGAGAAAAAGGAAAACTGCTGTGTACCAAAATGATAAATAAGAATTCCCAAGTAATGTTGTTGAAGCTGACACCCTGGGATCCTTCAAGAAGCTGCTTGATGAGATTCTGGGATCAATAAGCTACTAACAACCAAACGAGCAAGATGGGCTGAATGGCCTCCTCTCGTTTGTAAACTTTCTTATGTTCTTAACTCCCCTAAATCCTTTGTTTAGAAAGATACAGGGTATTAATGCTTGTGACAGAGTAGCCGTCTGCCATGTGGGTGCGTGCATTTGCTGCTGAGTGACAGGCAGGAGAGCGAGACAGAGATTGAAGTTGGTACGCCCCGCAGGCGAACAGGATTTATTTACATATTGTATATACTGAGCTATACTGAGCTGCAGGGTTTCCAGGATATAATGAGACAGACAACAGTTTCAGTTCAAAGCAGTAGGAAACTGCTGTCTTTTGTTATTTTCATAGCTTTTATTGAACAATGGCTCTCATTCCTCTCCTCTCCTCTCCTCTCACTCGCAAACTCAGCCTCTCTTAACTCTCTCTCTCTCAATTCTCCCACCACCAGATCCTGCTTCTATCTTTCACACTGTCATCTCCTCACACACACACAAGTCCCTCCCCCTTCCTCACTCATTGGTCCAAGACTCCCTATGTCTGACTGGTCGTGTCAGACCTGCTCCCACCCCCCTCAGTGATGCACTCACACACAGGCTGACTTTTCAGCTCTAGTCACACAAGCACCAAAACACAGAGAGAATGCTAACAGATCTGAACAAGAATAACACAGTTTACAAACACCCATTGTTTACAGAGTAATCCTTTCCCCAGTCCATAATCAGGTCCATTCCCACATTATCCCCAGCTTTTTGAAGCAACGTTGCATTGTTTGCTGACTGACAGAGTTCCAAGCATGCTTTAGCAAGCGCACAGCATCTAACAGAGACATTTTATTTACACTGAATTTTCGTGCTGCTGCTCGTTGCTTTTCTCTTTCCAGCAATGCTTGCTTGCTGTTGCAGTCAGTGCTGTTTTTTCAAATTGTAAATAAACCTGACATTGCGTACATGGATTAAATAGCCATGGTACAGTACAGGAGTAATTGCTCAGTAACGAGGTCCAAACAGCTGATTGATCGATCTGTCAAGCTGTTTTACTACAGTAAAGTGCTGGCTTTTTATTGAAATTTATGTGAATGGCAAGGTAACGAGGTGAAAACATCTGATTTGTGGATTAGTAAGAGTGATTTACTACAGTATAAAGCAGTGCGTTTGTTATGTAAATCTGTGTGACTAGCACATAACGAGATCCAAACAGCTGAGTTTGCCAGAAATATACAGCATGCTTAGCACGGTATAAACTAAAGTTTTATTTTATTTGTAAGATGTATCCTCACAGTTCCAGTAAATCCAGGAACAGCCCCAGGTTCATAATTTATTTGTATCTGTAGCCCTACTCTGAGTATGTTTATGTATAGCAGTAGTGTGGGTTTGGCAGCCATCAGTGCAGGGAGGGGGTAACCAAAACAGGAAATTCATACCCTGATAACCAGGATTTTAGATACCCCAGAGTCATTTCCTGTATGATAAGATATTTCTTCGGAACTTCCTACCCACATGAGATTTTAGCCATGGTTCAAAGTCAAAGGTATCTGACAGATTAGAATTTTACCTTTCTCTTGTAAAGCTGCTGTGTCACCACCAACATACAGAACAATGAGTGGAAAGTTATACAGTATCACAGCACTGCTTTATTAGAACATAGAATGCATATGAAACACTGTCTTCTATCTCAAGAACAATTAAAATAAAGAATGCTTCTCTGTTTAGATTTCCCAAATTGTGTCTTAGCCTTTAAATCCACAGTAGTCACTAAAAAGAACCCATGTTAAGTTTAATTGCTAGATAGTAGAGTGAGTTAGAAATAAAAAATAAAAAAAAACTTTTGCTTATATGTGAACATGAAAAGGGTTGTTATGAAAGTTTTTAATATATATATTTTATTTTGATAGTATAAGAAACCATCCAAATTCTCAAACACCAGCCCATACAGTTGTAGTCAAAAGTTTACATCTCCCAATATTATTATTATTATTATTATTATTATTTATTTCTTAGCAGACGCCCTTATCCAGGGCGACTTACAATCGTAAGCAAATACATTTCAAGTGTTACAGTACAAGTAATAATACAATAAGAGCAAGATAAATACAATGACTAGTTCAAGCAAGTACAAGTGTGACAAAATACAATTCAATAATACAGCAGATAAAAGTGACAAGTGATAGTTACATCAAGATATGATTAAATACCAAATACTACAGATTAAACACTTGGCAGATTACAGTACTCTGAAGTACAGGATTAAATGCAGTAAAATAGGGGACAGATAAGAGTAAGTAAAGCACATTAAGGAAGGGTGAAAGTGTCCCAGGGGAGAAACAGAGGAGTTCTACAGGTGCTGTCTGAAGAGGTGAGTCTTAAGGAGGCGCCGGAATGTGGTCAGGGACTGGGCGGTCCTGACATCTGTAGGTAGGTCATTCCACCACTGTGGAGCGAGGGTGGAGAAGGAGCGGGCTCTGGAGGCAGGGGAGTGTAGAGGAGGTAGAGCCAGTCTTCTAGTGCAGGCGGAGCGGAGAGGTCGAGTGGGGGTGTAGGGAGAGAGATTTTCTAGAAATTTCTCAAAAACAAATAATTATAGGAATAATCTTTTGTAGCAAAAGTTACAAGAAATAGATGTCTACAATTATTTATTTCAGCAATTTTTTTTGCAAAACTCCAAGGGCCTCATGCGCTAAACAGTGGTAACGAGTTTTGCGCGCAATAAGCCCCTTTTCTGCATGCTTTGTACACCTGCTGTATTGACTAAGGAGTGGCAGGCAACCTAGTGGGTGGAAAAAGGTACTGTGTGAGAGTCATTTAAATACAATGAATAATGTTAATGCACGGGAATGTATTTAGATTGTTTCCCTTTAGACCGCTGGGGGAGGTGTTTGTTATACTAATCATATTCACTTAAGCGCGGTACCTTTACTAAACGTCTCAATGTGTGTTAACAGTACCGCATTTTGAAAACCAGGCAATTTCAACTAAATCACAACATAAATGGGGCATCTGCAACACATACAAGCATACGCACACGCATACACACACAGTGAATTACAGGACCGAAACAGTTGATAATACACTATATTAATTTACTACAACACACACTTATTAGTAGCACATTCTAATAATAATAATAATAATAATATTAATAATAATAATAATAATAATAATAATAAAGATAGACCGGTATCTAGAGCAATGACATCATTTTATTACCTTGTGTTAAAGCTCCAAGCTGCTTTGTGTGTCCCTCTTCATTGAGATTATTCTATTCCCAAACTGCACCGATTCTATATTCTGAACTATACACTTGAATTTGAACATGTGGTTTGGAATTTATGCAAACCTCACTTTTGACTACTTCAGCACCTAGGCGATTCGTTTTGTCAGTCCAAAGGTTTAAAATTAAACTGAAAACTCTCCACAAATGCCTTACTGCACGGCACAGAAACATGCTGAACAATTCTCAAGATATTTGGTCCTTCTACTGTCCTGAAAAATGTCAGTGAGACTGTCATCTTCTATTATGCCAGGGGCAGCAGTCGAGATACAACTCCCTGTACATGGGGTCTGCTTTATTGTAATTCTTTAGTTTTGTTGATGGCCTACTGTATAGAAGGCTGTTAGGCTAGCATTGTGATGGCTAGTACAGTAGCAGGGAGCTCATAGGAGGAGCATGCAACAGCAAGAAACGGACAGATAGCGCAACTTGCTTTCAGGGAAGGAACAGTAATGAACTTTACATTGAGACAGGAACTGTGTTTAAAAACTGAACACAGTGGCCTATTTATGAAAGGTATGTCACAACTTATTTCAGTTTCAGTTGAAATATGTATATTTTTTGACAACTGTAAGTTGACCTGGGTAAGGTTGTCTGCTATGAGAATAATAATAATAATAATAATAATTAAATCAGGTTAACACTACTATTGCAGGCATTACTGTAGATTAATTATGGTTTCTGAATATATGACATGTCGGGAGCTACACACCAACCATTTCATTATTGGAAGTAAAAGATATTGTGGGAAAGTACATCGGTCATCAGTACCAAATGAATATTATTTATTTATTTATGTATTCATGTGCTACTTTGACATAAAAATGTGTTTTAATCTAATTGATCTATTTGTTTTTACATAGAATGTCTTGCATTTATACTCGTTTAAGTGTATAAATGGAGAATAGGATTCTATTGTATTTCGAGTTGGATATCTCATACAGAGGAACCTTAACTTGTTGTGAAATGGTCCCCCGTTTAACCCCTACTGTGTGGTATATATGGTGTGCTACACGGTGTATGCTAATTAGAAGGTTACTCCACCATATTTTTGCATCTATTAAGTTTAGTGAATAAGGTGTTTATCAGTGGATGAAACCGCGCAAAGTGATTTTCCATTTTCACGCAGTATAATGTCCAAAACACCGCCGTTTAGTGAATGAAGCCCCAAATGTACCCTGACAAGAAAAATTAAATTAATAGCTAGTTGAGGCACCTTTAGCAATAATAATTTGGCATGATTCTTTAGTGATTATTGACCATTCTTTAATGCAAAATTGTTCCAGTTCATTCAAATTCTGAGGACTTCTCTTGTGCAGAGCCTTCTTCAACTCATACCAAAGATTCTCAATCAGACTTAGATTAGGACTTTGACTAGGCCATTCCACAACCTTGACTTTATTCCTTAACCGTTCTGAAGCAGATTTTGATATGTACTTTGGATCGTTGTTGTGTTGGAACATCCAGTTGCGCTTTAAATCAAGTTTTGTAGCGGAGGGTTTCAGATGATTGGCCAATATCTTTTGGTATGGAATCCATTTTACCATATATTGGAACTAAATTTCCTGTGCTATTAGAGGAAAAACAACCCCATAGAAGGATATTACCACCATGCTTTACAGTAGGTATGGTGTTCTTTTCTTTGTATACCTCACCAGACTTTCTCCAAACGTAACGACTCAGCATGACCAAATAGCTCAATTTTTGTTTCATCACTCCCCAAAACCTTTGACCAGAACTCATATCCATCATTCAAATGCCATTTTGCAAACGTTGCTATTGTCCTTGTGTCATTTTCCTAAGAGTGGCTTTTTCCTTGGCCTTCGACCATTGAAACCTTCACCATGCAATACTCGACCTAAAATGGAAACCCCAGTTCCACTTGCAGCCAATTCACTCTGAATATCTTTGGCAGTCAATCTTGGATTGTTATTAACCTTCCTCACAATTCTTCTACTTGTTCTTTGTTAAAGAACCTTCTTTCTTCCAGACCGAGGGAGCGCTGTGACAGTACCATGAGTCTTGTACTTCTTGATAATAGAAACAATAGCTGAAATTGGGATACTCAAATGCTTGTAAATCTTGTTTGTATCCTTCTCCAGCTTTATGACAATAAATAATTTTCTGCCTAAGGTCTTCAGATAGCTCTTTACTTTTTCCCATATTGACTTATTGGTAATGACAGCAATCATCCTATGCCTAACCTTTTTATACTCTCTAAGAATTTTCACCTACAGTCCAGTATTTTATAGACTTTTCTAGAATTAGGTTCTGCATTATCATATTGAAATTTCTAGCACCTTGTAGACAATAATACCATAGCATCAAAGGGTGTGAATACTTTTGAATTAGCATTTTTGGAGTTGAAAAGTTCTATTCAACTTTTTTTCCTCATCCACAAAAACAAAACTTCCTAAAATTATATTTTTGAAAAATTTCTAGAAATTATAACTTTCCATTGGTGTACGTAAACTTTTGACTACAACTGTATCCTTATTTCATTATCTCTGGGATGTTACAATATGCCCAGTTGCAGTATGTTGGCATTGGGAATTCATAATTTAATGAATGTTTTGTTCTTATTGTTTACAAGTTGTAACATCAAATTGTTACTTTTTGAAAACTAGGTTTTCCCTCTCACAATGAGATTTCTGTGAAAACTAATCTTTACTGAAATGCTTAAAGTTGTGTCCTAAGTTACTGGAGTCGAGACTCTTCAGGCAGGATTTTTGTTTCAGATTATAGCTGTGTGTGGCAGCTTCATCATCTCTCCAACAGCCATGCTGGGTTTTGAATAGACAAGAGCCTGTCCAGGGTTTGCGCCAGGCAAGAGGGTTCGTTGAAAGGGGAGGTGTCTATAGGCATCCTTTTGAACTGCCAGCCTGCGAAATTATCACATACTCACATTATACCGCATTTATACATACAGAACAATATGATCCAAAATTGCGCCGGACAATGTTACAATTGTTTAGGGTGAAGTTTCCCATGGCCTACAGCAGGATTTAACCCCATGATGGCCAAGCAGGAGAGCTGAGGAGTCATATCTACCGAGTCATACCAGTTCACAACAAACTAGTGCTGTATCTTGAAAGGACTGTTAACTACATGACCCAGCAGTTTTATCTCTTCGTGATTCCTTTTAATGTCACACTAAATGTCATTAAGTATGTTGATTTAGTGTGCAGGCTACTCCTGCCGGATATAATTGTGTTTCAGATACATGACAAAAACAGCTTGCATTCATTTGTCAAAATTTTTTCTGCAAAAACTACGCCTTCAACAATGTTCTGAGTAAGCGTTTGTGATCTATCAATAATTTATGGCCTTGTTATTTTTTTATTTGTGCTGGTAACATAAGGCATTAATAGTAGCTTTCCGCAGCCTGTGTTTTGCTGCATGTTCCATCTTGAATGATGAGTTTTGTGCCAGTAAGTGGCAGGCCTATTTTTCAAAGAGAGGCCTCAACTTGTTGGGTTCACTGATTCTCAAGAAAAATAAGTTTCCAAAGTAATGGCAAAGTTCTCTTTGTTTCTAAAATGTGGTGTAGAATAAACTGAGTGTACACATTTTGTTTTTTTCATTAAGTTTCCACTTGATTTTTGCTTACTTTCAAAGAATAATCATCTTCATGCATACAATAGTAAGCGTTTTGGGTTAGTCTATTCTTTGTTCTGTCATAGACCCAATTTAAATAAACTAGACAGTGTCTGCGTGTGTGTGTGTGTGTGTGTATTTGTCTTGGATTTCACTGCCTTTGTAATGCAATAATTCTGTTTCCCTCGTAGTAGGCGTTACACCAGAGGTAATAACTTATTCTGTCAAAATAGCAGAATTGCTAACATAGGGTCTTAGGTTTCAGAACGCGTATTGCCTACAGTACATAAATTGCACTTTTCTTTACAACCTCTGTTCTTTCAAATTAGCTGGTGGAGAATCGTCTCTACACACACATAGTTGGTTTCTTTTGATTACCAGTACTTAGACTTTGTAAAGATGTTAATGTGTGGTGACTCGTGAGTGTACGTGGTAGCAGGTAAAAGTGTAATCAACCAGGCTGATATGTCATGGTGTGTCTAACCCCCAGACTTTTTATAGGTCTATATGCTCAGGGCCGGCATAACCATATAGGCAGAACAGGTGGTCGCCTAGGGCGGCAAATTGAAGGGAGTGGCAAAAACGGTACATAATTACATTTTATACTTCACATTTATTTAGTCATAAAATGTTCAACATCTTAGATCACTGTTTCTTGTTCTGCAAAACTTATTGCTGATGTTACTGAACCATATCATGAGCAGTGGTGTAGTACTAAGTACGGGAACGCTGGGGAGGCAGGGTGATCATGCCGGTGTGGTGTCACGCGAAATCTGGTCTACCCTGGGAACAGGCTCGTGGTTGTTGAGCCCGTTGCTAAGCAAAGCACGCATTTAAATTCCTTGCGTATTCAAATGAGACAGTTGATGGGACACTGGATATGGAGTGATTTCAGCTGTTGAATTGCAAGCTTGAATAAAAGCAATAAAGAAAATCACAGCAAAAAAAACAATACGCCACGTCTGTCAAGAGAGCAGCGCCTTCGTGCAATCGGCATGTTGGAGGCTGGACTAAGGCAGCGTACACATCTTGAAGGTGCAGAAAAAAAAAATTGATTTCCACAAAGATTATTATTGCCTTGACACAACAAGGAAAAGAGATCGCTTCATGGTGTGCTGGACAAGGTGGGTTCGGCCGGCCTATTCGGCCTTTTTATTATTATTATTTATTTCTTAGCAGACGCCCTTATCCAGGGCGACTTACAATTGTAAGCAAATACATTTCAAGTGTTTCCCCTTTGTGGGGAAACTGTGGCGGTACCTCAGCAACAGCTCCTGCAGTTGGCTCTGTTGCTCCGGGCAAAGCCCCTCGCAATTCTGTCGCCAGACTGCGGTTGCTGCCTCTAGAGTCTTTTCCTCCACGCTTTGTGGCTGAGCAGTAACTGTCAGCTGCTGTCCCAGCAACCCTGATGGTGCGGTGACGGTGGCGGGCTGAGACTTATCACTAGCTGTTTATCTATACATGTGCTACTGTAAGTCGCTGTTATATATAATTGGCATAATAAGTGAACATTGTTTATTAACATATGTATCAGACATGTAGTCCTGTAATAATTCACTGTGAGGGGCAGGACAGTTGCTTTTATTTATTTATTTATTTATTTATTTATTTATTTATTATTTATTTATTAGCAGACGCCCTTGTCCAGGGCGACTTATAGTCGTAAGCAAGTATATCAAGTATATTTATTTATTTATTTATTTGTTTTTTGTCCTGCGGTTGCCTTGAATTAATTTTTCTGCACATACTGCTTTTATATATGAATGATGTAGAATACATGATTGTAAACATCTAACACTAGTAGTTACAATACTCTTTCAAATCAACACGTTATGATTTTGAATGTGCGGTTCTTAAGAACGGTATTATTGTCATTGCTTGCACCCCGGCACCTCTTTATTTACAACTTAAGCACTGTATATATATATATGCCCAGGTAAAATTATTTATACATCTATTGAATTTATTTTGATTTTAGATTCTTGTAATTTCTTTAAATTCAAATTTTCTTTAAAAAAAAAAATATATACAGTACTGTGCAAAAGTTTTAGGCAGGTGTGAAAAAATACTGTAAAGTAAGAATGCTTTTAAAAATAGACATGTTAATAGATTATATTTATCAATTAACTAAATGCAAAGTGAGTGAACAGAAGAAAAATCTAAATCAAATCTATATTTGGTGTGACCACCCTTTGCCTTCAAAACAGCATCAATTCTTCTAGGTACACTTGCACAAAGTCAGGGATTTTGTAGGCATATAGTCAGGTGTATGATTAAACAATTATACCAAACAGGTGCTAATGATCATCAATTCAATATGTAGGTTGAAACACAATCATTAACTGAAACAGAAACAGCTGTGTAGGAGGAATAAAACTGGGTGAGGAACAGCCAAACTCAGCTAACAAGGTGAGGTTGCTGAAGACAGTTTACTGTCAAAAGTCATACACCATGGCAAGATTGAGCACAGCAACAAGACACAAGGTAGTTATACTGCATCAGCAAGGTCTCTCCCAGGCAGAAATTTCAAGGCAGACAGGGGTTTCCAGATGTGCTGTCCAAGCTCTTTTGAAGAAGCACAAAGAAACGGGCAACGTTGAGGACCGTGAGACGCAGTGGTCGGCCAAGGAAACTTACTGCAGCAGATGAAAGACACATCATGCTTACTTCCTTCGCAGAAGATGTCCAGCAGTGCCATCAGCTCAGAACTGGCAGAAAACAGTGGGATCCTGGTACACCCATCTACTGTCCGGAGAAGTCTGGTCAGAAGTGGCCTTCATGGAAGACTTGCGGCCAAAAGCCGTACCTCCGACGTGGAAACAAGGCCAAGCGACTCAACTATGCACGAAAACACAGGAACTGGGGTGCAGAAAAATGGCAGCAGGTGCTCTGGACTGATGAGTCAAAATTTGAAATATTTGGCTGTAGCAGAAGGCAGTTTGTTCGCCGAAGGGCTGGAGAGCCGCATACACGGATGAGTGTCTGCAGGCAACAGTGAAGCATGGCGGAGGTTCCTTGCAAGTTTGGGGCTGCATTTCTGCAAATGGAGTTGGGGATTTGGTCAGAATTAATGGTCTCCTCAATGCTGAGAAGTACAGGCAGATACTTATCCATCATGCAATACCATCAGGGAGTCATCTGATTGGCCCCAAATTTATTCTGCAGCATGACAACGACCCCAAACATACAGCGAAAGTCATTAAGAATTATCTTCAGAGTAAAGAAGAAAAAGGAGTCCTGGAAGTGATGGTATGGCCCCCACAGAGCCCTGATCTCAACATCATCAAGTCTGTCTGGGATTACATGAAGAGAGAGAAGCAACTGAGGCTGCCTAAATCCACAGAAGAACTGTGGTTATTCTCCAAGATGTTTGGGCCAACCTACCTGCCGAGTTCCTTCAAAAACTGTGTGCAAGTGTACCTAGAAGAATTGATGCTTGATGCTGTTTTGAAGGCAAAGGGTGGTCACACCAAATATGGATTTGATTTAGATTTTTCTTCTGTTCACTCACTTTGCATTTAGTTAATTGAGAAATATAATCTATTAACATGTCTATTTTTGAAAGCATTCTTACTTTACAGCATTTTTTCACACCTGCCTAAAACTTTTGCACAGTACTGTATATATATATATATATATATATTATTTTCAGAATAAGACGACGTTGACAAAGAGCAGCCCACTATTTCGTTGTAAACATGCCCAATTACTGCCTATTTTTTCTCATTCATGATGCAATTTCGGACAGAGAATTTTCAATGCTGACACCACTGGGTAGTGGGTAGATTTATCATTAGTATTACAAAGAAACATAATTAGATATAACACAAATGATACTGACAAACCATTTTTGTTTCTTTTTAGTTCATATATATATCTCAAGTGTTATAAGTTGTGGATTTGTCTCTAAAATAAAAAAAAGTCATTTAATTAAAATAAATAATCATATATTGTTACAATTTGATGATTTCCATCTTACTTTATAGTTGATATACTTCATAACGGTTACTGCATCTGCATACCCTGCACTGGAATAGTCTGTCCTTGGACTACAGGCCATGACTCGCATGTTTATTTGGTTTGCAAATACCAACTTGTGCCTTAACATTCACTGGGGCATATCAAGTTCCTTTGTCCTTATGTGACTGTTTAGGATATGCTAAACCCTTGTCTATAATGTTGCATTTCTCAAGAAATATAATACTTTAATAAGGATTAAAAACTAAGCCTCTGGGTTTAAAATCATGCCCCTTTGGGAGTGTGTAGCTGATTACAAGACATGAGGTAGCCCTGACAGTGGATGGAACACTATATCTGATAATGTTAAGCAGCCCATTGCAGCTTGCCAAAGAGCACTTGCCTGTGGGGAGTCTGGCTGTGGGTATTGCAAATTGCAACATTGCTGGTGATTTACAGATTTGGGGTACTTGTCAAGTATGGGGATTGTACCTTCCTCATTGCCTACATAAAACAAGAACTGAATGCTGCACTGTGGGAGCATTGTATACTTTCCTGTTTTGGTAGGTGTTTGTCTGCTTCTCTATTTAATGTGTTTTATATGTAAACAAGCAGTATTTTAAGAGGTGCTGTACTGACCTGACATTGACATCAGCTTTCACCGTGAAGCATGAGGTCAGATTAGAGTACCCCCAGGTCTCTGAACACAGACGCAAGCAAACATTCCACAGGCCTCTCCTGTTAATTTAATTTCAGGGCACCACTGGACCACCATCAGGGAATATTGCCCTTGGGGTGTTTAAAAATAAATGGTTGCTTCTGTAGTATTTTTGTGATGCAACCAGTCTTGCATATGTCATTTATATAAATACAATTTAAAATAAATGCATTGGCTCTGGTGCTCCCATAGGTTAGGGAGGCAAAACCGGCAGGGACTGTTTCTCCTCATCTTGCTACAGCGGACCCTGCTGGCTGAGCGCCCAGTGACACTTGCAGGGCTGACCTTTATCCTCCAGAGGTCGGTAGCTCGCTGACATCCGCTCTCAAGTTCCTGGGTGTAAAAGAGGAAGCTGGCTCGGTCGTGGGATCGGAAGAC
Organism: Acipenser oxyrinchus oxyrinchus; assembly: GCA_030684275.1. Lineage (NCBI taxonomy): Eukaryota > Metazoa > Chordata > Actinopteri > Acipenseriformes > Acipenseridae > Acipenser > Acipenser oxyrinchus. The sequence continues at coordinate 51,576,721 of CM060248.1, read as the reverse complement.
GCCCACTGAGCCTTCACGTCTCCTGAGCTGTGTGGGGAATTGCTGTGGTGAAGGGGAAGATTATTGGACATTTCAAATTGGGTAGAAAATTAATATAATAATATAATTGGGCACACTAAGTATAATTGGGCACACTAAAATAAATACATTTTAAAAAAGTACTTTATTGTAAATCATTCCTCATCACTTCTGGAATACTGTATATTCCAGCTGGTTGTTTTTCACCTCAAAACAAGATCAATGTCTGTTGTACATTTTGAACTAAACTTTTAAAATTATTTACTCCAAAATTTCATTGGCACATTATTTTCTAAAAGGAAATACGAATAAGAAAAAAACGTGAGATTACAGGTCGGAGTTGTTGTTTGCTACTTGATCACTTTATTGGTGTGTTTTTCCTTTTTTTTTTTTTTAAATAGCACAAATGATTTATTGTAAATTGCTTTTAAGTCTAACCTGTTGTGTTGAGTAAATATAAAAACTGCACACAATGTAATCTAAGACTCTTTTTTGGCTTGCAAGCCAACCATTAGTTGTTCCCAAATGTCATATGAATGTGAGATGTACTGTATCTCTGAACCCATATCTGGATGTCAGCACTGGCAAGTAATCTCATGAACCTTTGATACAGCAGGTCAACACAGATGCCCTGTAGTGCCTACAGTCAGGTGCTGGAGAGAATTGTAGTGAGTCCGGCCAGCACGATGATGTGTTTTGTCTGAACCTGACAACACTATCTGTAGCCTGTTTATTCACAAGCTGTTAGAGACATTTTTTATTTAAAAAAAAAAAAAAAAAAAAAAATATTTAAGCTAGGCACAAAGAAAGTACCAACAATGGACTTTTTTGGCAAACTACATTACTCACTTTGTGTTACTCTTGAGGGTGACCTGAGTTCTCACATCATTTTTCAGCTGTGGCTCTTGGCATCTATTTTGTTTAGTATAATTGTCTTTATAATCGATTCCATCTGCAGGCTCAATGAGGTTATCCTGAAGGTGTCACATAGTTCCTACCATACAGTTCAGATTGCCAGGCCAAGGGTCTCAGATGGAATGGCTGTTGGTTGGTGGCATTGTTTATTTTATTTAAGCAAAGCACACTTATCTACAAAAATACAACAGTTAGATTGTGCTACTTTTGGGGCCTCCCTCTTCTACAGAAGTTTTTTTTTTGTCGTTTGTTGATGATTTAATAGGGATTTCATCTTTCCTTGCCCACCAGTTTAAGCCACATGTGGAGTGTACTAGCAAAAAGAAAGCAAAGACAAAAAAACATGCCTTTGAAGAGTAACTTAGAGTGTAAAAATCAGTCATTTAGATAAACCCATCTAACATCATGTTTACAAAGCATATTACAGTAAACCAAACAAGTAAATGTGAAAATTGTTACTAGTCATATGTCTGGTCCCAAGTACAGAATGAATATGAGTTTCTCAGCTGAACCCCATAACTAATCTGCTTGATTTTTTTTGAGGATGCAACATCGACAATGGATAATTGCAAAGCATATGACATAGTTTATTTAGATTTCCAGAAAGCTTTTGACAAAGTCCCGCATAAAAGATTAATCCTAAAACTGAACGCAGAAGGGATTCATGGAAATGCATGCACATGGGTTAGGGAGTGGTTAACATGTAGAAAACAGAATGTACTGATTAGAGGAGAAACCTCAAAATGGAGCAAGGTAACCAGTGGTGTACCACAGGGATCAGTATTCGGTCATCTGCTATTCCTAATCTACATTAATGATTTAGATTCTGGTATAGTAAGCAAACTCGTTAAATTTGCAGACGACACAAAAATAGGAGGAGTGGCAAACACTGTTGCAGCAGCAAAGGTCATTCAAAATGATCTAGACAGCATTCAGAACTGGGCAGACACATGGCAAATGACATTTAATAGAGAAAAGTGTAAGGGACTGCACACAGGCAATAAAAATGTGCATTATAAATATCATATGGGAGATACTGAAATTGAAGAAGGAATCTATGAAAAAGACCTAGGAGTTTATGTTGACTCAGAAATGTCTTCATCTAGACAATGTGGGGAAGCTATAAAAAAGGCCAACAAGATGCTCGGATATATTGTGAAAAGTGTTGAATTTAAATCAAGGGAAGTAATGTTAAAACTTTACAATGCATTAGTAAGACCTCACCTAGAATATTGTGTTCAGTTCTGGTCACCTCATTACAAAAAGGATATTGCTGCTCTAGAAAGATTGCAAAGAAGAGCGACTAGAATCATCCAGGGTTTAAAAGGCATGTCATATGCAGACAGGCTAAAAGAATTGAATCTATTCAGTCTTGAACAAAGAAGACTACGGTGATCTGATTCAAGCATTCAAAATTCTAAAAGGTATTGACAATGTTGACCCAGGGGACATTTTCGACCTGAAAAAAGAAACAAAGACCAGGGGTCACAAATGGAGATTAGATAAAGGGGCATTCAGAGCAGAAAATAGGAGGCACTTTTCTACACAGAGAATTGTGTGAGTCTGGAACCATCTCCCCAGTAATGTTGTTGAAGCTGACACCCTGGGATACTTCAATAAGGTGCTTGATGAGATTCTGGGATCAATAAGCTTGTAACAGGGCGAGGTGCCCTGTACATTGTTTTGTTTATTTATTTTAGATCGGGGTCTCCTCCTCCGCCCCTGTGTTTATTTTGTATTGTTTATTTATTTTTATTGTATTATTTTAGATGACGGCGAGCGCCGTATAATTTGTTTAGTGACGGCGTTGCCGTTTGTTTGTTTATGTTTTGTTTAGTTACGTGGATGGGAAGCCCCATCCACGTAGTAATTAATAAACTCGTGCAGATTGTGGCCGAGGGGTAATAGAATAATTAATTGCAAGTTAGTTAAACCCCTCGGCCACAATATAAAAAGGCTGCAGCTCTCTAGCTCGAGGTGGTGGTTGTTGTGAGAGCGAGAGCAACGTGAAAGAACATAGGAACAGTGAAGGCAATCTGCCCAGCCTGACCTTTGTCGTCGTATATTTTGTGTTCATGATTTTGTTTTGTTTACCTGTTTTATTTTCGCTCTGTGAGCAAGTTTCTTTTTGTTAAAACCTTTTATTTATTTTTGTTTTTGCTTAATAAAAACGGCGGCCAGCCGCGTCTCTTTGTTTGGAAATCTGCAGTATTTGGGTGTCAGATTATTTACCTTCCTGCCTCTGCCTGACGTCACCGCTCAGTCACCCTTTCACACGTGGTGTCCAGCGTGGGATTACCAGCGCCTCCTGGACTCAGGCAGAAGAGGGTACTGCAGTTTGTTTGTTTTTTCATTCGTTTTTTTCGTTTTTTTTATCACTTGTGGAGAGTGAGGAGGAGGGTGAGGAAGAAGGATGGGAGGAAAGAGGATGGGAGGAAGGAAGAGCTGCAGAAAGCAGCAAAAGCGGCAGCAACAGCAACAGTTGCCACCAGGGGATGTTGGCCCTATCTACCTGATAGATGAGTGGTGCCCTGGTTGTGGGGAGTTTGGGCACACTGTGGCCATCTGCCCCACCCAATACCAGGGAGAGGAGTGGGCTGCCAAAGCAAGCCAGGACCAGGTACCCGGGGAGACCCCAGAAGCGGGAGCTACCAGTTGCGGCCACAAAGCGGGAGAGCAGCTGGGATGCTATCATCCGGCGGTCATGGAGGACTGCTGGTGCCCCATCTGCGGTGAGCAGGGGCATTCCCCACTCAACTGTCCTCTCCTGTCAGAGGGGTGCCTGCTGCGCCCATTCCCACCAGCAGAGGGAGAGTGCCTGCTGGTCCCGACCCCATCACCTCCACAGGCCAAGGGAGAAAAGGTGAGGAGGAGGAGGCAGAGAGGAAAAGTGGAACGAGAGGAAGAGGAGTGGTGCACCAACTGCATGAGGTACGGGCATGAGGAGCACCACTGCCTGGAGGTCTTCCAAGACACGGACCTGGAGTGGGAGGAGCCCGAACATCCTGCACCTGAAAGGGAGGAGCCCGAACGTCCTGCGCCTGAAAGGGAGGAGCCCGAACGTCCTGCGCCTAAAAGGGAGGAGCCCGAGCGTCCTGCGCCTAAAGGGAGGAGCCCGAGCGTCCACAGCCCAAGAGGGGGGAGTCGGTGCGTCCACAGCCCAAGAGGGGGGAGTCGGTGCGTCCACAGCCCAAGAGGGGGGAGTCGGTGCGTCCACAGCCCAAGAGGGGGGAGTCGGTGCGTCCACAGCCCAGGTACCTGCCAGCAGAGGGAGAGTTCCTGCTGGTTCCACCTCCACCGCCCTGGGAGGACTGGGTGTCGCTCCCACCTCCGCCAGCAGAGGGAGAGTTCCTGCTGGTTCCACCTCCACTGCCCTGGGAGGACTGGGTGTCGCTCCCACCTCCGCCAGCAGAGGGAGGGTTCCTGCTGGTTCCACCTCCACTGCCCTGGGAGGACTGTGTGTCGCTCCCACCTCCGCCAGCAGAGGGAGAGTTCCTGCTGGTTCCACCTCCACCGCCCTGGGAGGACTGCGTGTCGCTCCCACCTCCGCCAGCAGAGGGAGAGTTCCTGCTGGTGTCACCTCCACCTCCATGGGAGGACGACGTGTCGCTCCCACCTCCGCCAGCAGAGGGAGAGTTCCTGCTGGTGTCACCTCCACCTCCATGGGAGGACGACGTGTCGCTCCCACCACCACCAGCAGAGGGAGCATGCCTGCTGGTTCTGCCTCCGTCGCCGCCACCAGCAGAGGGAGCATGCCTGCTGGTTTCACGGCTGCAGCCTGAAGGGGAGGAGCCCCTGCCGCCTTCGCAGCCTGAAGGGGAGGAGCCCCTGCGCCGCAGCCTGAAGGGGAGGAGCCCCTGCCGCCGCAGCCTGAGGGGAGGAGCCCTGCCGCCCGCAGCCTGAGGGGAGGAGCCCCTGCCGCCTGCAGCCTGAAGGGGAGGAGCCCCTGCCGCCATGCAGCCAGAAGGGGAGGAGCCCCTGCCGCCAGAAGGGGAGGAGCCCCTGCCGCCAGAAGGGGAGGAGCCCCTGCCGCCTTGGCCGCCAGAAGGGGAGGAGCCCCTGCCGCCTTGGCCACCACCACCTCCACCACCTGGGGGAGAGGAGCAGGAGCTGCCTCTGCCTCCACCACCGCCCAAGGATGCCAGCCTCGCACCGCCCAAGGATGCCAGCCTCGCACCGCCCAAGGATGCCAGCCTCGCACCGCCCAAGGATGCCAGCCTCGCACCGCCCAAGGATGCCAGCCTCGCACCGCCCAAGGATGCCAGCCTCACACCGCCCAGGGATGCTACGCCCGCTCCACTCAGGGATGCCACGCCTGGATCGCCTGGGGCTGCCTGTGGCTCCGCATCGCCTGGGGCTGCCTGTGGCTCCGCGATCGCCTGGGGCTGCCTGTGGCTCCGCGATCGCCTGGGGCTGCCTGCTGCTCCGCGACGCCTGGGGCTGCCTGCTGCTCCGCGACGCCTGGGGCTGCCTGCTGCTCCGCGACGCCTGGGGCTGCCTGCTGCTCCGCGACGCCTGGGGCTGCCTGTTGCTCCGCGATCGCCTGGGGCTGCCTGTTGCTCCATACAGGATACAGGGTACGAGGGAGAAGTGGAGCTCCCGCTGCCGCCTCTATGGCCAGGGGCTCCCCTCCCGAGTTCACCTCCCGAGGGTCCGCTGCTGCCGCCGCCTCCCGAGGGTCCCGCTGCCGCCGCCGCCTCCCGAGGGTCCGCTGCTGCCGCCGTCGCCTCCCGAGGGTCCGCTGCTGCCGCCGCCTCCCGAGGGTCCGCTGCTGCCGCCGCCGCCTCCCGAGGGTCCGCTGCCACCGCTGCCTGGGGTCACTGCAGGCTTCGCTTTGCTTGGGGTCGCTACACTGTGGCCGGAGCTCCATGAAGGGAGCTGCCGGACATGAAGAAAGGGGGAGGTGAGGAGACCACCTCCACCACAGCCCGACCACCACCCCTGTGCCATAGCCCGGCGCCTGGAGGTTGGTTCCCTCAACCTGGGCTCCCAGACACCCAGGCTGCATGTCTGGACCTCTGGTCGCTGGGCCTGACTCCCAGGTCGCAGCCCACCAGGCACAGGAGGTCGCCTGGTCTCCTGCTCCGCTCCCCTGGTTGCCCAGACGCCGCTCCACAGTTGCCTGGGCTCGCACCTCTGCCTGGGGCTGCAGCCGACTGCTCGCCTGCCTGCGCTCCTGATGCCCCATCCACTACGCCTGGGTCCCCTGTCGCGGGTCTCGGTCCCGCCGGGAAGGCGCGGACTATGGACTAACCCTCCCTCAAGGATGGGAGAGGAAGGACAATAGGGGACTTGAGGGAGGGTGGATGGCTTTCAAAGGGGGAGGTCAGGAGACCAGCTCCCCAGCCGCACTTCGCGGCAGGATAGGGTGTGGCAGGAGCCCCGAAGAGGGAGCTGCCGGCCACAAAGAGTTGGGGGTGCCAGAGATTCCACCATGGCCACCCCCAGAAACAACTTGCTTCCCCTCTTCCGGGACTTTGAGACTGAGGGGGAGGTGGCCGTTAGGGCCATGTGTGCGTTGCACAAGGGGATATGTAACAGGGCGAGGTGCCCTGTACATTGTTTTGTTTATTTATTTTAGATCGGGGTCTCCTCCTCCGCCCTGTGTTTATTTTGTATTGTTTATTTATTTTTATTGTATTATTTTAGATGACGGCGGCCGTATAATTTGTTTAGTGACGGCGTTGCCGTTTGTTTGTTTATGTTTTGTTTAGTTACGTGGATGGGAAGCCCCATCCACGTAGTAATTAATAAACTTCGTGCAGATTGTGGCGAGGGTAATAGAATAATTAATTGCAAGTTAGTTAAACCCTCGCCACAATATAAAAGGCTGCAGCTCTTTAGCTCGCGGTGGTTGTTGTGAGAGCGAGAGCAACGTGAAAGAACATAGGAACAGTGAAGGCAATCTGCCCAGCCTGACCTTTGTCGTCGTATATTTTGTGTTCATGATTTTGTTTTGTTTAACTGTTTTATTTTCGCTCTGTGAGCAAGTTTCTTTTTGTTAAAACCTTTTATTTATTTTTGTTTTTGCTTAATAAAAACGGCGGCCAGCCGCGTCTCTTTGTTTGGAAATCTGCAGTATTTGGGTGTCAGATTATTTACCTTCCTGCCTCTGCCTGACGTCACCGCTCAGTCACCCTTTCACAAAGCTACTAACAACCAAGCAAGCAAGATGGGCCAAATGGCCTCCTCTCATTTGTAAACTTTCTTATGTTCTTAAAAAGGTGATAATAATATTGTATAATAATAATAATAATAGTGAGAAACATTTCTAAAGTGAACCAATTTTCAAAATAACCTAACTTGCTAGGAAAATAGAGCAGCAGCAAATCCTTACAGACCAGTGCTCTTTCAAAACTCAATACACAACAAGTGACTCTTGCACCTACAGTAGTGTCATCTTTTTACCTTTTCCTGCTTTACAAACTGTTGCACTGCTGAAATTGAAATAACAGCTGTTAGTTGTTCTTTAACAGTGTACCAACCAGTCATTGAGAACTCAGAAAAAATGACCGTACATTATAAAGTCTGTAACAATTAAACTGAAGACATTTAGTTAGGGTTGAGACAATATTTCTTGCTGGGTCTGATATTTGTTTTAGTGAGAAACACAAGATGGTTCTGAAACAGTTGCAACTTCAAACAGTTCTGGAAAGTAGTTTAAGAAGTACAAAGTAAGGGCAGAGTAATATCTCTATTTCTTGACATTTCCAAAGACCAAGTTGTATCAAAGAGCTGTTGTATCGACAGCAGGTTTACTGTCGGTATGTTCACCTTATCTGAGTCCCACCAACTGTAAAAGTAGAAACCCAGTAGCCACCTTTTTTTTTTCTTTTTGCAAAAAAAGAGAAAAAAAATGCAGTTCTATCTAAGGTATTCATTTGTGCTAGTGACACAAAAAGTATGGGCCCCCTTTGCATTTATTAGTTTCTTGGCAAAAGCAAGTCAAAGCTATTTCCATAAGTCTTTTGTCACTTTTCTCGACACATCTGCTTCAACTGGTTTGTACTTCAAGTCTTTCTTTTTATCAACCTTTTTATCTCTATTCAACACTTCTTGAACTGGAGATTTATGTTACTTTGTGTGCTATGCATGCTGTACTGAAACCTATATTTGTATAAATGTGTGCCTTTGTGCCACTTACATAATAAGAGCTTATATACAACCATTCAAAATAGCAGGGTTTTTAAATGCCATGACTGACTGTGAAGGACCAGCATAATCATAAATTACTTCTGCTGGTCAGGAAACGGTTGCACACTCAGGTCCCCTTTCTCAGCAGGTGGTATAAATTTACTGGAGATGCCATGCAAGGTCGCATAATTTTGGTTTGGGAATGTAGCTTTAGGCCGTAATAAGAGTTTTGACTGGGGGGTATTATTGTTTGTAAAAGACCTTAAAAATGTAGATGGAAATGTATACCTTTTTGGAGGAAAAGATGACTGCTCGTTGAGCTTAAGTATAGACATTCTAAGTGCTACCACCTGTCTAGAACTGTGCCTTCAGAAAAAAGGGGACGGTGTTTCAACAGTAAGGGTTTTCATTTTCTGCAGAGTGAAACAGTATATTGTCTGGGACATTGAAAGTTCGTTGTAACAAAGTGGTATCTTGGCAAGTCGTAATAGTTACTTTGTTTAAAATATTTGGTAAGATGTGAAATAGATGTCAAGGAATGGAGATGCACAACAGCAGCAATAAGAGTTTGTACTAAACAAAGAGCAACACTCCAGGATGTGACCATTAATAATTTTCATTGGAATTCTATTAAATCAGTATTTAGTCATATGTAATGTGATGGTGTTTGTTAGTAAGCCCATAGCTGACCTTTCAATATAATTAAACTATTTGAGATAGAGACTTTGTAAAGCTGAATATTCCAGTCATGTAATTGTATCTATTCTTATGACAAAGCCACCATAATGGCACTTTTTGGCATTCCGTACATAATTATCTTGCATGTAGACAAGGTATTCAGAAGTGACATTGGCATTCACATTACAGTATTTAAATAGGTAATATAAATAATATAAGTTCCTTTCAAATTTTGTTACCATGATTGGAAAATATTGTATACATATACAACCAGTGAGGTCAAAGAACATTCCGAGCAGAACAGCATGTGAACCAGGAGTGATTTTTGGTGCTTCAGCACCACCAGGGTAACTTCCTGAGGTACTGCAACTGTCACATTCCTTCTTTGTAAAATAAATGTTTCCAGGAAAGCCAGTGGTTTGACTGAAACACCAAGTTTTTGCTGTACATACCGTAGCATGAAACACACAACTGTCAGCGACTTATGCTGATCTGTGAATCATCCAGTAAATAAACCAGCCTCTTGATGGTTTTGGGGGAAGGGAGTTTTCTGTCTAAGTGGAATGGAGTTTTCAGACTGTGTAGCATTGACCATTCATAAATGAACCAGGACTTTCAGATTTATTGGCTTGGTACAGTTTCCTGTAAAAACTCCCCATCTCATGTAAAGGGTAGCCTGCTTTTTACAGTGTAGAAAATCTGCTATTGAATCCTTATAGAAGTTTACTGCAGCATACCATGGTAAAAGTATGGCCATTTCGGTAACTTTGTAACAGTTATGGCAAAATTAAGCATGGATATAATCAGCACTGCTGCCTGATGGTTGCATCACTGTAGTGGTCACTGGTTGGTCATGTTGGCTTGGCTGGACACCAGGGATATTAATTTTTATATACAGTATGCTGTAGAATCCCACTAGTATGACTACCAAAAGGAAAATGGTCTTAATAGAAAGCTGGTCCTAATAGAGAGAGATCATCAGATTGTGTCTGTATTGAATCTTGAGCTGGCCACAAGGAGTGAGTCTGCTGTATATAAAGTAGTCTCTTCTATCCCGCTACCTTGCTGACAAAGATATCTTTGTCAGCAAGCAGATGGAATCCAGACTTAAGAGAAAAAACAGTGTTAAGAATGATACTTCTCAGCAACAACTGACAGAATACCATCCCTTCTTCTCCACATACATTTTGTCCACAATTTTCCCTAAGGTAAGGTGTGATCTACATTACAGATACCAAAAGCATATCAGTTTGCAGGAAATGTCTGTCTGGCAATGGAGGAAGTCATGTGAAAACAAACTATGAGCAATAAAAAAGATCAGATCTCTCCTGCTTGTCAGCTTGGTTATGATTTATAAAGTTATGGGTGCTTATGCATGATGGGTGCTGTAGTCTGTATACACAAACAATTAGAAACATAGTACAGCAGATTGCAGTAAGGATAGCAAAGTACCCTTCACTCTAAATTACAGAATTAAGATGGTGAGCTGGTTAAATAAACAAAAAAAATATATATATATATATATATATATATATATATATATATATATATATATATATATATATATACCAAAGATTGTAACAGCAAGATCTCTACATTATGAAACTTGCTTTATGACTAGCTTACAAATCTTTTTGACTGCAGTACAGCTATGGACAGATGTTTAGCATCCCCTTATATAATTAACTAATTTTGCTTCATAAATCAAATGAAACGTGCTGAATAATGTTATGTTAACATATTAAATTACACATCGCTTTGTAGTTTTCCATATACTTAATGAAAAACTGACAAAAGTTGAAAAATGTGACATTTTGAAATGTAACATGAAATACTGAACTACTATTATGGCTTCCGGTAGACTTTTGCGATATCATTTTGTAGTTTCTTTGATTACATGATCTTAAATAAAATATCTAAATTGTGTTCATATAGTTTTGTTTTTAAATTATGTCTCAATCCTAAAATTCTTGGTGATGCAAAACATTTGGACATAGCTGTACAGATTTATCTATACACATCAATTAACCTCTTAGAATACTATGGAACTTTTACTGGTCATGGAGAAGCTGAGGGAGGTACAGTGGCTCCAGAAAGTATTAGGATACCCTTGCTGATGAGGCAAATGATTTTAATAAGGAGATTGTTCCACAGGATCAGTGGTCTCCCCAAAAGATATGCATTTTCTAGGAATAACAAATTACTAGGGGTGGAACATTATCACCATTCAGACCCCTAATTTTCTAAATACATTAGTATTGCTGAAAAGATAATAAAAATATCTCCAGAAACAGGCACAAAAAAGTAAAAATCACAATGTCCCTTTACTTTGGCACCCCAAATGTTATCCCTTGCCAGCAATGCAAAATGACTGGGTGGGATATTTGTTCTTCATTTTACCTCAAAAATGGTTTGCTGCTATAGTAAGTGCAAAGGCAGGTATCACATTGAACCCTGAGAAAACCACACCCCTGTCAACCATACGAGGCCTGCAGTTTATCAGAGTGTTTCATTATCCTAGAGGCTTGACTTACTCACTGGAAAGGGTCCAATTTAATAATTAGTTTGTAAATATAATAATTGTTTACAAATGTGAAAATTGTGCTTATGTTCCAGGTAGCACTTGGTTTCAGTGGTAGTATGGTTCATACAGACCCATTAATGTATTCCTTTTGAATGCTAGGTAAGCCAGTTAGAAGGGTAATGCATCTGGAACTAATTAGCTTGTACATGACAGTGAGGTTGGACTGTTTTTTGATATACCTATGAAGGAGACCATAATGTACAGCTATACGTAAATGCCTAAGTAAATTTAGAAATAGTTACAGTAAGAGGTTTTGAATTTAGAGGTTGTTAATATGAAGAAAGCCTGTAAAATGAGTACAGTTTTCTGGTCTCCTGCCCAGAGGACAACAAAAATCCTACTTGATAAATAAAAGTCAGGCCTTTAGGGATTCGTTAGACACTCTGGTTCAATGGCTCGTGCTGGAGAGGAGCTCGGCACGCTAGCAATATAAACCCACGGGCTCAGCAAAGGAAACGCTGCCAAACCCTTATGTTTCAGAGCACTACTTGCATGGAGAAAACATACAAAGAGGGATTAGCATATGTATTACAAGTCTGTTTGTTATTGCACAATCTTTCAATGGTTTGACAAGTAGAATTGCTCAAGGCTTGTCAAACATAAAGGGGTTATAAATGGAGCGTGTAGCACTGTACAGTATGTTGCCAACTGTCTGTTATTCCTGTATTTCAAAAGGTAGGATACCTCCTATTTTGTAAACCCCCTAGGAACTACAAACAGCAAATCCTTATCAATCTTTATGGAAATACATGTATTTGCTGAGTGTCTTACCACAAAACCCTGTGAAGGATTGGGACAGTACAGTACTTGCCTGCATCTGGCCATCCAAGTGGACCCCCACATCTGCGTCTCAGGCATAGCTTTTTTTATATACAATGTAAAAAAAGGCTCTGATCCTCCTTAGGAAAATTAAACAAAACTGTATTTTCTTGGCAATCAACGTGTGGAAGGAATGGAAGGGGGGAGTAAACCGGAACTTTGTATTTCTTTCTGTGACATGGAGTGCCACCTTGTGTTTAAATGATGTACTGGTATCACATCCATGTAAGTTATAACATTACCTGTAAGATGTATTGAACCTTGCTGTACTGTTTCCTAGCTTCCCAGATCACTTAAAATAACTTTCAGTACTTTGTCAGAATTATGAACTGCTTTGGGCAACTTCAGTCTATCCTGAAGCTAGACTTTCCAGACAGTAGCTGTTCAGGTTGCTTGCATAGGGTCTGCCTGACATCATGTGCAGCAGTGTCATTTGGGATGAATGAACTTAATGGCCTTTCGGTTTTAGGCATGTATTTTTAGACACAACTTAAATGTAATTTTTTAATTTAATGTATATTGCGCCAGTAATTCCATATGGAAAATGAAATACCAAGACAGCTTTGGTAGTGAGCTGATTTCAGAACCAGTATCATCTTGTGCCCTGTTCCAAACCAGAACCGTGATTCTGGCATTTTGCGTAGGCTGTTTATTAATTGTTCATTCTTTATGTTACAATAACTTAACTGTATAAATAAAAAAAGACTTTCAAACACATGAATTATTCAATATCAACCAGCTCTGACTAGAGTACAGTATGTGTAGACGAGACATTGTATTGGATTCTCGACTGTGGTTATCAGACTGTTGAGGCTTCATTAAAGCAGGATGCAAAACCCAAACAAAAAGTACGACTTGTCTGAAGGGTTGAGCCTGCGACTGGACTTTTCATTATACCCGTATCTATGTGAACGTGGTGGAGTACACTGTAGTGAAAGCCTCTTCCTGTCATAAATAAGATTAGTTTCATTTCACTAAGGAGTAAGCTATTCCTAAGAGTAATGATTTCCTTTGTGCCTTGGAGCACGTAAACGTGGATTTCATTAGCTTTTACTCCAAAAAAGAAAAACAAGAAGGTCTGTAAAATGAATAAGCTGTGCTTAACTATCAACACACAAAATGTCCTGTTGGCTATATATTTCTTTGTATTAGAGATTTGAATTAGAAATTGATAATATTTTTGTTGCAAGCTGTTTGTCTTCAAGTCAAGACAAAGCTCTGTTTATTGCAATGGTACTACAGTGTGTGTGTGTGTGTATATATATATATATATATATATATATATATATATATATATATATATATATATATATATATATATCCAGCAATGGATTGGAAAAAGGCTGATGATGATGATGAGAACCACTGGGTAAATGTGATGGATTATATTATATTATTATATCTTTTTTTATATCATATTTTCTAACATGATATGAACTTCATATATAAATATGCTCGAATAGGTTTCCCTTAAATCTTGACAGTGTTATTTCATTTATATTCATCTTGTTGGTGTCATTTATGTAATAATGTACTGTAATATATCACTTTGAGATATGTAGTATTTTAAAAGGTCAAAGCACTTTTCATTTCTCATTGGTGTGAGACTGAGGTTATATGTATTTTAAACAGGATATACATTTACTGAGTAACGAAATAAGAATAATTTGTTGTGACATTTGCGGCCAAAATAACTTTTTTGGTCTTTTTGAGTGGCCACTGAAGTGGATTTTAAGGTGTTTGCTTCTAAGTCTTATTGCTGATTGCAATTTTTCTGTGTTTCCACTGAGAAATAGAGGGGTTTATCCGAGTGCAAATCAACTCTGACCAGCCAGCACAACCAGCAAACAACACTGGGCTTTCATTACCTGGTCCTGTAGTCCAAAATACAACATATCTGCCTTCTCTGGAGATGGCCATACATGTAAAGTTAAAAGGCCTGAATAGGAGCCCAGGAGCACCTGGTGTCAAATCCCATCTCAGCCACCTTATGGCCTGGACTAGTAAAACTACCTCTATGTACTGTAGCAGTAAATATTGAAGGAACCAACAGAAAATACATTATTGCATCTCAGCCAGTTAAGTAATGGATTTAAAGCACTGTATTTTACTTGCATTTAGTGTGAACGCCACATGATGAATTGTAAAAAGGGTTAGTAAAAACTGAGTTGGTTGTATTTTGGTTGCTGCACAGTATCTAGCCAGCTAAATAAATATATATATATATATATACTTAAATAAAAGATGCTTTCTGCAAAAGGATAAGCAGAGGTTAATTCTATAGATATCAACATACCCAGGACATCTGGGGAGATGTTGCATCCTCTGTGAGTAAATGACTGGGCAAAGAGTAAACAAACTCATTTCAATGGTGATCTGTTAGACCCATCATGTTAAACTGATTGCTAATCATTATGGTTTCTTAAAGGGGATCCAGGGTCCCACGGGGTAGAAGAGGCCCTATTCAAATATATACTACACAAAGGAGTTCTGTGTGCCAGAAATACAACTGTAACTAACAAGGACAATGCAAGACAAGATGTACCGATTTGACAGAAGGAAATTCAAATTTTGGCAATGTTATCAAAAGGTCTGTTAAATTCCTCTGTCTTTTCCTTTATTGCTAAGTATAAAACATTGCTAAGTATAAAACACAGACTATTTAGGTATTAATGAACCCTCCCAGGCAGCTGACTGAGTTAAGTTGTAACTGTACAAGCTGTATATCTGCTCTGTTGAGGCATTTGTTGGATTCAGAACTTTTCAGTAACTTTAGCCTGAGGAACAGGAAATTGTGCTGGCTTGCAAGCTGTAGGATATATTAAATGTGTGTTTTGTTTTATTGCCTATTAATTGAGCATGCCATAATTAAAACCATAGCTTTGCAATCATGTTAGCTAGCACACTGTTTTACTTGGAAGGTTAGTACAAGCAAACTCTCAGGAGATGGCATCATAGGCAGATGTGGAAAGTTGGACTGAAGTGTTGATATTATAAAGGCACATGAAGGTTTAACTTTATTCTGTGTCTGGGGATGCTTTAGTTGCAGCTACGTTCCTGCATTGCTCAGAATATTTCTGATTTTCAGGGAAAGAAAAATGTACTCAGGAAAGAGAAATGTGTACTGTAGGAAAAGAAACACATTATCTTTTAGTCTTGTTTTGATACCCTGTGGATACTTTGGTATCCAGTGTTCACTCAAAAGTAAATAAAAATGCATCTATATCAAAATGGATGAGCATCATTGTGATTTTAATTTTACATAACAGTGCATATGGGGGTCTATTCATAAAGTGTTAACGCCTGTCGAAATGAGAAAACAGGAGCACATGATCGGATTTCGTCCATAGCCGCCTATTTAACGACAGTTGCTATTCATAAGAGATCATTGAAATGCGTCGTTAAGCCCCAGTGATTTTCATCTATGAAGGCATGTTTGTAATGAATTGAGAGACAGGTTAACGATTACCTCGTTAGCATAAAGTTTTCATCGGTTGAGCGTCAACCTGCTATTCACAAGAGTGAATGACAGCAAAATGCTGTCGATAACTAGGAGTTATTGAACGCTTTCTAGAGTCAAGTCTAAACTAACAACAGCCTCGGCAGACCTATTTTATTATTACACTTGCTCTGTTATACAGTTTGACATACTCGTGATTAACACAGCCTATTTTGAAAAGAAAAACAAACTGTAGCTTTTTATGAAGGAAAATGTTAAATATAAATATATATTCACACAAGAACTTATTCTCTGGCATAATCATTTTGAAACAGCGCTGTGAAGCGGAGAGCAAGTGAGAGACTGAGAATAGACAATTATTTTATTATTATTATTTCTTTGCCGTGATCCGCGGCTGACAGCGGTCCTTTTCTTTTTTGTTCACAATAAACAGTTTGGATGAATACTGCCTGTGTAAACCTTTTTATTTTCATGGAGCATTTTAAAATGTAGTATACCAGTGCTGCTGATGCAGTCGGTGGAAAATTTGGTATTGCTTGGTGTGACAGGAATAGCTGGGCGGTGACGTCACGGCAGAAGCAGGAAGGGAAACTGGCACCAGTAGTACTGAAGTTCGTTTGCCGTTTTATTTAAATACAAAAAATAAATAAAATATTTAAACACAAAAAACACTTGCTCACAGAGCAAAATAAAAATGTAAATAAAACAAATCACAAACACAAAATATACGAAACGCAGGTCAGGCTGAGCTGTAGCCTTCACTGATCCTGTATCTTCTCAGTCTCGTTTTTCTCCTCGCTCTCTCCACTCTCGCTCCTCATACATCCACCCGGAACTGAGAGTGCTGCACATTTATATGCAGGTGACCATCTCCCGATTTAGCAATAAATTAATCACCTAATTAATTTGGGAGATGGCCACCTTCTGCACAGGTTTTCTAATTATTCCTGGCAGAGGATGAGCACCAATCTCACCTCTGCCAGAACACGTTTTAAAATAAACAAAACCAGGGGCTCCGAAAGTGGTGCATCCAGTAAAAGCACTCGCTAAAGTGCAGGATGTGCTCTATAGCCTGGACGTCGCCGGTTCGAGTCCAGGCTATTCCATAGCCGCATCGTACGGAGCTCCCAGGGGCAGCGCCAATTGGCGGCGGCCGTCCGGGAGAGGGTTAGGTTGGCCAGGGTGTCCTCGCTCACCGCGCACCAGCGACCCCTGTAGTCTGGCCGGGCGCCTGTGGGCTTGCCTGTAAGCTGCCCAGAGCTGCGTTGTCCTCAGACGCTGTAGCTCTGGGGCGGCTGCACGGTGAGTCTGCAGAGTGTAAAGAAGCGGGCGGCTGACGCACACGCTTCGGAGGACAGAGTGTGTTCATCTTCGCCCCTCCCGAGTCGGCACAGGGGCGGTAGCGGTGAGCTGAGACTTGGGGAGAAAATAATAAAAATCTAATTGGCAGCGACTAAATTTAAATAAATAAATAAATAAATAAATAATAAACAAAATCGCACAGCTACACCGTCATCTAAAAATATAAAACACAATAACACGTGATGCGGTACGCCACAAAGACAATAAATAAATCATAACAAACAAATACAAAATAACACAGGGGCGAAGGCGGAAACCCCTTTCTAAAAATAAACAACTCTCTCTACCTCCCTGCTACACTTGGTATTGCAGAAGACACTGCGGGATCAGTGCACGAAAGGGAGTATATACTCTAATATAGGGTGTGTTGCAAGTCACGAAGCGAAGCCGAGGGGCTTCAGCTGCCCAGGGCATGGTGATATTAGCGTACATCACACACCCTGAAGTGCCTTACTGCACTTATAAAATGGGTTAACTAACTAAATTGAAAATAAAAAAGAAAAAAATGTTTTTTAATTAACAAAAAGGTTATTTTTATTAAATAACCTTTAGCCTGAAGCTTAAGTAAGAAGAAATAGTTCCATTTACAGTAACTTAAAAAAAAAGCGATTTATAAATGTTGAATTGAACATTGCCATTGAAAGTGCAGTTTTTCTGTATTTGATTTGTTATACTTCTTGTAATTCTTGGTTTATTCATTACATTTTAAAGTGTAAATATTACATATTACTGCCCATTTTCATCATGACACAGCACAAATGAGTCTGCCTTTAAATCACACAGACCCTTCCTCACAAGACCTGCAACAGTATCTAGTGAGAGTGCTGTTTTATTTATTTATTTATTTGTTTGTTTGTTTGTTTGTTTGTTTGTTTGTTTATTTAAATCGTCCTTTGTTATCCGGGGTAGTAACAGGAGGTCCATACCAGATTTGTGCTACAGCTTCACAGTTGCGAGAAAGACGTTGTTTTGCTTTATGAATACCCGGTTACTTATCAAACTGACTTTGCAGTTTACGGCTGGACAACTATTTATTTTCAGAATGGGATAGGGAAACACTGTTGTTCAGGGAGAAGCAGCAGAGCGATTTAGAATGGTGAGTTTTGAATTGACTTGAATACTTACTTTTGCCCTTTTTCACTACTTTAATTAATCATTGGTGTCCGATTTCAGACTCATTCAATCTCATGTACACTTCAGTTTGCCAAAAGGTCAACATCTATATAAATATCGTCAGTTGTGTTTATTGTGACCTGTTTTGACCAATCGGGATAGAGTATTTAAAATACCCATTTTATAAGATTACAGTAATATAAGTGCAGTATAGCATATTCACATTCACTGAGTGACACATTGACATATGCAGTCTTAATAATATTTAGCAAGGACAGTACTACAGTAAGTAAACCAATATTGTGTCTGCTGGCATGTATGGTAAATATAGAAGAATAATTTAGCTGCAAAGCTTGCACATTTATAATGAGCCTTAGTGGGTAGCCAATGGCAGATGGGTCTATGAGGTTGGGTACATCTGAGTCTTCCTTTTAGGCTCTTTGGCAAGTAGATATTGTAAGAGATTTGATGAGTTCTTCTTTAACTGGAACCACCTGGCTGTGATTTAGAGTATGAAAAATATCCAGCGTGGGCTGGTTTGGGACGTTCATCAAAATTGTACAAAGCCATCTGGTTTGCTGGTGACTAATTCATCCATAAAAGGACGCTTTCCTGTTCCATTTTCTGATTCACATTTTACAGACAGCTAAATGCTGTTCCTTGGGGCCCTGAGTCAACTGTAAATCATGAATCATAAACAAAGTAAAGCCATGAAAGAACACCCTGGAAAAAAGTGAAGAAAAATACAGGAAGAAAGACTTTCCAGCTGAAATAGTACAAATGTTTATATTTGTAAATGGATAGTATTGTTATTCTGAAAATGAACACATCTCCATGTTGAGCTATTGAGGAAACCTTGGTGGTAATTTGTCAGGGGCTTGAGGGCCGATACCTGTCTTACGTTTGGTAAAGTTCCATGAGAACTTTAAGATCACCTCATAGGAAACAGGACCAGCTCTCCAACACAATGTGTTCTATAGAGAATGTCCCTTGTTGGCCACAGCAGTGTCTAAACATGTGACATTTCATACTGGCCTCAAAACAAGTATATTACTATACCTAGTAAGCCTTTGTAGGCATAGTACATCAGCTATTCAGATTCTAAAATAAGAGCTGCAGTGACTGAGATTGAACAGCACCCATTGCATAATGCAGAAATATCAGGTGTTTTTAGTGATCTTTGTTAACAATACAACTGTCAATCATCAGAGGGAATGAACATACCTTTTGGGAATCAATGTAAAGATTGCTGCTGTTCTGTATTGGGTGCAGTTTCCTGTTCACCACTGACACAAACATTTCCAGCTTGCTTTATACTTCAATGGCTTGTTGTTGTTGTTTTTTTAACTGGCACAAACCCTTTTTCCAAGACTTAGGTATATTCTGGAATTCAACACATGTTAGAGGCTTCCCCCACCAAGTCTACCATAAAATCAATGTCAGAGACACATACAGTAGAGAGCCCACAAGAGACAATTTAATGTGTTCTTTAAACTGGTCTGACCAAACTTGTGTTAAATCACTTTTCCTGTTCTTGTTAATTAGCACAACCCCAGCCAGCAGCAACAGAATAAACATCAACAGTGCTGGTCTCCCAGCAGCCATTAGGATTGAAACTCCAGCATCTCTTGGGACTGATACCCTGCCGGGTATTACAACATACGAATGCAAGTCTTGTTTGTCTTCAAATTATGCCACTTTACGCTCTCACTGCCACACGTTAGAAATTGAATTAACAGTCCCACCTCAGCTAGCCTTATTGGCAAGTTTTAAACAAAATGTTGATATATTGTGTACTGTATACAAAGCATATAATGAATACTAAACATGTTTTTCACAATATGGCACAAACAGTAATGATATCAACATGTTATAGCTAGGGCGTCTGATTTTTCAGGTTTTACCCGATTTAACCCGATTTCTCCCCCCGAATGCTTTTTTCTGCATTCAGGTTAAACCTGAAAACTCCCCGAATAGGCAAATACTGTGTATGAATAAATGCATGCACAGCTGTGATTCAAATGCAACTGAGCAAAACTGGCACCGATGATGGTGAGCTGATTTACCTATTAGAAAAATGTGGCTTCTTAGTGTAATATATATATATATATATATATATATATATATATATATATATATATATATATATATATGTATATATATATATATAGTTTAGATTTTTCAAAATTACAGCAATATAGCTTTAAGGTTTTTGATTTTTTTGCACACTTTTCTTCCCAGTTATTTGTTTTATGAGTGTGTGTTTAAGCCAAGAGCATTTAGATGTAACAGTCAATCGTTTCTCTTAGTAAAACAGCATGGAGTAAAGTTATTTAGTTTTGCCGTATGTTCTGTGTGTAATTATACGTGCAACTCCACTACAAAATAAAATGGAAAAATGCCTCTATATACAGTATGTGTGCGTGTGAGAGAGAGAGAGAAAGAGAGATAGAGATGTCATCAAAAGTTTGCATACCCCAATGTGTGGAAATATACATACGTTGGGGATTTAAACTGTTGATGACAACTTAGTTGTCAAAACTTTGTGCTGAAGCATTTGTTTATTTATTTCTAAATAAAACCTGATTTCTACCAGAATATTTATTCTTTCTTGATTATACAGTACTGTGCAAAAGTTTTAGGCAGGTGTGAAAAAATGCTGTAAAGTAAGAATGCTTTCAAAAATAGACATGTTAATAGATTATATTTATCAATTAACTAAATGCAAAGTGAGTGAACAGAAGAAAAATCTAAATCAAATCCATATTTGGTGTGACAACCCTTTGCCTTCAAAACAGCATCAAGCATCAATTCTTCTAGGTACACTTGCACACAGTTTTTGAAGGAACTCGGCAGGTAGGTTGGCCCAAACATCTTGGAGAACTAACCACAGTTCTTCTGTGGATTTAGGCAGCCTCAGTTGCTTCTCTCTCTTCATGTAATCCCAGACAGACTCGATGATGTTGAGATCAGGGCTCTGTGGGGCCATACCATCACTTCCAGGACTCCTTGTTCTTCTTTACGCTGAAGATAGTTCTTAATGACTTTCGCTGTATGTTTGGGGTCGTTGTCATGCTGCAGAATAAATTTGGGGCCAATCAGATGCCTCCCTGATGGTATTGCATGATGGATAAGTATCTGCCTGTACTTCTCAGCATTGAGGAGACCATTAATTCTGACCAAATCCCCAACTCCATTTGCAGAAATGCAGCCCCAAACTTGCAAAGAACCTCCACCATGCTTCACTGTTGCCTGCAGAC
This sequence comes from Acipenser oxyrinchus oxyrinchus, assembly GCA_030684275.1. NCBI lineage: Eukaryota > Metazoa > Chordata > Actinopteri > Acipenseriformes > Acipenseridae > Acipenser > Acipenser oxyrinchus. The sequence goes on along the minus strand of CM060248.1, from coordinate 51,555,378 downwards.
ACTCATTCGTGTACCGCTCTCCAGCCCTTCGGTGAACAAACTGTCTTCTGCTACAGCCAAATATTTCAAATTTTGACTCATCAGTCCAGAGCACCTGCTGCCATTTTTCTGCACCCCAGTTCCTGTGTTTTCGTGCATAGTTGAGTCGCTTGGCCTTGTTTCCACGTCGGAGGTATGGCTTTTTGGCAGCAAGTCTTCCATGAAGGCCACTTCTGACCAGACTTCTCCGGACAGTAGATAGGTGTACCAGGGTCCCACTGTTTTCTGCCAATTCTGAGCTCATGGCACTGCTGGACATCTTCCGATTGCGAAGGGAAGTAAGCATGATGTGTCTTTCATCTGCTGCAGTAAGTTTCCTTGGCCGACCACTGTGTCTACGGTCCTCAACGCTGCCGTTTCTTTGTGCTTCTTCAAAAGAGCTTGACAGCACATCTGGAAACCCTGTCTGCCTTGAAATTTCTGCCTGGGAGAGACCTTGCTGATGCAGTATAACTACCTTGTGTCTTGTGTCTTGTTGCTGTGCTCAGTCTTGCCATGGTGTATGACTTTTGACAGTAAACTGTCTTCAGCAACCTCACCTTGTTAGCTGAGTTTGGCTGTTCCTCACCCAGTTTTATTCCTCCTACACAGCTGTTTCTGTTTCAGTTAATGATTGTGTTTCAACCTACATATTGAATTGATGATCATTAGCACCTGTTTGGTATAATTGTTTAATCATACACCTGACTATATGCCTACAAAATCCCTGACTTTGTGCAAGTGTACCTAGAAGAATTGATGCTGTTTTGAAGGCAAAGGGTGGTCACACCAAATATGGATTTGATTTAGATTTTTCTTCTGTTCACTCACTTTGCATTTAGTTAATTGAGAAATATAATCTATTAACATGTCTATTTTTGAAAGCATTCTTACTTTACAGCATTTTTTCACACCTGCCTAAAACTTTTGCACAGTACTGTATATAAACAAAAATCCACCCGATCTTTTCATTAAATAATTCTGCACGATTTTTTAAAAAGCATTCACCCGAATTTTGAAAAAAATCAGATGCCCTAGTTATAGCTGAGCTCTATCTCTCATATAGCACTGTGTAGAATAGACCATCTGTACAAAAGATGTTAGAATACAATGAGGCTAGATTTAAGTTTTCTGACTGTCTTCGCTATATGCAGTATCGGGGTATAAAGCACCAAATATGTTGAAGTCAGATGTTGAATGCTTGACATTCTGTTGATATAAATTAAATAAGGAATCAAAATTAATTGTTGTGGAGCAACAGGGCAGCGCTTTCTTCTTTAAAAAAACCCTTCTACTGTATAACACTGATGAAAGATAACATTAATGCAACACAGACACCAGCTAATTTGTAAGGAGGAATAAGAACAATAATGTCTTAATCTCCCAACACTGAAGGCGTAGCGCCCTCTTCTGTCCATGGCTTTGTACTGAATGTACTCCTGACTCAGTTTTCTCCAACATCCTGGCATCATAGTCATTGGCCATAAAGGAAGGATCCATTCATTCTGCAACTTGAAATCTTTTTTGGAATTTAAATAACGTGAACAAGTGACAGTTCCTTGATATATTTATTCTGAGTAAGATTGTTAAACAAAGTAACAGTTGGAAAGTGCAATGATAACCACATTGTAGTTAGTTATTGTATTTGTTATTATCCTTTTTTATAATGACATATAGGAAATTCATAAAAGACTTTAATATAGTTTCAGTTAAGTGACTAAACTATAGTAAAATTTAGGCAGACGTTAAAGTAAACAGTTTGCTTTTCAAAAGAAAAAAACATTACCGGGGACTCCTCCCCTGAATTATCCCGCTAAAATATCTGTCAGTCAACCTTTAATTACCTGTCAGTCACCCTATTTAAACTGTAGCCAGCTTCCTAATTCTCGTCTTGCTTTTCAGTTTGTGGTTACCACGCAGACTTGCAGAACCAACCTTAAAACCAACCTTTCTTTCAATCAGGATAAAAAATGACTACTCACCTGAGGCAGCTATCGTTTTCAAATGATTCAGATGAGGAAATTCTCTCCTTCTGGCTCCCTTCAACAAATAATCCACCAAAAAAACCTTCAAACAAATCCGCCCATCCCGCTTCTCCTCCATCTGACAATGCTGCTGCTTCAACCTCTGCTCATCCAGCTGTGCCCGCTGCCATTTCTCTTCGCCGCTCTAAAAGCACCAGACCGCAGGATGATTCTCCAGCGCAACTTTATTACAAGGATTGGCCCATCAACAAACTCCTAAAAGCTCTGTTTAAAAAAGGATTGCCCATTGAAGTAGGAAGCAATCAGGCTGCTTTATTTATTTCATACTGCAATTCCATATCAGCCGAGCCTGTTTTTCCCCCTCAAAAGGCACAGCAGAGATCCAAACTTGTCAGTCCATGCTCTGCCCCTGCAGCTCAAGTTCCACTCGCTTCTTATTCAGCTTCCACAACCCCTCAGTTCTCAATTTCATCTGATCCTGCCTCCGATTTGCATTATCAGATTTTTAACGATATCAAGCAACTCATTCATCCTCTTTCCACCTCCATTTCTACAGTATCTGATCACCTTGATGCGCTTGATAACAGAATCACTCGCTTAGAACCAGCAGACATCTCAGCATCATCAGGCTTCAGCCTTGTCCACACCTGCTCTCGAGCTGCCAATCTTCACTAGCAACTGCCTCTAGTTCAGGATCCTCCGCTGCTTCAGTAGATCGCCGCCACTCCCTCGCTCCTCAACTGAGACACAGTATCATCGAAGATTGCTCATTTCAGATGTCTAGCTCCTTCAGCTCAACCTTTCCCTCTCCATTCAGCGATCTCGTTTCCAACTAAATTAATCTTTTTGCAATCTTCTGTCTTTAGCTCATGATTATATGGCCAATGCCCTCGCTCCTTCTACCCGCTCGTCCTATTCAACCGGCTGGTGCACTTTCACAACCTTCTGCAAGCAACATCACATCTCCCTTCAGCCAGGATTTCATTCTTTCTTTTCTCATTCATGCAAGTTGCATCTCTGCCTGGGAAGTATGAAAACATATCTACCTTCCCTGACCTCCTCTTTCTATCCCTGCTGTTCGCCTTCTATTTAGGGGAATGGCAAAAAGTCTCCACCGAGCGGTTAGATTAGTCTAAAAAAAAAAAAAAAAAAAAGTAAAAATTCTAATCAAATATTGTAACGAATCAGTAACTTTCTTTTCAACTAACAATTTCTCTCTATTTTGCATTGGTGGGGCAGTTGCAGGGAGCCGGGGACCTCTTTTGGGGGCAAGTGAAGCTCACTTCCCAACCTTCCCAACGTGTCTACGTCACCTCACCCTCCAAGAGGAAAGTTCCCTCTTGCCAGAGGGGACCCTCGGCCAATAACAATATTTTGTTTTCCATTCTCCTGCTAATCTATTCATTGCACCCGTGTCAGTCTCCCCCTTTGGAGAACAAGCTGCTCCCAACTTTCGGGCTATTCATTTGACTCACTTATCATAGGTGGCTCTTCAGCTGGGGGGGGGGGACCCCTGGCCCTCTTTATGTGTTTATTTCTTATTCTCTTTTCCAGCACTTTTGTTCTCCCTCGTAGTTCTGTGAGGCTCTCCATGCGCCTCGAGCGTCAGCCAAGTCTGAACTCTCTCGACTAGATGACTCAGTAAGCCAGGGATACCTTGGTTCGTTCTCCTATCCTTCCTTAGTTTCCCTTTGGGGTAAGTTCCTCGCTTAACAGCATTGGAGGTTGATCGGTTCGGCCTCACCTCAGCGAGGGCGGTTCTCCGAGTAGTCAAGGGGAAACCCCATTTCTGTTATGAAGTCACAAGCACTTTGTCTTTATTCTAGTAGTCCCTTACGCAGGCCTGGCTCCTGCCTCGTGAACTTTTATTAAAGAAATGCCAGCGTATTTCTTCCACTTACTCTAGTCCTATGATTTAGTCTGCAGTACGATGCCTTGATAATGTTTAGCCAGTTTGGGGATGCAGTCAGAACACACACTCCCAGTGCAGCCTATTCAGATCAACGTGGATGCTGTATCCCTGAGACACTGGAAACCAGTGAAGCTTAGTAATGTAACAACACTGTGATTTTTTTTGTAATCAGGGCTTATCTCTTTATAGACTACAAAAGATTAGTAAAATGAATGAGGCTTAAGAAGGTGTTGCACTCATTGTCCGAATACTCGCATTGTCAATGCAGTCATGAGAGCTTGTGGAGCAGGAAATGGAGACTCCATAAAGAAGCCATTTCACAGAATTCAGATTCTGGTAATTCCAACGATGGAAGCATAAATGGTAGCAAAAACAGGGTTTCAATAGTTTTATAGTTTTTGAAGCTTTCACTAAAAAAAGCCCTGTAACCTTGTATATAATTTCACCTGATGGCAATGATGAAATTACTTAAATGTGTCAGTAATTTAAATTGTAGTATGTCAGCTTTTTTGTTTTCTTTTTGCTCTGCGTATTTTCTTAATGATCTCCACTGTTAAATTGTTTAGGCCCAGCTTGTATCATTTATATTGTTATAGTATTACTGTGTCAGTCGTAGCCTCATAGTATATTTTAGTAGTAAGCTTGCTCCAGCTGTGTATCTTGTAATTTGGCTGTTGTCTGGATGGTTTCCTGTGACATTCTAAATATTTTTTTTTTAAAGAAGTCTTTATTCGAGGTGATGTATACCTATTGTCCAGCCAGCTGTCTCCATAATTGCAATCAATGTCTCACAGTGATTTATTTGTTTTAATTTTTAAAATGAAACTGCCCTATGGACATTATCTGCTACTCTCTGGACATGAATTTACTGTATGGACTTTGAAGATTCCAGGGCTGTCTTTTGAAGAGTGCAGAAGTGTCCTGGCTGTTTTTTAACATTCCATGCAGTGTTAATGTCAAATAATTTCACATAGTTATCAGTTTTGATTATATGTTACTTTTTAAAAGCTGCTAAAGTACAATGAAGGCACAAGCTGAAACATTTCTCTACTAGACTTAATTTCCCCAAACTAAGTAATGGATGTGTGACAGTAGACAATTATGGTTTATTGCTTATCTTTAGTCTTTTCAAGCTTTTTGGTCTGTACAAGTCATCAATCCTAACAATGCATTTTAGTGACTCCTACTAGCAGTAGCTAATAAACCATGGCATCCATTCAATTGAACTAAACATTGGCAGTCTGAATATCATAGTCATTTAAACCACATTATTGTAATGCAAACATTTTCCATGATGAGGGAGGGAAAACACAAGGGATGAAGTCCAGAACCACTTGTAACTTTTCTCATGAATTAAATACATTTATGTTCTCAAAGCAGAACCATCCCATTAACTATTTCACTGCCTCACATTTTAAAGCTGATGCTCTGGTAAAGCTGTAACTGTTGCCTCTTTGAAATTAGGAACTGAGGAATTCACTTTTTTCAAACATGAAAAAGTTAAGTATACTGTATTCTTATAAGCGTTTCTCATGTTTGATCGTTTTATCTACAGTATGAATCAACTTTATTCATTTCACTCCTAAAAAGTATGCCAACCTACACTCCTATAGAAAAAAATGGTGTTATTTTGACCACAGTGGTAGCATTAGCTGCTTTATACCTCGAGGCAGTATATTTATGTCAAACTTATATTCTGATGATAATCTAGAACTGCTTGTCCAAGTTGGATGAAACTTGCTTCTGTGTTTGGGCCATGTAAAAAATAAATATAGTAGTATATCATCTAAATATGTTGTTTTAATATAGTATTAATACTGGAGGGATAATATATTGTAGATAAACATGCACATCAGTATTAAATCCTTGACATGTTACTGATTCATAGAGAGCTGTCTCAGTAACTGAAAAAGTACAAATTTATTTTAGTGAGTGGTTGTTTCTCTTTTGTACCTGCAGACGGCACTGTTTTCAAATACTGCTCACAGCAGGTCTAGGACCCAGTTGTTATTTAACCATAACTTTGAACAGCTTTTTTTGAGAAACTGATCTGTCAGTTTGTGCAACATGCTTTCATGTTGATTAAGTAATTTTGCTTTTTTTAAAATGTATTTATTTACAAGTATTCCAGCACTATTCCAAAATAATGTGGCGTGTTCCAGCTAATAACATAAACAAATCAAAATAATGTGCACTCTTGACACATTAGAACAAAGATCAAATTATTTTTAGGTCCTGTCAAAGTATTATTGTAATGTGCCCGATGCATTTCTGTTCATACCATGGGTCTGTTTTTTCTTAATGTTTGCTGTACAATTCAGGTGCTGTCTAACCTTTGTTGTAATTTTGCATGCAGTACAGAGATAGTGGTTCTAGGGGGCAGCAGGGGAGCATTTTTGTATCTATGCTTGGTTTGTGTTAAAGATACAGTATGATAGTATAATCTTCATTGTGTTGTACATGCAGTATTTTTCAATTATAAAATGGTTTGTCTTACCTGAAGAGGTTTGTGTGCTGGGTTTGTCCATTCTCTTGTTTTCCAATTTCGCACACACCCATATTTGAAAACAAGGTATTGGATTTAGGTCCTGGAAAATTCCTGCCATCAAAGTGCTACTTGAAAATAACACAGACTTGTTTTTAAAAAAAAAAAAAACTGCAGGAATAAACAATTACCTGCTCACCACAATAAAAGTAACTCATCATTCATATACTGCCACCTTATGTTTTTTGGAGTTGGTTGATATTTTAGTAATTTAAACATGTGTTTGTACATCTTGTATTCTGTTATTGTAGTAGTATTACCATAAAATAAAATTTTAAAAAAATTCAAATGGATGAATAAATAGCCTATGCAAAATGCTGGAATGACTGTTCGGAATGACCAGGTGATAACAAAACACTGGTTGTGACAGCTCACAACCAGAGCGGTCTTGGTATTTATTTTCAGTAGACTTTTTTTTTTTCTTTTTTTTTTTGTGATCAAATGTTTATTAGTGAATTTATATAACACTTACAACAATAATAATAATACATCAGTAGCAATTCCCCAAATTTTCAATTTTACCCCCAAACCCTCCCATAAGGGACCTCACTAACTAAATCAATCAGAGATAGCTGGGGAAAGTTCTGCAGCTGATCTCCAGGCCTGCACAGTCCTCTGTCCAGCGCCATGGACCTGAGCAGTAGACAATTCCATATAGATGATGTCTAGAAAAGAGAGGGTCCATTGATGGTAGGGGAGGGAATGTGCAGGTTACCAGCCAGCCAGATCAGTTTCTGCTGTAATAGTAGGACAAGGGAAGAGTCATCATTCAATAATAATACCTTAGCACAGCAAGGGATAGTCTTCTCAAGAATAGTAGAGAAAGCTGAAGAGACCCGCTCACAAAACCCAGCTACGTCCAGACACTCCCAGACCATATGTATAAAGGAGCCAACGGTATCCAGGGGACAAAGCACACATACAGGGCTAGGGATAAGTTTCATTTAGTAACGTTTGCGAGGAGTTAAATAAGTCCTATGAACATAGTTAAAATGAATCATCTGATGGTTTGGATTTTTGGAGGCTGAGTTTAGATTATCCCAAATCGTTTCCCAGCAGATTCCTTCATTTTCAGAAGATAGATCTCTATTCCATATAGTGTTAACCACCAAGGGTTTGTATGATGCCTTAAGTAAATGAACATAGAGGAAACCAACCCTTTAGTTTTGCCCTTTGTGTCTAATATGTCATGTAGTGCATGTGATGGCAAATCTGTCCCCCAGGGAACCCCATAGGTGCTCATTGCAGAGCCAAGTCAAAGGGAGAAAAAGAAAGAAGTACCTGGTAAGTTATACTGTAGTTGTAAGTCTTGGAATGTGCAAAGCTATTTATCTTTGCAAATATCTGCTAAAGTGTGTATCCCCTTGTCTCTCCATTGTGGAAATGAAAACGGACAACCACCTGAAAGGAGTGCAGAATTATGAAAGATAGGTGAGTGAGAGAACCATTGCATTTGGAATTTTTTCCGCTAAGTGCCAAATCGTAATTAAATGAGAGATTATGGGGCCAAAGTGTAGTTGACATCGTTTGAGAGGAACTGCAGAATAAAGTAGGTCTTGAAATCTATATGGAGATACTAGGGTTTTCTCTAACGGTCGCCATTAGACAGGAGCCAAACAGTGATCGGGCAGAGCACAAATGCCCAAAAGTAGTACTTAAAGTTTGATAACCCCAGTGGATTTCTCACGCTGCAAGGTAGAGCATTTAAGACGCAGGCGTTTCCCCCTCCATATAAATTTAGAGATCATGGAGTATAATTTATCCAAATATCCAGTAGGAGGAGAGAGTGTAAGCATAGAGCTAAAAAGAAATGTATGTGTGTGCAAAATATTTTTTTATTGTGATACAAAAGTTAATTAAACAAAAAAAAAGACATTTGTTGGTTGCATAAGTATTCAGCCCCCTGAGTCAATACTTGGTAGAAGCACCTTTGGCAGCAATTACAGCTGTGAGTCTTTTTGGGTAAGTCTCTACCAGCTTTGCACATCTGGATCCTGCAATTTTTGCCCATTCTTCTTGGCAAAATTGATCAAGCTCTGTCAAGTTGGATGGGGACTGTTGGTGAACAGCAATTTTCAAGTCTTGCCACAGATTCTCAATCGGATTGAGGTCTGGGCTTTGACTGGGCCATTCTAAGACATTCAGGTTCTTGTTTTTAAACCACTCCAGCGTAGCTTTGGTTGTGTGTTTAGGGTCATTGTCCTGCTGGAAGGTGAACCTCCGCCCCAGTCCCAGGTCTCCTTTAGACTGAAACAGGTTTTCCTCTAGAATTTCCCTGTATTTGGCTCCATCCATCTTGCCCTCAATCCTGACCAGTTTCCCAGTCCCTGCCGATGAAAAGCATCCCCATAACATGATGCTGTCATCACCATACTTCACCGTGGGGATGGTGTTCTCAGGGTGATGAGCAGTGTTGGTTTTGCGCCACACATAGCGTTTTGCGCTGAGGCCAAAAAGTTCAATTTTGGTCTCATCAGACCAGAGAACCTTTTTCCACATGTTTGCTGTGTCTCCTACATGCCTTTTGGCAAAATCCAAACGGGATTTGATATGGGTTTTTTTTAGGCAATGGCTTTCTTCTCGCCACTCTTCCATAAAGCCCAGCTTTGTGGAGCGTCCGGGTTATAGTAGTCCCATTGACGGTTTCTCCCATCTCAGCTGTGGATCTCTCCAGCTCCTTCAGAGTTACCATTGGTTGCTTCTCTGACTAATACCCTCCTTACCTGGTCACTGAGTTTTGGTGGACGGCCTTCTCTAGGCAGAGTCGCGGTTGTGCCATATTCTTTTCATTTTTTAAAAATGGATTTAACGGTGCTCCGGGGGATGTTCAAAGTTTGGGATATTTTTTTTATAACCCAACCCTGATTGGTGCTTCTCCAGAACTTTATCCTGGACTTGTTTTGATAGCTCCTTGGTCTTCATGATGCTGTTTGTTTAGATATGCTCTCTAACAAACGCTGGGGCCTTCCAGAAACAGGTGTATTTAATCTGAGATCATGTGACACTTTAATTGCACACAGGTGGACTCCATTCAACTAATTATGTGACTTCTGAAGGCAATTGGTTGCACCAGAGCTTATTTCGGGGTGTCACAGCAAAGGGGGTGAATACTTATGCAATCAAGACTTTTCAGTTCTTTATTTGTAAATAATTTTGAAAAATATGTAGATTTTTTTCCTCACTTCGACATTATGGACTATTTTGTGTAGATCAGTGACAAAAAATCCTAATTAAATCCATTTTAATTCCAGGTTGTAATGTGGAAAAGTCCAAGGGGGGTGAATACTTATGCAAGGCACTGTACTACCCATGAGCACCATCGCGGAAGGATTGGCATATAGTATTTTAACCATATTAATTAACTCAGTGCCCAGACCCAAATAGTCTAGAGCCGTGTCTATAGTCTAGAGGGTGTCAATGTCTATAGCCATGTGAATGATATGAAGAAGTCGACGAACATTATCGGAGGCTAGGCCAGTCTTAATAAAACCTGTTTGATCATGATGAATTAGTTTAGTCATATGGGCTTCCAGGTGGCGCGATAACACCTTGGCATATAGCGTAATCAATGAAAGAGGTTGCTAGCTCTCACACATAGTGGGGTCTTTATCTTTCTTCAGTAATAAGGAAATAATAGCCAAATTAACATCTCTGCGAAAAGAGCCCTTGTCAATAGCAGTTTGTATCATTTCCAAAAGGAGAGGTCCCAATTGATTCCAGAAAGTTCTGGTGGAATACCTTCAAACCCAGGGGTTTACCTTTACTCACGCCTCCTTCAGTTCATCCAAAGAAAATGGGGCGCCAAGTGTAGCTGACTCAGCTGATGAAAGGCGTGGTAAATGATTTTGAAGAAATTGCATGCGTTTATCTTTGTCATATAAAGTGTCAGCTGTACAGATTAGAATAAAAGGAACGAAATTCAGAGTTTATTTGTACAGGGTCGGTCAATGTATGTCTTTGAGTGGATTTGAGAGACCGAATGTCTGTGAAACGTTCATTACAGCAGAGTCTCAAGGCTAGAAGGTGGCTACCTCAGCTAGCATTAAAGTAGTAATGTTGTCAAGCTCTATGAATAAGAAACTCTGAGATTGAGTTATTTTTTAATAAGGTCTAATTCCACCTACACGGTTTCAGAAAATGAGTTTTGTAGTGCTTGTTCTAAAATGGCTTGTTTAGTCTCCAGTTCTTTAATTTTACTGAGTCGTGATTTGTTGAGATTAGAGGCAAATAGAGTTGAAGCACTGTTAATAAATCCCTTAACTGAATCCCAGTCACCGAGTCACTGTTAAAGCCGAGGAATTCATCCAGTCTAGACTGTAATGTAGTTTGAAATGATGCATTCTGTAAGTGTGGTGTTGAAGCGCCGTCGTGTGGCTCAAGTGGGAGTGTCAGCAATTACAATGAGCAGACATTAGCATGATGATTTGACAGTGATATTGGGAGTATTTCGGCATTATGTACTTCAAAGAAAGTTGACTTTGATGCAAAAATGAAGTCAATCCTAGAGAAGGATTTATGTCTGAATTCTTTAATTGAGGGGTTAAACACACTCTCAGCAGCGCTGCAGTGGTGAGTTGCTCTGCATTGCAATGGTGCTGCCCTGATCTGTCCAAAACAGTGCTCATCACCACGTTCATGTCAGCACTGAGGATTAAACTGAAATCTAACAGTACTTTGGTCAGTGAATTCAAGAAGTCTGCATCAAATATGGTGGGGGCATAGACTGAAACAACGGCGATTTTTCTACCCGAAATAACAGTCTTCAAACAGGCCTCTCTCCCATCGCGACCCCCCTCTGAGCCCAAAATAGTAATCTGAAAACTGCGACACAATAAAATCAGCTCCCCTTTCGTTTTATTTTCTGCCGAGGCAGAAGCCGTCGTGTAATAGTATTTTTTAGCCAGCCTAGGAATGTCTTGTTGTTTCAAGTGGGACTCCTGAATGATGCCAACATCTGTCTTCTTTCTACGCAGTAAATCAAGGCAAGCAACACGCTTATTAGGGGAATTTAAACCAAGCACATTCCGATATATTAGTCATGGGAGTCAAAGATAAGCTCACAGGTCATGATTTCCATTACATGAGAGTAGATGTTAAAACTTCATGCTGATTTGAACTTGGCTCTCGCCAAGATAAGCACCAACTAAGACGTAGCTTCACAGTAAACTAATGTGATCCATATGTGTCTCCATCCATTTGCGCTTCCTTCCATATGATGATGTAGATATCCTGTCTGGTGTTGATGGCTGAAGTGTAATGCTGGCTCCAGGGGTCAGCTTATTGCCTCCCTAGCGCATCAGCACATACAACGGCTGCGATGCTGGCTCCGGGGATCAACCATAGTGCGGCCTCCCCAGCGCATCAGCATGACAACCGTTTGGATTGAGCTAAGTAGGGTACATCTCTGGGGTCTTCAAGTGGGCACCTTCCATCCTCGGTGTTTCATCGACTAGCCCACGACACCTCAAGAGGGCTCGACGGTGATTCTGGCATCCCAGCATCACCCCCCTCCGTCCCCTACTCAACTCAGCCCAGCTTACTTACCTGTACATCAGCGTTTCTTTCTTTCTATTGTGCTTGAGATCCCCAGCCAGAATCTTTCCGTCTCAACCACAGCCAGTTGCTGCTCCTCTCTGCTGCTTCAGATAAGTTCTTCACTGTGCGACGCAACTCTTGGCCATTGAATCCGACAGCTCTGAGAAACCGGGTTGTAGAGTGTGCCACAAATCCTCGACAACCCACTTCCACTGGGTAAACCCGGACTCTCCATCCTCGCTGTTCCGCTTCAGTGGCTAGTTGAGCATACCGCAGTTTCTTCCTGTCATACGCCTCATCTACAGCATCCTCCCATGGCACTGTTAACTCTACCAGGTGAACAAGGCGTGCTGATCCAGACCACAAGACAATATCTGGTCGAAGGTTAGTGGTGGCAATCTCAGGTGGAAAAATAAGCCGTTGACCAACATCTGCCAGCATTTTCCAGTCTCTAGCAGCTTCCAGTTGTCCTGGGTGAGGATTGGTTTTAACACCTTTTCTTGGTGGTTGCTCTCCTGGGCGTAGGAATGTTGTCTTTTGTGTGTAATGTTTTGATGGAAAAGGTGGCAACTTATTGGTCATGTTATGCTTGTCTTCCAATGCTAAGGCCAAACATCGCAGCATCTGGTCATGGCGCCAAGTAAACTGTCCTTGGCTAAGAGCCACCTTACATCCTGTCAAAATGTGCCTTAATGTTGCAGGTGATGAACACAAAGGACATGAGGGATTCTCTCCTACCCAGAGGTTTAGGATCTGTGGTGATGGGAGAACATCATATGTTGACCTTATAAGGAAACTGATCCTGCTCTGTTCCATTGACCATAGGTCTTGCCAGCCAATCTTGCGTTGTTCCACACTCTCCCATCTCATTCATTCTCCCTGCTTGGCCTGGGAAATGGCCTTTACACACCTCATCCTCTCCTCCTGCTTTTGCACCTCGTTGACTACCAGCTTCCTCCGTTGAGCTGGGGCTGCCTTGTGCCATGTAGGAGGCGCTGAACTGAGACCAAGACCCCCTCTTCCATGCTGAACTTGCCCCATGATATCACCAATTCGAAGGGCAGCCTTTGCATCCTCCACAGCTAAATAGATAAATGGATGTGGTGTCCTGAGATCAGCTCAAACAGCACTAGCTCAATCGGAATACAGCAGAACAGCACAACAGTCATCTTCAAGATACAGCAAAACAGTACAGTATTAATTTTATCGAGGTTCTTCCCTCCCCTTCCCAGGTCGCCACCATACCTTGCCCACCCCTACCCATCCCCCTGAACCCATGCATCCCTCCTCCTCACCCCTCCGTCTCTCTTCACTTATTTAATAAAATCACACAAATGATAATAATAATAACAGAACTAACTTTAAAGTAGTTAAAAGAAACATTTCGAGAGTCACCCCCTCCCTGGTATTAATGCCTGTGAAGTGCACGCAGCGATACCTATCTAAACTAAACATCCCTTACACCCTAATAATAAAAGTTAATAATCAGCATTAATAAACAACATTCCACATTGGATTACTTAAACAGCAGGCCGTAGTGCGGTACAGAAAATAAAGGTAACAGTTACTCATCTGCGATCGAGTCCTCCTGCTGTGCAGCAGGATCAAAATTGAGAGCTATCCTAGGAAGAAATGGCCCTAGGCTGGTGAGACGTGCCAGGAATTTCTCCACTTCAGCAAGAGATCCGTATGATAGCTTTTCACCTTCGTAGGAAATCTTCAACACTGCCAGGTAGATCAGGAAAGTGTCCACTCCTCTGGCGAAGTTTAGCTCTGACCTCTGTGAAAGCCGCCTTCCTGTTGGCTGTAGCAGGACAGTAATCTGCAAAGAAGCTGATGTGACGGCCCACCACTTGTATAGGATGCGATTTCCGAGCACCCTGCAGGATAGCTTGACGATCCAAGTACCGCAGTAATTTAAATATTAGCGTGTGTGGTTTATTAGAGGCCTGTGCAGCTCCTGCAAACACGCGATGTCCTCTGTCAATCTCCATCAGGGATGTTGAAGTGGACGAGGCAGGATCCAGGCTGGAGATCCACAGGGGCAACATCCTTTGGAGATATTGGATTGGATTATTTCCCTCTTGCCCCTGTGGGAGATTTACCACACACACGTTGCAACGCCTTGAACGGTCCTCCAAATCGTTAAGCTTGTCTTGGAAAGTGTCTACACGGTCATGGCAATGGTTCATCCTTTTTCACCTGCCTCATGTCGGTTTCTGAAGGATTCCATCTTTGCAGTGACTTTTATCATCGTTTCAATGTGTGCATCCAGGTCTGTTCTCATGGGGCGCAGGAGCACCCCATTATCATGCATTACCTCCCTAACTGGCCCCACAGCTTCTGACAACCCGTGGAATACATCAACCTGCGCCGCCACTGCTCGCTCGATGGGGCCATCTCGTCTGGGGATGAAGCCTTGTTGAAGCGCTTCCCATCGGGAGTTGTTTGGGGAGGAGTCGTGAGATCTGTTCAATGTGGAACAAAGAAAAAATAGGAGAATTTTTGTGTTAAGTATAATATAACTTTAATAATGAGGGTATTAGCCAGAGGTCTAGTGAAGTGCAGCCATCTCGCGCGAGCGTCACCAGAAGTCCGCAGTAGACATTTTATGAAAATCTTATGGTGTCTAAAAATGCAAAAATAAAACATGTCTAAAACCAGTAGGCCATTGAGTTCATTCATCCCAGATGCCACTGCTGGATGTGACAGCTGGCGGACCGTATCCTAGCAACTGAGAATAATAGGTGCATCTACTGCTACCATCAGACCCCAAAGAATGAAGACACTAATTCCCGGGACTGCAGCCAAAAATGTAAACATACCACCAAGCGGGATAAATCACAGTTGCCTGAAGCAGTTTGAAATGCTGAAAAAGTACTGAAAGTTATTTCAAGTTATCCAGGAAGATAGGAAACAGCACAGCAAGGTCTGATAGATCTTGTAGGTTTTGTTAAAAACTAATATGGGTGTGATACTGGCTCTTTAAAAAAGTTGACATAAAACTTTCACCTGAAACCTTAGAGAGGTTAAATGCTAAGAATATATACATATGTTCTTGCATATAATATAGTTATAATATCTTCATCAACAACAACATGTATGCTTTGATCATAATACATGCAAGTATAGAAAACAATAAATGATAAGCTGTATGCATCTGTTTTAATAAGTATTGTCATCTTCGTAGTTGCAGGGGATACTTAACCCTATAAATTGTATATCAGTATGTCAGGTTTTCAAGTCTCTCACAGACCAAATGCCAGCTAAAATAAACTTGGATATTCAATGGAATTTTCCAGTAGCAATATAGGAACTTTCCACTATCAAAGCATCAAAGGGAAACACTGACACAGCTCATGAAATGGCATTATCTGTACAAATTAGTTTTACGGCTCCCTGTTACATTTTTTGCTACATTTCAGAGATCCTGAAACTGAAATCTGAATGTATAGTTTGCCTAACCCTAAATGAATCTCTAGTTGTATCTATTCAGTCTTGTTTATCCCCACTAGAATGTTCTTAATTTGCACATTAATCTTTGCACCCTGCTGCATTTTGTATTAAATGGAAAAATTCTGGTTTTAATGAGTGTGATGAACCTTGTAGTATGGGTCATAAACATTAGTAAACATAAACATTACAATTGTATCGTGCGAGTCCTGTCGCACGAGTAGCATTTGTTATTTTTCTCTTACTTTTATAATTACTTTCTCCTTCTCCACACCCGTTCTCCACTCACCGAACACACAACCCAGAGGGAGTGCATCTATATATGCGATTGTGCCGGGATTCAATTGCTAATTAATTATCCACTTGAATCCCAGCACGTGAACTAATTTGTGCAATCCCCGTGCTCACATACTATTACACACTTTACTCTGCTTGTGAAGTGATTGTGCAATCCCCGTGCCAAAACACAACTATATATTTTAAATCACTCGTGCTACACAGACTCATTGACTCATTTATATCCTGTGCACCAATACCTATACACCAACATTAACACACCACACGCAACATATAACACATAATACACACATGGGCGGGGCACACTGCCACAATAGTATCTTTGTCAACAACAGGCCTAGTTATATTACTGATTCTGAAAAGCTCATAAACAATGGAATAACCACTAGAGGTGTGAATAATATCTTAAAAATAGGAGAATCACAAACCATGGGAATGCTTTAGTATCAGAGGAAATGCAGGACAATTTACTATTTCCCGGCACTGAGTTCATTTAGATTTTTCACACAGGAAATTCAGGATTGCAAAGATTGGCCTTTATAGGCCCCAAAAACTAGTCTTCATTTTAAAGATTCAGAAAGTTGTAGATCCCAAAGGATGGAAATTGCATAACTTTATTTTTGTTGCCTTTTTTTGTGTTTGTGAGACAAGTGTTTGTTTCAATCCGTTTTTAAAAAAATGCAACATGATTCAAGTACAGTAGTCCATCGCATATCCGCCCATCACATATCCACCCTAAGCATTTTATTATTATTATTTATTTCTTAGCAGACGCCCTTATCCAGGGTGACTTACAATTGTTACAAGATATCACATTATTTTTACATACAGTTACCCATTTATACAGTTGGGTTTTTACTGGAGCAATCTAGGTAAAGTACCTTGCTCAAGGGTACAGCAGCAGTGTCCCCCACCTGGGATTGAACCAACAACCCTCTGGTCAAGGGTCCAAGAGCCCGTACCACTACTCCAGACTGCTGCCCCATCCGTCATGATCAATCTCTTCAACGTTAGTTTATTATTGAACAGAGAAAATTAGTTCTGAGATTGTAGATCCTACCAACGTTTTTGTTCACTGTGTTGTATGTGCTCCGTGTGCAACCACTGCTGGTAGTGTGACGTGAGCTGTTCAGTGTGCTGATATGTAAATAAATCCTGTTCGCCTGCAAGGCTGTGACAGAGACAGAATGATTCTTAGTGATAAATCTCCCTCCTGACCTGTGAGGGAGGTTGCTGTGTAAAGGGAACAGTGCCCTGGACTGGATGGCCTGACAATTCATTCCCAGGGTTAGGTGGAAGTCGGCCATCTAGAAAGGGGGCACAGCTGCGGTACATTAAGTCATTGCTCCAGAGGGAAAGCGATGTGACAACCGCGGATTGGAGGAGAAACAGCTGCACTCGCTAACCAAGGAGGCGTGACTAAAGGTACAAAAGGGGATGTGGCTAGGTGATCTGTTCCTTTGTTTATGGTTAAGAGAACGCTAAAGGATGAGCGGAATATTACCGTGAGTGTTTAGTGCTTGTTTGTTTTGTCGGTTCTGATTGTACTGTTTGTTATTTATTAGACGGCTAACACAATCCGGAGCTGTCGCTACAGGCCAGCACAAACCCAGACGACACTTCACCAATAGTCACGGATAAACTGTAATTCACCACGAGCACAATAACAATCACTCTGGACTTGTGAACGTGTGTCTTTGTGTGTGTTATACTATGTTTCATTATTTACGAACTGTGTCTTATTATTTCAGGACTGCAACCCGGATTATTCTTTGTGGTCGCCAGACCAGGATTATAAAAATAAAACCAGTTTGGATTGTGAACTTTGTTGTCTGTCTTCTGTTTCACAATCACATCACCACTACACCTGCGCACTGCAAACCACTTTGCCACAGGGGCGTATCAACCTCCATCTCGATTGCCTGCCTGTCTCTCAGCAGCAAATGCACAAACAAGGGATTTAGGGGAGCTCCCTAATAAAAGATGAATCTCAAAACAATAATTGTGTGAATATAGTAATTGTTACAGCTGTGTATAATGGTATTTAAAATAGGATTCATTCATCTGCCTTTTTACATATCCACCCTTAATGGCTTTGCCCACTGGATCCATTCTGTCATGCGTTTTTAACACGCGTAATTGTGATGCGTCAATTAATTTAACAAGCATGTACATTCCCTATTGCACCTTGCACGTTATACGCACGATGGTGATGCGTCAATTTTGGAATCAAAACAAGTTCAATTTTTATCCCTTTTGACGTGCAGTAAAAATGACATTCACCAATGATAATCACTTGGGAAGACACATGGTTTCTTGCAGTTTCCTGAACAAAATGGAAAAACTAATTGTGTGTCACCAAACTTTATGATAAATCCAACAAAGATTACAAAGACTTTGAAAAAAAACATATGGAAAGACATTGCCGTGGACTTGGGCATGAATGGAAGTATTATAAAACATGAAATTATGAACTGATAGCATATATAGATACGTGGATTTTTTGCAGTATAGGTTATAACAAGCATATACTTTTATTTCAATTGTAGTCGAGGAAGTAAATAAACAATGGCCTAATCTAGAGACACATATCAGAGAAAGAAGCTTGATAGGGCAACCAAGAGCGGTCAGGGCCTAACAGTCAAAAAAGAGTACATTGAATACATTACAAGTACGATATTAACGCATCTAGTGAGCAAAGGATTGACACACTGCTTTTTCAGATCAAGGATGATAAGTGACAGTGACAGCCTTTACTCTGGTCCCACTGCAGTCGGATACGCGATGGATTACTGTATATTGTTTGATACTGGCAGATACCAGCATTTAGGCACATCTTTTTACAACATACACTCCTTCCCCCAAAACTAGGATGTATGTGCATGTCATGTGAAATAACTATAAACCACTGCTATTCAATGTGAGGTTAAACTATAATAAACAAATGCTTGACTAATGCCTTTATTAGTGTTAATTCCTAAAAGTTTTTCTACACTATATAATTTTCAGGCAATTTATGTTGATTAAGTTTATCAAAATGCATAGTTTTCTTAGTTAAGGGACCCTTATGCGCTGATCGTGTGTTTAAAATATTCTAATAGAACACCAGCTTGGGAAGTATGCACTTTCTTCTGTAAATGAGATAATCCATAAGAAGTTTATTGAGAAAACTGAGCTAGCCAGAAGCCTGATGGATTGCAGTTCCGCAACGTTATCTTCTCTGTATATGAGCTGTGGGGCACTTAGTTGTTTTGATGGCTTGACAAGAAAAGGTCTGTTACACGGTATTTTGGGATATTTTGGTAACACTGGCTTGTAAAGGTGTATAACATGTATCCTGTAAGTGAAGACCACCTAAAAAGCTAGTAGTGAAGCAAGCAACATGATCTGGTTTAACTTGATATCCATCAACAACCTTTTGGATAGTCAGTTTTGTACCTCAGAAATGGATTGTCCTATAAAATCATGTGAACTTGTCAGGGTTTTTTTTAAAGTCTTAAGTTTCAGTTAGCAGGTAGCAGCACAAAATACTGCAGTATCATCATACCAGCAGCTGGAGATTGTGGTATTGTCTAACTTACTATGAGGTCATGAAAATGATCTACTGTAGGTCTTCTTTAGCTTTGTTGCTAGTAGTTACTATTTGTCGCCAATTTTCCCTGAGATAGGACTTAAACACCTTGTTCTGCCAGTTGAAAGAAATGGTGTATCAAGGTTAATCAAACATTTATCACTGTATGCACATCTTCTAGTGTAGCCTATATGTTTAAAAAATATATGTAAAGGGGCTCCCGAGTGGCGCATCCAGTAAAAGCACTTGCGTAGAGTGCGGGATGCGCCCTATAGTCTGGACATCGCGAGTTCGAGTCCAGGCTATTCCTTTGCCGACCGAGGACGGGAGCTCTCGGGGCAGCGCTCAATTGGCGGCGTCGCCGGGGAGAGGAGAGTTAGGTCGGCCAGGGTCCTCGGCTCACCGCGCACCAGCGACCCCTGAGGTCTGGCCGGGCGCCTACGGGCTTGCCTGTAAGCTGCCTGAGAGCTGCGTTGTCCTCCGACGCTGTAGCTCTTGGGTGGCAGCGGTGAGCTGAGCATAATAAAAATAATTGGCCATTCCAAATTGGGAGAAAAATAAAAATAATTGGCAAGGACTAAATTTATTATATACTGTGTATATATATATATATATATATATATATATATATATATATATATATATATATATATATATATATATATATATATATACCTGTATATATGTAAAATGTCATGGTGTGTTCTATTTGAAAGCATTAAACAACAGCACAATTTAGATCTTCCACTGTTTTAGATCAATTGAATAACCCCTCTTCACCCCGAGCAACCTGCCCCATCACTGTGAAAGATCCGTATTCAAACACTTTCCTTTTTTACCTTGTTGATGGACTTCTACATACTGTACAGCAAAGCTATATCCAAATATTTCTGATCATTATCAGGCAACATTTTTAGAAAAAATAAAAACAGTAACAACTGGTCCAATGCAATTAACTTTTAACTGGTAAAACACATTTCTGGCATAATTGAAATTCATCTAATAAACACTGTAAATGTAGACAGATCTAGTTATCACATCATTAATTTGATGATGATTAAATAATTTTAATGAGACCCACATGTTCTCTTTTATGGCATAAATTAGCATTTTCCTGAAATCCTGTTCCCCAATGCTGTAGCTCTCTGTTTGTATCACTGATTGCTATGTACATGCTCTGATTGGCACAAAGTGAATACAAATTACAAATAAAATACGTTTTCAGAGCCTTGTGATCTAAAAACAGAATCCAAATCCTCAGCATACCATGTATTAGGAATCTGGCCTCATGTGGGGCTATCAGTATGTTTTGTTTGTTCGTTTGTTTGTTTGTTTATTTCGTTTGTTTTCTTGTTTTTTTGTTTGTTTGATTGTTTGCAGAATAGAGTTTACAACTACCACGGTTATTGTAAGACTAGTTTGACCTTTATAATGTTTTTAGATGTTCTATTACAATGGACAAGTTATCCTTTGACAATATAAATGTCATTGTAAAAAAACCAAATGTTATCTAATACATTTTTGCATTTGCTAGCAGGGAAAAGATGAGTCAGTCATTTCAGACTGAAGCCTGTATTCACTTTGGTATGTGTTTTTACAGCAGATGTTCTGTGCAGAGGTTGCCAAGTTATGTAAAACCATCATCTTATCGACAACTGTTTGAAGACAGAGCAAAACATGCATTCATTTTGAGAAATCTGTTATATTTTGCAGCAAAGAGTTGTCAAATACAGACCCTCAAAATCTAAGCATTGAGTACATTAGGAGCCAAGTCTGATCTTTTGAACAAATAATCATTCCATAGTGTGTTCACTTTGACGGAAATGTCAGCATCATTTAACAGTCATTGGGGTCCAGGGCTAATATAAAACTGACAGTCCTAGGAGTCTTTGTGAAGGCATGCTCTACAATTTATAGAAGGATTGCTTAACCCAGATTCATGACTATGATCAATGAAGAAAGATGCTGCTACTTTTATAATAAGTGCTGCCCAAAAGGTTGCAATTGCCTTTCTTTTTGAGGATGGATAAATAGGCTATATCATGCAAATCTTACATCATTCATATTTAGCCCTGCATTTCTGTAAGGAACTTTAGCATTGTTTATAAAGTCACCAGTATGTTTTATCTGTGTGCTGTCTCTAAACCTGAGCAAGGTGCAAATTGAAATCCCCTGTGAAGTGGATATAGTGGAGGCAGTCATACATCCATATGTACATGTGTCACACTTAACAGAGGTATCCATATTTCTGGACATCCACTTATCCAATTGTCAGGAAACTTGGTATTAACATTACTTTGTACAAGCTATTGAGAATATGACATTCTGGAGATACAGAGGGTGTCTGTCTGTCCATACATCTGTCCACCGGTATGTTAAGCTTACTTTCTTATTCTATACTATTGTGTTCATATTGTTTATGTATCTCATGGTTTTCATCATGCTGATACTGAGATGATATACAGCTGTGGTGGGGGCTGTATATTACTGCCATACTAGCTTTGAATGTTTTTACTTTTCCAACTTTCCTTCTTCTGTCTGTATTCTTTAACTCTTGTTTGGAGAATCAATCCAGATCCAAGTGGATTACAGAAATAAATGATAAAAGGGGCTAGCTGTCAGCATTCTGAAATGTAACAAGCAGAGAGTAATGGTAAAGCCAGGTCATCCGTGAAGAGAGTGTCTCACTTTGTGAACTGGTAGTTAATTGCAATGGCTTAACCAAAGCTCATTGTATAGGTGCACAGAAGTGAAGACCAAGCTTTAAAAGTGGCAGCATTTTGTGTGTGTCAGGCTTGAGGAGGACTAGGAATGCTTTACATGGCATAATCTACAGTGCACATTCCAGTCTAGGTAATACACAAAGTGTATGGGCCTAAGGCATAGGTTTAAACAAAATTCATCAAGCTAAAGAGTTCAAAATGGCACTAATGCTGTTTATGAGCGCACAAGAAAAATGGTTCATTGCTAGATGCATTCATCCTTTTAATGTCTAGCCTACTTTTTTTAGTCGGTTTATTTATCACTATATTTGTGAAATGCACGCTTTCAAGTGCTTGATGTTTTCATTAATTTTTTGTAAACTTTTGCTAGTTCTGGATGACCTTTAGTAGATGACCTTCAGTAGATGTGAGCATGCCTAAGAGATGCATCCGTAATATTAAAAAGTAGAAATAAAAAACATATTGAGGGAAAATGTTACCAAGCAACAGGCTGACTCACATTTTGTTTTAATATAGTCATTATAGTTAGCTATGAAACCTTGTATTTTGCACAAGCTATACAATTGAATAATACAAAAAGCCAAAATATACCAAAGCAGTAATTAGAAACAGTCGTACTGCATACCTTGTACTGTCTGCCTCATACCTTCAAATTATCTTTATCTTTGCGCCACATAGCATAGACAAGCTTGACACTGGTCTGAAGGCAATTAAACTACCACAAGAGAACCTGAATTCATAGCTATTACACACTTTATTAAACAAGGGTGTCAATTCTTTTATACAATGTGTTAGGAATAATTTGGCTTCTACTTGAAAATCTATTTTACGTTCACTAATTCACATACTGTACTGTGAATGTAGTTCAATGTAACCTATTTTTGCATGTGTACTGGTCACTGATCTGTTGTGAATGTAAATTACCTTGACCGTCCATCATATACCGCTATTATAATACAACCAATAAAAAATGTCCTTAGCATATGTTATCACATCTGGAAAATTGGATTTCTAAATATATGCAAAACTGTGGCATATATACATACATACATATGCATCCCCAACAGAAGATAGCAATCCCAAAGCACATAAATAAAACACAACAAATCAGTAAGCTAATTGCTAAAGCATGTACCGTTATGACCACTTATTCTTCATTATACATTTATTTTCGTCATTTGAAAGTAGAAAGTATTGCTGTAATGGGAGAATAAAGTCCTCAAGACTGATTAGTTCAGGGACAGGGTAGCGTAATACAACCCTCCCTGGAGGCCCGCAGCCTAATGCAGTACAGATCAAAAGAGCAAGGATCCTATCAGTCCTTATTGGGGACTTGTCAGTAATACAAAACCTCCACACAATTAAGGCTTTGAGCTGGCTTTGCAAGGCCCATGTTTGTGTGTGGACTTGTGTGTCAACCTTTTAAAATATTTTACAGTCTTTTTAAAATAAAATGCACAACCTGTACAGTATACAATATATAATGCATATAACTTTTGTTGTTTTAATATACAGTTTAACTTGTGGAAAATAATGCATAATAAAAATAACGTTCAGAAACTCATTTTAGACTCTGAAAACAATGGGAAAGTGCCACAACCCAGCTGTAAGATCACCATATTCATGAGGCTGGTATGAAGTCCAGAATAGCTTACTGACACCCCGACACATCCAAGAATAATTGAGATGGGCTAGGGGTCACCCAAGGTGGAACATCAATAATTGGACGCCAGTTCTTGTCACTGACAAATCCAGGTTTGAATATACTGACAGGCGTGGCAGGGTCTGGAGACAACATGGCGAGTGTTTTTGTAACAGCGTGTTTCTAAACTGTAGAAATGAAGGATCTGTCATGATGTGGGCATACAGGGAAGGTTAGACCTCCATATCATCCAGAACAACACCCTCACTGCTCTTAGGTACCGAGATGAGATCATCCATCCAATACAGCAACCTTAGTCTGGTGCATTCTGGCTAAACTTCATTATGGTTGATGACAACAGTGCCTGCTGTTATCAAGCAAGGAACATCAATGCAGGAAGCAATCAAGAGGATGGATTGGCCAGCAAGATCTCCTGACCTGAACTCTATTGAGTGTGCTTGGGACATGCTGTAGAGCAAGTTTGTCCAATACATTAGGAATCCAGATGTGGCTTTTAGCATTTTTGAATAGTAAGTAAAAAATTAGTAATAGACACCGGCGTCAGGCACGTGATCTCAATACTCATATTTGCACAGTGTATACATGTGTACTTTGACCTTTTTGTACGTTTGTATGTAAAATGTTTTTTTTTAATCATTGTTTTTTCTTTATTTCCTTGGTTACTGCTTATTAGTAGGACTGTATTTTCTTCACCTGTGCTTATTTCACGACAAATAAATACCTTATTTTTTAAAAATAGGTATTTCAAGATATTTAACGATTTAAACATAGTTATTAGAGCAGAAAAAAAGGGGTTGTCACATTCAAAATTGGTTATTTTTCCTAGTTCTTATACAACCAATGTTCCTAATATTTAAATGCTTACCTGAAAAACAGTAAATGCTAAATTGTAGAATGTTTTGTTTTTTTAATATCAACCTTTTTCACCATCCATGAATTATCAAACAAAATGGAAACATAAATAAATGTAAAAACAACAATGCACATGAAATGTCCCCTTCTGCTAAAATGTTATATAAAAGGTGGATTTAAAATAAAAATCCCTTCCATGTATTTCAATGTGAAGAGATTGCATTGAAATACATGTGAGGCCATTTTTTTGCATTTCGTGTTGCTCGCCACTGCCTCTCTCCAAGTCGTGCTTGTAAAAATCCTCCTTACAAAATGTCTTGACTGAGAGCGAATATCCGGTTTTGAGACTTGCCGCTGCCAAATTTCCCCCCTACAAAAGTATATTAACAAACGTTATTGATACACGTTAAAAACTATTTTAAAAAAAACAGCACTGTCGGTTGTGTGTCAGTATAAAGAGACAAAAGAGTCAAAATGTACTTAAATTTGGTTCAGAGTTTTTCAATGTTACAAATAATAACTGAGCTACGGGTATTTACAAATAAACATTACGATTAAATACAAATAAAAAATGAAAAATATGTTTTATTTTTACTCTGTTGACTCTTAATCACGAAACTGAATTTTCACATTACTCGTTTACAATTACAGTGGGGAACGAAATTGGGCAAGGCGGCGAAATTTGTCATGACTCTGATGTAACGCTGTGTTCCATGTTCAGCTCACCTTGGATGTGTGAGTCAACATTCTCAGCAATGATGAAAGCGGTACTTTCACTTCTGATGAAGTGAAAGTACCGCTCGCAACGGCTGGACACAAACCTAGGAGCTGCCAGAATTCCAAACTGTAAAGACTGCAAAGTTTCACACTGAATGGTGGGCGATGTTTTTTAAGTAAATATACACCAGCCAGCTATGAGGCACCCGAGTAAAATCATACTAATAATTTATTTAGGCCCTTTTACACGTTGTTTTGCCACAAAAAAAAAAAAAAAAAAAAAAAAAAAGCATTTCATCCCTTTTTGCATTTGAAGAAGGTGGGACACATAAAGGTTTATTTCAGACAGTGAATGATTGACACTTGTAGTTGAGTTGAGGGTTCTGTCAAGTTCATAGGGCTGCGGTTTGCAAGGAGCCTTGCAAACAGCCTATCAAATCGACTGGTCAGCCGAAAAGCTTGCGCTGCAACCTCCATTGGTCATGATGGGCTTACGCAGCTAAACTCTCTCAGTCTTGTCAACCTGCTTAAGCTAATTGTATTGTTGAATGTGATTTTATTAGTAATATCACACAAAACTTTATGTATGCAAGCACTTGTCTTCTTGGTATTTGGATAATGACATCACTGTTAAAATTCAAGTTTGATAGATTAGGATTTCAAACTAAGTATAGTGTCTACAACAAATATTCTGGCATTGCTACATTTCTTATTTTCTTTTATATTGAATTTGAATGTTGCAAAGAAAAAGCTACTTATTTGCGCTGTAAAAAACCACACAGGTTCTGCAAATTTAGAACCTCAGGTACTCAAAATTCTATCATAGTATCTTATTCAGAAAAAAAAAAACTATTAACTGAACTTTTGTATTTAAATAAACAAAATATAATAATGTCCTCATGTATTTTTTCTTCAGTTAGAAATTTATTTACATTGTTGAAGTACATTTAACTGTATCGTGTAAGTGTATGTAAAGCATGTTCTACAAAAATGTGTGCATGTGGCTAAAAAGGTGTCACCGTAGCCATACCTGGGGCTTGTCAGTAATTTCTCTTTGGACAACACTGCTATAGAGGGTGACAGCAGCCCGCTTATTGCAACCCAGGACTCTGCAGGAGCTCCTGGATGCCCTAAATCCAAGAACAGGCCCAGCTTCCACAGTAACATGTATGGCGTCTGACTAGTGGGATGTACAGGCATTGTCAAAGTGTGGTTGTGTCTCACAGCAGACATACACAATACTGAACATGACTTTTCCCAAAACTTTGTTTGGTGGGTGTAGCACCTTCAGAGTATAATGAATGAACCTTCTTTTTGTTATGCATCATTTTCCACAAGTTAAACATATTCAGTCATTCAATAAAGGGGCCAGTAGGAAACTTCCCTTTGGTGAAAATCTTGAAGCTAGGAAAAGTTGAGAAGCATACAGTATTTAAATGACAGGAAGGCATTTCATTACGCCACATTACTTCTACAATAACCCATAGCAAGATAATAAGGTAGTAAGTAATCAGATATTTCATTTCATTTGAATAGACCTTGGTACAGGATAAAACAAACTCATCTGGGCACCTAGGCTTAAATATCAGTACTCTTTTATGATAAAATGGTTTTACTGCATTGTCTTTGAATGATATCACCTAGACAGTAGTAGTTTGCACAACATGTGGGAAAAGGATATTAGTCTCGCATTTTGTTTTTTGGGGAGGATCTGATGTTTTGATCATATTGTATTCATTTATTAACTTGCATGGCTAAAAGACATTTTTTAGGTTAATTTTATTTTATGTGTAATAAAAAAAAAAAACATTTTTCTGATATGAACATGATCCCTCACAGCCCACTGACCAAGGTAAGCCCTAGCTACTTTTTTGTGCTTTTTCTTGCAATTTGTACGCTCATTAAAAAATAAATTAATACAAAAAGCTATTCTACACTACTAAATACAGAGGTCTTCAGGTGGTTCCTACGTCTTAACCAAACTGGGCAACAGGTTTTTTTGTTTGTTTAGTTTTTTTCAGTATTTTGCATGCCTGAGCAAGTGATCGTGTTTCAAAGTGATCTGAGCATTATGAAACAAATCTTGTCTCAGTCTGGCTTCTGAACTTCTGAATCTGTTCATGTATAAAATTAAAACATCAGACTTTGTAAATCTTATGCTTAAATGGAAACACTTTGATCTTCCACAGACTGCACGCAAGCTCATAATTATTTACTTGATGCATAAATGAATGGTATTTCTAAATGAATCTCATCATACTACACACCCTGCTAGTATCCTGTAATACCAATTTTTTTGTCACATTATTTTTTGTCACCTCAGCAATTTCTTGTTCTTGTTATTGCTTGGTATTATCAGTGGTATTTTATACTTGTTATCTCAAAGACAACACTATAGTTTAAAAGTTGCTGATGATTCCTGGCACCTAATCACTTCATATGTTCTAGCTCAGCCTCACTCAAATGGTCCAACTGAGAACGTGTTTCTATAGTTCATCTGATTAAAACATTTGTAAAAAAAAAGTACAATAATATAAAACATTAGAAAGCTACCCTGGAGGGCAAGTCATTATCCACCCTTATACCTCATTGCCGTCTTGTTTTTAAACTGAATGCAAGACAAGCATTTCATTAAAGGCATTATGGGTATGTAAGTAAATTTAACAAAGAAAATATTTGCTATCTTAAAAAAAGGGATTTATGTGGAATGTGAGCTGTCATTGTGAGTTTCTAAAGTATTAAAAGACCAAAAAAAAGTAACTGCTTTAAGTAGCGAAATATATATATATAAATATATATATAAAATATTTATATATATAAATCTGAAACCACTTCCCCAGACTGACAAGCATTCCTAACGTGATTAATTCCAGTAATAGACCTCTAGTGTAGCAGGTGCCCAGTCTTAATTATTCAACATGCTGTAAAGTCCTTTACAGTGACAGTTCACAAGGATCCCAATGTAATAGCTTTTCGTTCAGGTCAGACTGTCTCAGCAGCCCAGCCTTTTTGCTAAAGAATTTTTCAATTAGTCGGTAGGCTATATAGCTAACAAAATAGAATTTTAAATCTCACCTGTAATGCAGTTTCATTCATGATATATACATTAAGGTAAAGAAAGTTCTTAGTGTGCTTGCCTTGTCTTCCAAGAAGTCTGTTAGTGCTTTACTTCCTTGGTCATTTCACCCCAGCAATACCTTCAAAGCATCTTACTGGCTACAAAGCCTGTCAATTATTAGGGAAAGCAGCTGGGTGGTTAATGACAGGAAAGAAGGCCTTGCAGGATGAAGTGACCAAGGATGTGCAAGACAATCTGTGAGCAAGGCTTGCATGCAGAAATCTCTTTAACCTTGTGTAGTATCAGATGATGCTTTAAAATGTGTTTCTTTCAAAACTTACCATTGAAACCTATAAAAAAAAGGATGTGCACTGCAGGAAAAATGTATGACATGATTTTGTTAACTACAAACACTTTATAGTCTGTGTACTGTAGATACATTTTTAATTCTGATTTTCTTGATTTCTCTTTTCATTTAAATCACATTTTGTTACTGCTTTTAAAATAGTTCAACATGGCCACATAAACAACTAGACTACTCTTTCTTTATTTTGCTTAATAGTAATGTGCTACTGGTGATGTGCTATACTACAGCCTGCACCTTGAAAACTATCATTAGGTTTGCCTGTGACTGCTTGTTCTGTGCTAAAATTACTTGTAACAATTTCCAATGGCAACTGCTCATTCATGCTGAGCAGGCAGCATGCTAGTCTGGCAACTTTTCACAGCCATTGTCCTGTGCTCAACCCAGTTTTGTACTTTTAGTTTAAATTATACTGCATGCTGGTCATTTCTAAGCTGCTGCAGTGATTTAACCATATATTCCATTTTTATTTTTATTTCATTTTGGCTGGCACCGGTAGGTTTCAGTCATACAAACGCTAATTGTGACTATTTAAATTTTTGATTGCATAACAGTTAAAATGATTAAAGTAATATCGCTCATAGTCATGTGGTGCATGCGTTAAAATACAAAAACTCAAGCCAAGTCAACTTGAAGCGCTGGGAAGTTCAACTATGGGTCGAGATGTTATTGCATTGCTGCCAATAGGCTACGAAAGAGTGCTGCAGCTCCCTCATTTTAGAGGCACAGTACTGTGTATGTTGGCAGGGTCTTTTGATTTGTCTTTATTGATCCTTAATCAGATGCTGATGTTTTAAACTGTGAGATTTTGCATAAGATGCAGGAGTCTTCCCCCAGGACCCTCTTCTAATGAGTGGTGTGTCCCACTGGGTATTTTCTAGGTTAAACAGTGTAGATAATAATCTTGCTCCCGAATGGCTCATCCAGTAAAAGCACTCGCTAGAGTGCAGGATGCGCTCTATAGCCTGGACGTCGCCGGTTCGAGTCCAGGCTATTCCACAGCCGACTGTGGACAGGAGGTCCCAGGGGGCAGTGCTCAATTGGCCGAGCGTCGTCCGGGGGAGGGAGGGTTAGGTCGGCCAGGGTGTCCTTGGCTCACCGCGCACCAGCGTCTCCTATAGTCTGGCCGGGCGCCTGCGGGCTTGCCTGTAAGCTGCCCAGAGCTGCGTTGTCCTCCGACGCTGTAGCTCTGAGGCGGCTGCACGGTGAGTCTGCAGAGTGTAAAGAAGCGGGCGGCTGATGGCACACGCTTCGGAGGACAGCGTGTGTTCATCTTCGCCCCTCCCGAGTCAGCGCAGGGGTGGTAGCGGTGAGCTGAGCCTAAAAATAACTGGGCATTTCAAATTGGGGAGAGAATAATAAAAACTAATTGGCAACGACTAAATTAAAAAAAAAAAAAAAAAAAAAACAGTGTAGTTAATAAATGGAATGTCTGTTCAATTGGAGTCAATTAGTAATTGTTGCCAAAACATGCCCGATTGCCAGTATCAGCCTACACCAGCCCCCCTCATCAGATAGTCCTACAGTGAAGTTAAATAATAACATCAAAGGGTTTGTTCATGTATTCTTATATTTACTCTGTGGGAGTTATCAGTGATTGTCTTTTTTTTGTCAGAAATACCTTTGTTATGCTTGCAATGTTAATGTTAATTTTACTTTTACATTTCTTTATGACAGACATTGAAGTGTAATTAAGAATGAGAAGTAACTTGTCATTTTACAATAAAAAAAAATATATATATACAGTACTGTGCAAAAGTTTTAGGCAGGTGTGAAAAAATGCTGTAAAGTAAGAATGCTTTCAAAAATAGACATGTTAATAGATTATATTTATCAATTAACTAAATGCAAAGTGAGTGAACAGAAGAAAAATCTAAATCAAATCCATATTTGGTGTGACCACCCTTTGCCTTCAAAACAGCATCAAGCATCAATTCTTCTAGGTACACTTGCACACAGTTTTTGAAGGAACTTCGGCAGGTAGGTTGGCCCAAACATCTTGGAGAACTAACCACAGTTCTTCTGTGGATTTAGGCAGCCTCAGTTGCTTCTCTCTCTTCATGTAATCCCAGACAGACTTCGATGATGTTGAGATCAGGGCTCTGTGGGGCCATACCATCACTTCCAGGACTCCTTGTTCTTCTTTACGCTGAAGATAGTTCTTAATGACTTTCGCTGTATGTTTGGGGTCGTTGTCATGCTGCAGAATAAATTTGGGGCCAATCAGCTGCCTCCCTGATGGTATTGCATGATGGATAAGTATCTGCCTGTACTTCTCAGCATTGAGGAGACCATTAATTCTGACCAAATCCACAACTCCATTTGCAGAAATGCAGCCCCAAACTTGCAAGGAACCTCCACCATGCTTCACTGTTGCCTGCAGACACTCATTCGTATGCGCTCTCCAGCCCTTCGGCGAACAAACTGCCTTCTGCTACAGCCAAATATTTCAAATTTTGACTCATCAGTCCAGAGCACCTGCTGCCATTTTTCTGCACCCCAGTTCCTGTGTTTTCGTGCATAGTTGAGTCGCTTGGCCTTGTTTCCACGTCAGAGGTATGGCTTTTTGGCGCAAGTCTTCCATGAAGGCCACTTCTGACCAGACTTCTCCGGACAGTTGATGGGTGTACCAGGGTCCCACTGTTTTCTGCCAGTTCTGAGCTGATGGCACTGCTGGACATCTTCCGATTGCGAAGGGAAGTAAGCATGATGTGTCTTTCATCTGCTGCAGTAAGTTTCGTTGGCCGACCACTGTGTCTCACGGTCCTCAACGTTGCCCGTTTCTTTGTGCTTCTTCAAAAGAGCTTGGACAGCACATCTGGAAACCCCTGTCTGCCTTGAAATTTCTGCCTGGGAGAGACCTTGCTGATGCAGTATAACTACCTTGTGTCTTGTTGCTGTGCTCAGTCTTGCCATGGTGTATGACTTTTGACAGTAAACTGTCTTCAGCAACCTCACCTTGTTAGCTGAGTTTGGCTGTTCCTCACCCAGTTTTATTCCTCCTACACAGCTGTTTCTGTTTCAGTTAATGATTGTGTTTCAACCTACATATTGAATTGATGATCATTAGCACCTGTTTGGTATAATTGTTTAATCATACACCTGACTATATGCCTACAAAATCCTGACTTTGTGCAAGTGTACCTAGAAGAATTGATGCTGTTTTGAAGGCAAAGGGTGGTCACACCAAATATGGATTTGATTTAGATTTTTCTTCTGTTCACTCACTTTGCATTTAGTTAATTGATAAATATAATCTATTAACATGTCTATTTTTGAAAGCATTCTTACTTTACAGCATTTTTTCACACCTGCCTAAAACTTTTGCACAGTACTGTATATATATATATATATATATATATATATATATATATATATATATATATATATATATATATATATATATATATATATATATATATTGTTTTGTTTTTTTTCAAAATTTGGTATTGAGGTTGAAAGAGATTTAAAGTATTCACTGTAATCTGTTTGTGTGCTTAAAAATTAATGTTAGCGGCTCTTTGTATAGCGAACCAAACCCAGTATTTAGCATCCATTCCAGAAGACCAGCGTTGTTTCTTATTGTATTTGTTTGGCTGTACAGCTGACTGTGTGTATTGAGTGAGGAGTGAGTGGCCTAACTGGCAGCTAATGGTTACTGTGTGGTTGGTTATATAACAAGACCTCATCATACTGCAGTACTAAAATGTTAAATTCTTAGCTTTATTAGTGATATCATTTGTTGGATTCAGTCTTCTACTAGATTATGCTGTTATGAATGTTTCTGTTCACTTACAGTATCCCACCAACTTGTATAGTGAAGGTGCATGTAATATTCATGTCACACTTACAGTTAACCGACTCTTGTTGTGATCAAATTTGGTGTACTGATTGGTTTGGGCTGTCGATGTAAGTAATGTTGACCTACTTTTTCATTTTACTGCCGGTATTAAATGCAAAGCTTTGATTGGTCAGTTTTTAGGGACTGATTTAATTATGATGTTTTAGAGCTGTTGCTGTTTCCTTGAAACTGCTCATAGTGAGATGTTAACCTTTTTTTTAATCAATTTAGGGAAAGTTATAAAGTGCTTTACTGGTAACCTTTTATTTACAACCCATATTAATCAGAGCAAATTCTCCTAATAGAACATGCCTACTTTGTCATTATGTGGTCAATGATTAGCAGTTATTCACCTTCATTTTGGAATTATTTTCATATATGTTCCTTGAATACAATGTGAATGCATGAATGCATACAAACAAGAACCGCGGTGCTGACTATTTTGCTGTAGTTTCTGTGCGACAGAATTTACTAAACAGTCAATTATTAAAGCCTTCACAGAAGTGCTACTTGTAAAGTACAGTATATAACTCTAGGTGTCACCGGATAATTTGTATTTGTGTTTTATATTCTGTTTCTGTGGTTTCTAATGTATTTGTTATTGTGTGACATTTTTTGTTGTACAGAGGGAACAGGCTGTGCCCATTCACATCTTGCATATTATTTCCACATTATGCCTTAATATTATTAACTGGAACTGGGTCAGTTAGTGATTTGTGTTTCTCAGTAATATCTAACAAAAGAAAATGTCAAATAATTTCAAAGATCACATCTGTACACAGTGAGTAGCAGATAGCAGACTAAGCTAAATTGTATTTGTAAACAGATTTTGTTGATTCTGATTATTCTGTTATTGTATACAGATGTGACCTTTACAAATAATTCAATCCAATCCTTGCACAATTTACTGCAGTTCACAAGTACTTTTACGTAAGTTACATTTTGCTTTGTAGTCTCAGTTTCATCTGTAGTTTCTAATAAATGCCACTTAAGCAGTAAAATTAAAGTACTCCACTGAGACAGAATGCTTCAAAGGTACCAACAGCATGACTATGTCTTAACATCCTCTTCCAGATGTATGAGGTATACTGTGTTATATGTGTTGGGCTATTCCCTTTGCTGTCTGCCGGGATGCCCTAAAAAAAAATCCACATTGGAAATACTGTAAGTAGTATTTATTAATCAAGGTAGCATTTGGGAATTGGCATCAGAGTAAATGATGAAAAACCAGTTTAAATTGTAAAATAGCTTTCAATAAAGTTTTTATCCTGCATTAACTAGGACAATACTGTACAAAGATGAGCACTATGTTCATTCCTATGAGATGTTTTTTTTCATTCCTGCATGGTGGTTTTTTGTCTGCTCACATAGTTCTGCGTTTTACACTAAATTAACAGGCTTAGAACACTGTAACCAAATACCCTTCCATCTAGAATTTATCAGTCCGACATCAAAGCTATCCAGCCCAGTGCATTAAAGCAAAGGAAGGTGCCTTTTTTGCGTGAGAGGGTCAAAAATCATTCCAGCATAACGCCTTGCTGTTTTAAGAAACGACACCTGGTCTTGTTTCTGACATTTTCATTGTAATCACGTCAAACTGCAAATTGTACCTCCACAGGTCACGCTACCAGTCCTCTGTGGAGCTGTATGTTTTGGCTGTAGTTCAAACCTTCTTCTCACGCTACCTCCTTTCATTCAGCGAGTAAAATGTTGGAAACTCATCTGGATTCAATATCCGCTCCTTAGCCACAGCAGCCTTAAAAACCAAGAACGTGGCTTTGTTTTGCAGCGGCATGTGCCAGTCTTTTGGTGGAGGCTGTCATTATGGTGGGGAGGAGTTTCCTTTCTCCCAAATTATACTTTCATCTTCCCATTGCAGGCTTGCTGATGTAGCAGGTGCCAGGCTCAAGAAACAAACATACACATTTATTTTTATTTATTTTGGGGGGAGGACGTTTTCCCTTTGTTTTTGCCTTATTTTACTGTTTCCTGTTTTAGGATTTTAGATTGTGTGTGATTATGTGTACAGTATGTATGGTATGTGTTTTTTTTAACCAACAAATGGTGTAGATAAAGAATCATTTTTTGACTTTTCCCGGCTTACAAGAAATACAGTATTGTGTTGTTTTACATTAGTCTGTCCTATCTGTTACACCAACATAAACACTGTACTGCAGCAATATTTTTTTTTCCTTTAAGAAAAGCAACAGAAACTATATTATGAGGATTATTGCTCCATGTATAGTCTTGCATTTCAAGACAGTGGCCCCTGTTCACAAAGCTTTAATTACCATTGTTTCAACTGGTAAATGAAATGCATACATCACCACTCTGAGTCCTCCATCTCCTCTCTACATGCACAGTAAAATGGTTCTAGTGGCAAGATAACAGTCTACAAATCCAGTCACAAGCTACATAAGAAAACTATACAGTATAGTATGTCAAAAATGTCTATGATATAATTTTACTAATGACAGAAATACTATAGATGTGCTCGGTCTGTAGCCTACATGAGCTGCATATGCTCCCTTTACAATTAAAAGGTTGAGGCCCCTTATTTAAACCCTTTGAAGTAAAATCCTAAAATCCCTTATAAATAAAACTCAAATAGAGGTATTTAGACAAACGTTATATATGCAGTTGGGATGTCCCCTTTCTCACTGTGTAAAAGTAAAAGCATGACCATGTTTACAAGATGTGCATTCCTGTCAATTATCGCTTACTCATCTTGATGATAGCTGAGACAAAACAAGCATCAATCAAAACTTTAAATTACATTTAACATCAGATGTAAAGAAAGACTTCAACTAAGGTACTACATATTGAGAAAAACTGAAAAATAATGTGAATCTGGCCCAAATCAAAAAGGATTTTTTTTTTTTTTTTACAAAACTAGCTACTTAGAACAAAGAAAATATAACGGATCTTTTCAACAACTAAGACGTTTCTTGAGTTTTGTTCTGGAGTTGGAGTTGCCTCTCAGAAAAGTAGTCATTAAACTTTATTAGAAATAATTTTGCTCATGTCGTACTATTATCTTTAAGCATAGTGTGAGCAGTTTCAATAACATATTACATGTTTGGATCTTGCAAAGTTCAGCCTACTGACATGTTTGTACTGTTCGTGTTCTCTGCCCAGCTTAAACTCAAACTGCCCAGCATAAACATTCATTTATTTTACTCTTGGCAAAGAAAAAACCTGTGACTCCTCTGATCATTCAAACAGCACATGTTCAGTGAGCTGTTTTGGAATTATATTTTTTTTAATTTTTTGGTACTTTTTAATCCTCTCAGCTATAGATTGTAATATTATTAAGCATGTTCCAGTATCGTTTACAGATCGTTTCTTTTTATATATCGGTTTTCTCCTTAAAAAAATAAAAATGAAAATTGCTGCCACTACTTGGTTTTACTTGAAGTTTGCTTGTAAATTCGCTAATAAAGCTGAAAAGTATTAACAAGTCATTTAAAATGCAACACTTTGTTGTCAGTTCAAAAGGCGACTGTGGTATGCCCTAATGTAAGTGTAGTGAAAGAAAGGGAAAGCACATGAAGGCATAGTAAAGTAAATGCACAAGAGAAGCCAATTGAACTGTAAAATGATCTGCCTTGAGTTTTATAAGGGTAATGTCACCTGGCTAGTCTTTTGACCAAGTTACATACTACACAGATTCTTATTGTAATGAAATGCTGACTTGTTTTATCATTATAACTTAGGAACACTGCCACTTAACATGTGCTGCTGTAAAGAACCGAAATCATCCAGGTGGTACAACGTCAAGGGTGACATTGATGTGTGTGGTTACGGGGTTGAAACCCAACATCTTCACACCCTTGAACATTTTTCACATTCTGCTGCCTAAAAAATACAATTAAAAATGCATTAAAGTAGGAGTTTGTTTCACTGATCTACACAACATCATCTACACTTTCAACGTGAAAGAACAATTATAGGAATATTCAAAAAGTAATAAAAAATAAAAAATAAAAAAAAAAGTCTTGATTGCATAAGTCTTCACGCCCTTTGTCATAGCAAACCCAAATTAGCTCTGGTACAACAAATTGCCTTAACAAGGCACATAATAAGTTAAATAGAGCCCACCTGTGTCCAATCACAGTACAACTGATTCAAATACTCCTGGATGAAGAATCAAGCTGTTTCTGTTGTATGAAGTGAATTTGAAGCAAATGGCAAAACATGCCGAACAAGGAGCTGCCAAAAGAACTCCAGGATAAAGTTATTGAAAGGTACAGATTGGGGGAAGGCTATAAGAAACTTTTCAATGTCTTTGAATATCCCTTGGGGCACTGTCAGGTCCATCATTGTAAAGTGGAAACAGTTTGGCACCACCAAGACACTGCCTCGATCAGGCCGTCCCTCCAAAGTCAGTAGCTGTGGCTTAAGGAAACTGCTGAGGGAGGTCACTGTGAAGCCTAAGATTACTTTAAAAGAACTACAGAGGTCTCTGGCTGAGATTGGAGAAAATGGTGACTGTTCAACAATTTCAAGCGTACTCCACAAACATGGCCTGTATGGGAGGGTGACAAGAAGGAAGCCACTGCTGAAAAAAAGCCATATAATGTGACTCATAGCTTTTGCAAAGAAACACTTAGGGGACACTGCATGCATGTGGGAGAAGGTTTTGTGGTCTGATGAGACCAAAGTGGAACATTTTGGTCTCAATGCTAAGCGATATGTGTGGCGTAAACCAAACAGGGCACATCACCCTACTAACACCATCGCTACAGTAAAGCATGGTGGTGGCAGCATTATGTTTTGGGGATGCTTTGCAGCAGCGGGGACAGGGAGGCTTGTGAAGATCGAGGGAAAGATGGATGGTGCAAAGTACAGGCAGATCCTGGAGGAAAACCTGTTCCAGTCTGCCAGAGACCTGGGACTGGGGAGAAGATTCACCTTTCAGCAGGACAATGATCCTAAGCACAAAGCAAAAGCAACAATGGAGTGGCTCAGCAAGAAGAAAGTGAATGTCCTCGAGTGGCCTAGTCAAAGCCCAGACCTGAATCCTATAGAAAATCTGTGGCAAGACTTGAAGACTGCAGTCCACAGACGATCCGCAGCCAACTTGAACTTGAGCTTGAGCTATTCTGCCAAGAAGAATGGGCAAAAACTGCACCATCCCGCTGTGCTAAGTTGGTAGACACTTATCCAAAACGACTCATGGCTGTTATTGCTGTAAAAGGGGCTTGCACCAAGTATTGACTCAAGGGGTATGAAGACTTATGCAATCAAGACTTTTTGGTTTTTTATTTTTAATTACTTTTTGAATATTTCTGTAATTGTTCTTTCACATTGAAAGTGTAGATGATGTTGTGTAGCTCAGTGAAACAAACTCCTACTTTAATGCATTTTTAATTGTATTTTTTAGGCAGCAGAATGTGAAAATGTTCAAGGGTGTGAAGACTTTCAAGACACTGTATATGTGTGTGTATATATATATTTATTTTTTTTAATTTTTTTTTTTTTTTAAGGATGTTTGTCCTCTACTGAGCTGACGCTTGACAAGGCGCACATTGCTGTGGATAAGATGTTTGAAACCCTGAGGGGGGTAATGAAATCCAGAGCACACATGAAGCAGTTCAGAGCTGTGTACAGTCCAGGGGACAGTGTGCACCAGGCAAGTACATCCTATTTTGTTAACCGCAGCCAGCAGCTGCTTATCATCAAAACACATTTCTGATCTATGGCCGTGTTTAAACTGGAAGAAATGAAAAGGCATCAATTGTTTTCTAAGTAATATATTGTAAGCATCTTTTAACTGTGAAGTTAGGTTTACAGAGTTGTTTTTGCTTGGCAGGGTATGGCAAATGTTATTCTGAGGTTGTATCCTGTTGACAGCAATTAGATACATCTCTAAACAAAAGCTCTTACGGATAGCTGATTGCTTTAAGCCTAGACTTTTCTGTCCCTTAGCAGTAAGATGCAAATCATTGTACACTAGCCTTAAGTAGCATCTATCATGGGTACCTACCAAGGAAAAAAGTCATGTTTGTACCACAAAATTTATTTAATTAGCATAGCTGTATATTGCTGCAGGCTACCGAAAGCACCAGGCTTAATTCATTGATCAAGATTTGTTTTGTTTTTTTAAACTGTTTGTTCCTTGAATGTATTCAAAAAGACAAATACAGGGTTTCACATCAGCTTGCGAACGAAGTTCCAGAAAGTCTCAGTGGATTAGCATCTATAGAAATGTGTTCAACAGGTATGGACTGGATCCACAATAACAACAAGAACAAAAATTGTGTATATATATATATATATATATATATATATATATATATATATATATATAACCACATTCTACTGGCGAGAGCCTTATTATTATTATTATAAGAATAATATGTAGTGAGAAATGTGGGCGAGTAAGGTAGCCTATTATAGATTTACTGTACTAAACATTAACCTAAAGTACTGGTATTTTAGCTGTTTGTTGGCTATAAGGATCAGATTTGCTGAAGCTACGGTTCTATAGGAAAACTTGTATATCTTATATATTATATACGTGGAAGGTGAATTTCTCTGGCTAAAAGAAAACTATATGGAAACCCACACCACCCGAAAGGTACTACCAAAATAGTGTGAGAAAAAGGTGAGACTTATTCCATGGAAACCCGGACAATGTCTGCTGTGGCAACTATTAAATCAAGAAGCTTGTTTCACTTGTGACATAAGTTTGCTGGATTTGAACCCAGACCTCCAGAGGTAAAATGTCATAATGAGTTAGCCTGCTGCACATCCTCTCCACATGGAAGTGTTTCATTTAATACTCTTGGTAGTTTATTCTTAAAGTATGAAAAAAGCTCAAATAAATAAATATTACCGGTAGTTCACTAAACAAACATTTTAAAAAGTGTTTTTCAGTAGATCTGTGTAAATATCTAAACTGTCTCCTCCAGTCGACTCCTTCAAAAAGTATTTCAATTTTCAGTCACATTTGATACCACCCACCAATTTGGCTAGGTGACCTGCAGTTTGAATTATGTTATGTATAGCCTTTTTTTAAAACAAAGTTCATTGCAGATATATCACTGTGTGTGTCTGAACATATTCTTTTCCTGACATACTAAGATAATGATGTACTGTACCTTTTTTCTGTTAAAAAAAAAGCTTCATAGCACAAATTGAGGTATTAAATTCCTACTCCCAACTGAAAACATGTATTTACACAGTATATTACTATAAATTAAATGCACATTTGTCTTATCAAAAAACTATAACCATTTATCAGATTTCAAGCATTTTTATTAAGTACCCTGAAACTTGGACACACAAATCTGTCTGTGAACATTATATAGTACTTTTATCACTATTACTATTTTAACATTAAATTTATAAATAGCAACAACCTCTGCACAGCCTCTGCACCGTCCCTTTCCAATTTTTGGCCACGTTTAACTATGTGTTATAACCATATTTAGTCCTATTTTTACCCTTAGTTTCAAACATTTTGCGTACTTCTAATTTAGCACGGTAACCTACATGAAAAATATGATTCTGGAACTATATGTTAATATCATTCGCGATTGTTTACGTAATTACTATCTGTCTCCGTTGCAAACCGGCACTTTTTTAAGGTTTGGGGAGAAAGTGTTGGGAGAGTTTATGGGAAAAGAGGACGGTCCCGGTCAAACCAGGATGTCTGGTCACGCTAAATAAAGTCAAAAAGACGTGTTGCACAAATCTAAAGGTATTGAATGGAAAAGGAGGGTTTAGATTGTTTAGACTAGCGTTTCTAGATACTTTACAATAGCCAGAAATGTCATTTAACTTTCATCTTCAGTATATTTCTGTCTTATCTGTTTAATGAAACATTCTAATTAATTCTGTAACAACTTTTCATTCGTAACATTTCTCAAGAGTTTTACTATATTGTATTTGGTGTGATGCTGCGGCGCGTGCAGTGTAAAATTATAGTTGTGCCCTGCATAGTAGGGAACAGCATACTGTAGCAGTTAAACCTGCCTATATTTAGATCTCTTTGCTTTTAATCAAAAGCTTAGTCTCCCTGGTGTATTAAAATCTGATTGTTTTTGGATTTCTCCGACTGCAGCAGTTTCTGGATATTAAACAGATGCTTTATGTTTGCCAATAAGCTACAGTAATGGGCTCTGTTTCAGGCGCTCTTGAGTGTTGCGTGACTAGCTTTGACAAGGGTTTAGGAATGTCATGTTAAAAAACTAATGTCTGTTGTTCTGCAGACTCAAAGTGTAAAAGTCTTTTTTTTCTGAACTCCATGTAAAAATGCAATATTATAATTCTGGTTATTAAGTTTATAAAGTTGTTGTTTTCACCTGTTAATTATTTAAAAAATGCACATTAACAATGTTTCACCTATTAATTATTAAATAAAAAATAAAAAAAATAAAAACTATTAACAATGTTTTTGCTTCCATAAAGAATACAGTTATGTATTAAGATGACCTTGACTTTTCAACCTGCTATAATATGTTAAATTCTGTTGTATTGGATGTGGATTTTGAACTGCTTCAACCAGAATGTTAATTGTGCCTGCTCTGGGTCATCTTTTCCATAAAGTGCCATTCCTCCGTTATGACCATAAAAGACTAAAATGATCGTGATCATTGCGATGGTCTTTATATTAATGGTCTGTATTTTTATTGTACTTGGTTGTTTAAGCTTAACATTTTGCTTTGCATATGTTGATGATGACATTAGTTCTGCATACTGGTCGCATTGTCACCATGGTACTGAGGGGAAAAGCTGGTTTGCTAGTTTGTAACATCCCTATTATCCCGAAGGAACCATTCGGCTGTGTGCTTTCAGCTTGTCACCTCACCTGCTCTGATGGCAAACCACGTCAAGAGAGGGATTTATTTGCACACCAATCTTAGATTTTACAGTTGAGAACAGCTTTTAAAAAGACAGCATATGATTTTAAAAAAGAGAAACGTATAGTGTTGGGACATTTCAAATGTCGTTCAGTGGAAAACCGAACTCTGCATATGCAGAACGATCCACAGACCCTGTGGAAAAACTAATGGTGCTAAGGGAGTACCTGATGTGAAGATTCTTGACCCACTCATTTTGAAACAAGACACTGATTGCAGCAGAGCTGAGTACAGATGGGATCTTGACAAAACTAGAATCCTGAAGATTTGTAGACACTGTGTCAATGTAGCAACTGTGTCATCGTTAACCCGAGGAGGATTGTTAATGTGGCTACTTTCATGGTTGTCATCTGAGATCCTGTTTTTAAATGTGAATGATTAGCAGTCATGCTACACAATGCATTGAACAGGAGATCCTGTCTTTTCTTTTTTGCCCTTGAGTGGTTATACTTTTTTTCCAGACATTAGGGTTAGAATTTACAGCAGACATTTTCTGTTGATCCTCCTAAGCCTTTGTAACAGGTGAAACAGCATTTTGTCAAATAATGATTAGCGGATGTTTTGGGTTGCATGAACATGTCTGGGTCTTACTATAACCCCAGCTCCAGCTCTGTTAGTGCTTACATCTGTTTGTTAAATTAATTAATTTAGTTGTATTTCTGAAAACACTAATCTAAAAACATTGAAAAGGGATGACCACATCCTTACATACTGATTTTCATAATATTTTTACAAAGTTTAAAATTTTTTTTTTTTTTTTGTGCATAACTGAATTACATACATTTAGAAGTATTATGCATTTTTCATTTCTCCATCTCCAAATGTTTCTGATTGATCAGTTACTTTCTTTGTACATTTTGTTCAGAGAACTAGGGCAAATCGTACCTGGCCCGGGCTTGTGTATTAAACACACTGTGGCAACGATCTGGAGCACAGTGTGATTTTATTTTAGGCATTGAAATAATCTCTCCTATAGGTTTCACAAAGAAGTATGTGCCTAAGGGTATCTGAGGCAGATGCCTTAAATTGAATAACATTTTATGTCTCACATCAAACAGTTCATTGTGTCCTCGCTGTCATTTGAAAAAAATGTTCCCTGTATGGAAACCAATGTTGTTAGATTTCTGCCAGAAATTTGCAAAACTTTCCATACAAACATGCCGGTACTAAATAATATTATATAACTTGGACTAATTCAGAGAGGGACTGTAAAATAAATAGCTAAGTGTCGTGCAGTGTTGTTTACACAACACAAGGCTTTGTTGTTTGCTTATGTTATGTGAGACATCAAATACATTTTTTTTTTGCAAGCCAGGTGTAAATGTTGCTGAAAGCCAGTACATTGACTATTAAGTTTGAGTCCATACTTTTCTAGAATTCTACAGGTTGGGTTGCCAATAAACTGTATCTGTGGTTGCTAAGAAGCATCAAAGTGTGCACTCAAAACAACACCTGATGCGGGAGGGAGTTCAAGCTGCTGCTGTTACTGGGTGGGATAGCATTCCCTTCTAAATGCATTCCAGTGGTTAAAGGAGACAAAGCTGTGAAATCCCAGGTCTAGGTGGGGCAATGTTTGGGTTTCAGACCCATAAAAAACTTGGGATGGTATAACTTTGATGAGCATGAAAGGATAATTGCAGCCTAATCTTTACAAGCCAAACCAAACCAATATTTGTTCAAATAATTGACTAAAATGCATGTGTAAGCCTCTCAAAGGAATAATAATGGAATTCAAGACAAAGTTTTAGACAATATCCTTATGCTTTATGTTTGTGGTCACTAGCACAATTTATCAGATGGTTGTGAAAAAAGTGGTCAAGTTTGAAAAGTTTTAGTTGGCTTGCAGTCAAGAAAAAATCAGGTATTTCTTTTTTTTGTCTAAACATTTAAATGTATGCACATCTGAATATGTGAAATAAAAAAGTCATGAAGATGTTTAAGTGTGACATTTATAATGAACTTTCTCCTGGAGCTAAGAACTATAAAGTCATTTCTGTCTGCCACAGAAATGACCTTCAGACTATAGAGTCGTTAACTCTATATTCTGTTTCTTAATCATTTATTTAATTCAGTAACATTCAGCATTACTGTTTAACCCATTTCTGTTAAAATCAATTCAAAATGTAATTCCCAAAAATAAACTTTATTTCTATGGTTACAATTACAGCTGGTACTGTACAGTAATTTTTAAGTTTAGGTTTGCAAATACCAAATTGCATTTAAAAACTATAGTGTGGACAGAGAAAGATCCAATCATATGCCTTTGTGAAGCAGATCGTTCTAGTGAAGGGGCAACACCTGTAAGGTACAGCCAGGTGAGAATTTGATGACTGAAGTCTGCATCTTGGGACATGTGGCCAAAGTAGAAACAAACAGTTAACTCCATGAACTCTGCAATGAATTAAGAGCTCTAAACATGTTGAATATGGGCCGTAGCCAGCTGTCATAAATTATTATTTATTTAGGCTGTCTTGCATGTTGCTTTGCCGCAAAATAAAATGCATTTCATCCTTCATTGTGTGCATACATTAAAAGTCCTGCTGATATCTATTGTCTCTGTGCTCTTCAAAATCTATTACTGTCATTGCAGATTACAGTGA
Source organism: Acipenser oxyrinchus oxyrinchus (assembly GCA_030684275.1). Taxonomy (NCBI): domain Eukaryota; kingdom Metazoa; phylum Chordata; class Actinopteri; order Acipenseriformes; family Acipenseridae; genus Acipenser; species Acipenser oxyrinchus. The sequence continues at coordinate 51,511,374 of CM060248.1, read as the reverse complement.
CACCATGCGGCTCAGTTCATACCACCAGAGCTGTTAGTTAAACGTGTTCGAATGGCTTCGAAATGACCAAGGCTTATTAGCGATTTTTTTACAAGGTGAAGCAATGTAATAATGTGTTTTAGAAAATACATATTGGCCTAATAATAAGGAATTATAAATTCCCTTGGTAGTCTACAGGTTAGTCAGTCCAGTGTATTAATATTCCAGTGCTAAACCACTAGTGGAAGTGGCTTGTAAACTCAGTTTAGCGGACCCAGTTTATGCACATTTTAACAATTCTATACAATAGTTCAGAGGACCCATGTTGTGAATATAATTATGCCATTTTAGGTAGGGGTTTGGGTGCTTGCCCCCTATAGACACTGTAATGTATTATACATAGCTATGCATTATACATATAGGGCCTTCTGCGGTGTGGCCACATTGGGCTCTGTGAGGAATAGGTCAATACACAGTGGAAATTGGGTGTTAAGTGGTCGTTCCGTGTTGAATCAAGCAATGTGCTTCTCGACATACAGTGCTGTATGCTTCCATTTTATTTAATTGAGTCGAGCCCCCACTTCTCTCAGGTATAGACAGTTGCTCTGATTGATGTGTTTAGTACTCTCTGTCTTTCATATTGGTATATCAATTATAGTTTTTAGGTTTTATTTCTCACGAATGTACCTGCCTTTAAATATGTTTTTTGCCAACTCTATTTATTAAAATGTGAAATGAGCAGATTTAACTGAGACTTCTTTCTACTCCAGCAAATAATGTGCAGAATGAAGGCAGTGGAATAAAAGTAATTGCTCTGCATTTTACATAGTGCTCTTACAATGCAAACAAATAAGGACTCATCGCAATTATTATTAATTGTTTGAAGGATTGGACAAGATCTTCCATGTGTGAAGGATTGGCTTTGTGGTCTTGCCTTGCTGCACTGTCACAGAGATGAGATTGATCTCTCCACAACAGCATGACGTTGTGTAAAAAAAGCCAATCTGAACACTGCATTTCCTGAATGAGCGGACTTGTATTTCTGTATATAGCTGCTAGTTATATAATAGTATCCTATTCAGAAAAAAAAAACATGTATAATAATCTCCACATATCTTTTTACTTGTGTTTATAAAAAACTAAGGTGGGGGCACAGTTTATGGGAACGTGCCTCTGTGATTCTTCATGGTTGGCTACAGCCCTGGTGTAGTTGTGTAACACCTCAGAAATATCCAAACATAAACTTCCATTGCAGGCCTCTGCCACATGCTAGATGACTTACAGATAGAATGTCTATCTTTAAAAAAAAGTTAAAGGAAAGAAAGAAAAAAAATGGTAAACAAATTACAATAACAATAAAGGCACAATTTCTTGGTAGTTGACCTTGTCTGTTACCTTCCCTACGGTCAATTACCAGACAGTAATGCCCTACAATTAGGGTTCTAGTGCTTAAGTACTAAGAAAATCAATATATACATGTCTAAAACAACAAAAGAGTATGTATTGGTAGGTACCTCCTGCCGGGGGAAACAGTTCAGCTTTAATTCTGTTTTTAAAGACCTAATAATAACTTTTTTTTAACATCTTACTGATCAATTTACAGTATTTGTCATTGTTTAATCCAGCACGGGAGCTGCAAGCTTCATATACAGATCCCACAGCCTGACTGTCATACAATCTAGTGAATTGTCCTAATAATTCCCATCTGGGTGGCATTACACCCAGTAATCACTTCATAGTGAGAATGCTTTAATCCCTTTCCAAGTATGTAGTTAATAAAAGTGATGCTTATAAGAGGTGGCTTTCTTGGCTTTTCTTAATAAATAGCTGCTACTATATTTCAATACAGTAATTTATTTAAGTCAGACTTCTAAAATACTTATCAAAGACCCCTGAAGAGAAAGTCATCTACACATTTGCAAAGCTGCATCACATAATAGTGGTATTTCAGTAGAAGATGTTGGCCCACAGTGTAAAGGGTGTTTTTCCAAACATGGTATCTTAAACATACATCTGTGTAAAGCCAGATCTGACCTTGAGACCTTCCAATCTTAAAGTATTAAAACAACTATTAAGCTTGTTTGGTTTGTAGAATACATTTTAAAAAAAAAAACATCAAACAACATTAGGAAAAGCAGTGGAGAGCAGGAGTTAGGTCCTAAAATGTATAAGGATGTATCACAAATGTCCTTGACATCTGTATGTATGTCACTAACATTGAGTGGATTTTTGTATTGACAGCCAATTTGTGTGTTGCATATTGTTGCATTTATTTGTATGTATTTTGTTTCTGGTGGAATAATTAATCCTCTGTTTTTATAAATTACAGATATCTCTGAAAAGGCAAGCATTTTGTTACAATACTTTTAAAAACAAGGATTTTATTTTTGTTTTAACTTCGCTTTGATTTATATGCACTAAATAAAACTGATTGTTCTTAAAATGTCTCAAAACCATTGAATTGTGGCCACTATTTACTTGTCTTCTGTTACATGCAGTTTATTGTAATAACCTGTCTGAAAAGAGATATACTAACACAGCTCTACCCTGGCAGTAGAACTATAATTACAGGCCATTACTGTCCAGTCAGTGGCCATATTAGTAAGTTAAGAGCAATAGGAGTGCTTCAACTAACATGGTTATAAAGGCTTGGAAATATTAAAAGAAAAGGACTGTCATATTCACCCAAACTCTGGAAAGATTTTAACATTTCCAGGCAATGGTACAGTGGTAATAATCCATGAAAGCTTTTTTTTGTTAAAAGTACTTTCAATTCTGGATGAAGCAGCAGCTTCTTTGTTAGATCTGGATATTTCAGCAGTTGTGAAAGATAAATACGTTAGAAGTGCACTAGGATGTTTAGTCTGTTATTTTAACTTAAGCCAAAAATTAATTGTAAATTTTCCAACAGTGGAGGAGGAGATCCTATTGTCTTTAAACTGCTTATTATTTGAATTCTGTTTTAATATTTCGCTGAATTTTTGTTTCCCTACTTGCATTTATGTTATTTTAGGGAACGTATAAGCCATTGCTGAAGCAGGTTGTGGAGGAGATATTTCACCCCGATCGGCCTGACCCTGTGGATATAGTGCACATGTCTGCAGGCCTGACGGATTTACTGAAAACCGGATTCAGCATGTTCATGAAGGTGAGCCCTGCAGCTACCAATTACACTCAACAGCTTATTGGCTTTGTGTCTTTGACAGCCTTGACTTCTCAGGGTTTTGTCTAGGGATATTGGCAACTCATTGTCAGCAGTGAAAACAGATATTTTAGTTTCCATAGTAACATATGTCTGGAACGGCTTTTTAAATCTGCTGAATCTTATTAAGTCCAGTTTCAGGTCTAATGCTTGTGATTTGTATCATTTTTTGTTTTTATTAGTATTTAATTCAGTATTGTAATTTTTTCCTTTGTGATCTCATTGGAAAATTATTTTGCAGAATGATTTGTCAATGTAATAATAAACCAAGGCACAGTTGCTATTGAACAGGTAATACAAAAAAACAACCCTGATAGCAGTCACTAATTGGTTTCCAATGTCATGTGCAGCCCTCATTGCCATTGTATTACCACTGTCATTAAAAAAAAACAATGAAAAGGACATTTAAAGCTACTTTCTTTTTAAATACTATATTTTGTGCTTAAATTCTGCAATCAATAGCAACTCTATACATGCACGACCACTATCGTTCACTTATTTGTCCTGAGCCACAGAGTAGAAAACAATTAGATTCACCTTGTTTTACAACCTGTGAATTAGCTGTATAATAAAGTACTGTACAAAGCAGCCTTCAAACAGAGAGTATCTGAAAGTGATTTACTGTCTTCAACTATACAATAAAAAAGGACTTTGGTCTGCCAGAGAATAAGTCTGTTCCTTGCTGCAGTTTCTGAGGAGGGAAAGTGTTCAACAGTCCCACCAAGGAGGTATCTGCCCTGGTTGTATCTTGTGGTCAGAAGTTGGCTGTATCTTGTGGTCACAAAAACATGAGTTACCAACCGCGGCAACTTAATTATATGCTGATGGTCATGCTGATAAAGCATTATTATACCAGTGTTATTGTACTGTGCATTTTCAGGTGTGCTAATTCATTATTCATATAGGCAGGGGATTTCCACATTGTTGTACATTTTGTTCGGAGAACTGGCAAATCATACCTGCTCCGGGCTTGTGTATTAAACACACTGTGGCAATGATCTGGAGCACAGTGTGATTTATTTTAGGCATTGAAATAATCTCTCCTGTAGGTTTCACATCGAAGTCTGTGCCTAAGGGAAAATAATGCAGTTAAGCCAGTGATAAAAATGTTGTTTATAAATGTATTCAATTAAAACAAACATAGATAAAATACTCCCTTTAGTCTTGTAAGTGATCTAGTATATTTTAATTTGAGTCGAATGTTGTTAAAGCTGGGTACACAATAGGCAGAGATAAGTATGCAGCATCCTGCTTCAAAGAGATCCAGCTGCATGGCTGTATCAAGATCAGTACATTAACAAAGAGCACATGGCTCACATACAGTGGGCTCTATATTAATGATAAAAAAGTAGCATAAAGAGCATTGTCCTTAATGTGTTAAACCCACTCTTACGCTATGAAGAAAAATGTTAACTTAATCAGTCATGGGAGGAAACACATATAACATATCTCTCTCTCTCTCTCTCTCTCTCTCTCTCTCTCTCTCTCTCTCTCTCTAACTGATATACTATATATATATATATATATATATATATATATATATATATATATATATATATATATATTACCGTATTTCCTGGTTGATTTGCAGGGTGTAGCTTTAGGGTTAACATTACAAATACAAAAAAGAAATCAACACAGATTTCACTCGTATTACATTTTTCATGTTCTTATTGGTAATTGTCTAAAGGTACTGTATGTCTTTTTTAAACTGTTTCAAAAAGAAAGGAAAGGAAAGTATCTTTAATTATACACTACCTAAAAATATGACTGGTGCCTCATTTGTAGTTCATTTCCTAGAAACAACTGTAACAATAGAGGAAGGTTTATCTTTTTTGTAGTTGAAAGAACTAATCTAACAAACTACAGTGGGGAGATACACTGTAATGAACAAGAGATTATCTTTGCCACAGGCAAAAAGCTGTTTTGTGACACTGTCTGCACCTGGGAAATTCTTTTTTCATAAGCCTGTAAAATGAATTGCAAACAATATTGCTGCTTCACCTAATAAATCTATTTCACAGATGCATAAAGACCACCTTATATGTTCACAGTGTGCAATGCCTGATTCTAAAACAAAAGACATTTGTGGAAAATCAAACTTAAACAACACGCCTTGACTGAACTATGTTGTATTTATTTATTTATTTTACCTAATATTTCACCTTGCCTGAAAACTTTTTCTTGCTGTTTTACAATTCTCTCGTTTTCCCATTTCGGACAGACCCGCCTCCTTGTTGGGTTAGCTGTGTGAATCCTTTGTGCGTTTTTGATTTACATCACAGAAATAAAATTCCAGCCGTCAAAGTGCAACTTGAAATAACACTGAGTGGTTTTCAAAAGACTGCAGAAATCAAGATTAACCTGTCATTCAAACACTACCACCTTATCAGGTTAACTTTTTTCTAAAATAAAAATTGGTGAAATTGGTAGTAAAGTTGTTAAAATCATGTTTGTTATAAACATTTGTAAATTGTTTATTAAGAGGTTCGTTTTCAAGACCTGTGGTCCTGACCACAGTCGAGAATAAAAAGATAAATATAGGCAGAATATAATATAAAAGATAATGTCTAGTCTACACATACGCTAGTCAATGCAACATTTATTATAATGTTGCAGCCCTAATAATAATTAAAAAAAGGGAAATGCTGTTCTGTTATTTCTTGTTGCCACAATATGCAGATACACTTTTTTAAGTGGGTTGATACATGAAGAATTCATACGTATGTTTGTAAGTCTTATGTTAGTTAGTGCTCTGAGAAGAAGAGTTTTTGTTTGGTTTTTTTGTGTTTGTTTGTTCTGTGTGCTGACAATAAAATTCCAGGTACCGCCCTGGTTAAAACTACAGTTACGCCTGTGTGTCAAATACTTCTGTCAGAGAAGACTGTGGAAAAGATCCCACAGACAGTGTTTTAGAACCCCACACTGTTACATGTGGTGGAGAATGCGGGCACCTGGATAACTTAATAATAATAATAAGAGAAAATGGAAGATGTACTAAAGGCGCTGCTCCAGGCTACTGCGGTACAGCGGGAGACCAACCGGGTTACCCAGGAACAAACTGCACAGCTATTGTCACTGGCAGCCCAACAAGAAACTAATCGATTGTTAATGGGAAAAATCGAACAAGGACAGGCTGAGGTCCGGGAGCTGGCTACAAGATTGGAAGCAGTTGTGACAGCGCAACAAGTGAGAGAAGGGGCACGACCTATACATGCTAGCCATTGCTTACAAAAGATGACAGACTCTGACGATGTGGAAGCTTATCTAAAGGCTTGTGAACGTACCGCCGAGAGGGAAGGAGGGCTGCCAAACCACCCTTATGGAACAAACATATATTTTTAATATATGGTATAAAAGTATGATCCTTATATTGTTTCTTTTTTCAGGTGGAAAAAGTCCCCTGGGTCGACATTGTCAATACCTTTTAGGATTTTGAATGTTTGAATCAGATCACTGTGTAGTCTTCTTTGTTCAAGACTGAATAGATTCAATTCTTTTAGCATGTCTGCATACGACATGCCTTTTAAACCCGGGATAATTCTGGTTGCTCTTCTTTGCACTCTTTCTAGAGCAGCAATATCCTTTTTGTAACAAGGTGACCAGAACTGAACACTATATTCTAGGTGAGGTCTTACTAATGCATTGTAAAGTTTTAACATTACTTCCTTTGATTTAAATTCAACACTTTTCACAATATATCCAAGCATCTTGTTGGCCTTTTTTATAGCTTCCCCACATTGTCTAGATGAAGACATTTCTGAGTCAACATAAACTCCTCAGTCTTTTTCATAGATTCCTTCTTCAATTTCAGTATCTCCCATATGATATTTATAATGCACATTTTTATTGCCTGCGTGCAGTACCTTACACTTTTCTCTCCCTGTGGTACACCACTGGTTACCTCACTCCATTTTGAGGTTTCTTCTCTAATCAGTACTTTCTGTTTTCTACATGTTAACCACTCCCTAATCCATGTGCATACATTTCCTTGAATCCCTACTGCGTTCAGTTTGAGAATTGATCTTTTATGCTGGACTTTGTCAAAAGCTTTCTGGAAATCTAAATAAACCATGTTGTATGCTTTGCAGTTATCCATTGTCGATGTTGCATCCTCAAAAAAATCAAGCAGGTTAGTTAGACACGATCTCCTAAAACCATGCTGACTGTCTCCCAGGATACTGTTACCATATAGGTAATTTTCCATTTTGGGGATCTTATTATAGTTTCCATAAGTTTACATATAATAGAAGTTATGCTTATTGGTCTGTATATATATACCCTTTCCTGTCACAGTGAGATGTTTCAATGCTAAACATCTCCCAACCAGAGAAACATACACTTACACTCATTTCATACACAACACCAGAGCCACCACATAAAGAACAGACACTTGGCATGAATGTTTTGCACACAGTGGGATGTCTGACCTGAAACTGGAAATCATATGGCCAGCATGTTATAGCTGTGGACATGAGCCATGAACGCCTTGCTATGTGTGCCAGCCCAGACACAGGCTCATTGTGTGAGCCTGGTTAATGAATGTTCAATTCAAGAGCTGCAGTCCTGCTGTAATATTAGATAGAGAAACAACAGTGCTGGAAACATAATGTGGCGTCTTCAAAGGGAAGGCCTGATTAAGCAGATTCTGGAGAAAGAAATAGCTAGCACAAAACCTTAAGTGCATTTTTTAAAACTTCAAATTACTAGGAATCGTTTAAATCATTTGATAATAATGTGCACACTAAAGTCTTGGATACATATTTTTATTAATCTGAACCTGCATGTCCTTCAGATTTTACATTTGAAATTGGTGAGTTATTCAGGCTCCACAACAATGTATAATAATACATTTGAGATACAAGTATACTGTGTTCTAGTTCTGTCTATTTTTTCTTCTTCTAATCACACAACTATCAGAATTTTCTGACAAAGTAGTCCTACCAACATTTCAGTCCTACAAATGAAACTTTCCAAAGTTTCCAGTCCGCGCTACAGTCTTTGGCAGCTTGGACAGCACAGGCATACACATGTCATGAGCTGATCCTTCCCTTCTTTATTTTTGTAACAAATTTCAGGGATGATTTGCACACAGCCAAACCTAATGTCTGTCCTGGCCATTAAATGTATTTGTACCCTGTTTATTTAAAGCTGGTCTATTAGGTATAGAGGAAATGTCACATAAACAACTAGTTTTCACGAGGGTTCTGCTTAAAAGGCCAAATCTAGTCTTTCCAAAACCTGAAAAAGGATATACTGTGGAAAAAATGCAGATCATCCAAGCCTGAGCAGAGTTACTTTTAGAATGAAGTCCTTTTTTTCAGCATGGGACCACCAGATGTGGCACATAAATAAAAGCAAGTTGTACTTATAGTATCTTCATTGTTTTCTGCTGTCAGATGTTAGAATCTCATAGAATCTGATAGAAACTACATTTTTTTCTTCAATTTGTTAACTTTCCTGCTGTTTGTCTCTTACTTACTCTCATGACAGGTGAGTCGCCCCCACCCAAGTGACCACCCCCTTCTCATCCTGTTTGTGGTGGGGGGAGTTACACCTTCAGAAGTCCATTTGATTAAAGAAGTGATGTCATCACACAAGTCTGCCCTTCAGGTATTGTAATATACATTTATAAATGTAGACTTAGGAATAGAAAATCATTGATATTTTCATCGAAATTATATTTGATTAGTAATTTCTTTTATGAAAAATGTACCTCACAGGGCTCTCAAAGTAAGGATCCAGTTGAGACACTACCATGATCTTCTAGCAACCATAGCAGGGAAGATGCCTCTTGCACATGGATGAGATAGAGAGAGTTTACAGAGCTGTGCATTATAGAGTTTTACATTTTAAATTAAATCCCCATCGGGAAAAAAGTAACTTTTGGTGAAATGCTACTGTCCAACCAATATTTTAAGAATGAGAAGCTCTATGTATCATCACTGGCCTATATCGTGCAAAACCAATTAAGCAAATTATTCAAACACATTAGCACTGGAAAATTTTAAAAGAATAAATACAGCATTTAAATGGTGTATTTATACGTGCTTAGACCCATCCCTGTGTATTTATATTTAATCTAATCAGTCACAGACATTCATTCACATAAAAAACATTTTAACATACCAGATATAGGTGACCCTGCTTCATCAAGTCTCCAATTAAACCTTCATTCTTTACTTTTTTATTGGATACTACTCCTCAGACAACATTAGTAAATTAAAGACAGGATGGTCATCAGATATTAAAACAGAATGTGTCTGAGGACAATAGTGATAGCATTCTACAATGAAAGGAAATCTCAAGAATCAAGAATGAAGGAAGTGCAATTAATTGTAGTTCCTGTTTAAAAATGTATTTTATATTAAACATGTTGATATTGTGGTTGTGAGCCTGTGCTAGATCTTTGATTAAGAAGGACTAAAATAAATTGAAAAAAAGACTAAAGTTTCTACATTGAATTTTGTAGTTTCTTTTAATATTTCTTAATTCAGTGTTTAATAGTTATGGATGATAGATATGCAGAAACTATCTTTGGGGAATATGTTTTCTTTCTCATAAAGTTGCATATTCAGAGGGCTGTAGCAGCCCCACAAATGTATCTCCTAGGGGAGTTGTTTTCAAATACATGAGAGGGGATTTATTGGTACCTCCAAGAATAGTGTACAAACCTGGGATGCAACAAAGACTAATACGTGTTTGTATATTATTTCATACCTTGTTGAATCTCTGAGAAAAGACATTACATAATGTATTAATTGTTACGCCTTACATAAACATAATTACCTTAACACCCGAGTAACACAGAGACCCCCTTATTTATATAGTCATTGGCTAATTAATATACACAGCTTTTTCTCATTTATTCAGTTTCTCCAGATGAAACAGACTAATTTCCATCATGCTTTGTAGAACAACAGATTGAAGCCCTTCAGAAAAATAAGAAGGGTTGTATCTGTGAATCGTTTTCTCTTTACATCTGAATGTGGGCCAGTAATTGTGAAAAGAAAATGCAAAGTGGAGCAAGCAGAGAAAGACTGCATTGTGCAGCTATTTAGTTTGATCAAGCACAAGATTTTATTATTGCTTTAGTAGTTCAGGGCTGTTCACTTCATAACCACTGGCAACTAGGTCAAAGATTTCCTGTGCGAGGAAGGGTAACAGTAAAATAGAAAGAACAAGGTAAAACTCTTTGTTTCATTTCTGAACAAATAGAGAAACTTTTTAAGTATGTTTGAAATGTATTTTATATCGTTGTATAAAAAGTTATTTCTTGCTTTCAACTTTTGGGAAGACGAATTATATTTAAATTAAACACTAACCTTTAACTGTTGAGGCGGGTCAAAATGACCCAAACAAGAGTGAAAAATCCATTTGTCTTCAGCTTTTATTTTTTTTTTATATCAACTGCTCTGCAGATTCTGACTTGTTATTCTTTGATGTACACGCTGTGCCATGCCTTTTGAGAGGTGCTCCAAAAGCCTATTTCTGCTTGTTTTCTTATTATATATATATATATATACAGTGCCTTGAAAGTATTCGCCCCTTGAACTTTGCGACCTTTTGCCACATTTCAGGCTTCAAACATAAAGATATGAAACTGTAATTTTTTGTGAAGAATCAACAACAAGTGGGACACAATCATGAAGTGGAACGAAATTTATTGGATATTTCAAACTTTTTTAACAAATAAAAAACTGAAAAATTGGGCGTGCAAAATTATTCAGCCCCTTAAGTTAATACTTTGTAGCGCCACCTTTTGCTGCGATTACAGCTGTAAGTCGCTTGGGGTATGTCTCTATCAGTTTTGCACATCGAGAGACTGAAATTTTTGCCCATTCCTCCTTGCAAAACAGCTCGAGCTCAGTGAGGTTGGATGGAGAGCATTTGTGAACAGCAGTTTTCAGTTCTTTCCACAGATTCTCGATTGGATTCAGGTCTGGACTTTGACTTGGCCATTCTAACACCTGGATATGTTTATTTGTGAACCATTCCATTGTAGATTTTGCTTTATGTTTTGGATCATTGTCTTGTTGGAAGACAAATCTCCGTCCCAGTCTCAGGTCTTTTGCAGACTCCATCAGGTTTTCTTCCAGAATGGTCCTGTATTTGGCTCCATCCATCTTCCCATCAATTTTAACCATCTTCCCTGTCCCTGCTGAAGAAAAGCAGGCCCAAACCATGATGCTGCCACCACCATGTTTGACAGTGGGGATGGTGTGTTCAGGGTGATGAGCTGTGTTGCTTTTACGCCAAACATAACGCTTTGCATTGTTGCCAAAAGTTCGATTTTGGTTTCATCTGACCAGAGCACCTTCTTCCACATGTTTGGTGTGTCTCCCAGGTGGCTTGTGGCAAACTGTAAACGACACTTTTTATGGATATCTTTAAGAAATGGCTTTCTTCTTGCCACTCTTCCATAAAGGCCAGATTTGTGCAGTATACGACTGATTGTTGTCCTATGGACAGAGTCTCCCACCTCAGCTGTAGATCTCTGCAGTTCATCCAGAGTGATCATGGGCCTCTTGGCTGCATCTCTGATCAGTCTTCTCCTTGTATGAGCTGAAAGTTTAGAGGGACGGCCAGGTCTTGGTAGATTTGCAGTGGTCTGATACTCCTTCCATTTCAATATTATCGCTTGCACAGTGCTCCTTGGGATGTTTAAAGCTTGGGAAATCTTTTGTATCCAAATCCGCTTTAAACTTCTCCACAACAGTATCTCGGACCTGCCTGGTGTGTTCCTTGTTCTTCATGATGCTCTCTGCGCTTTAAACGGACCTCTGAGACTATCACAGTGCAGGTGCATTTATACGGAGACTTGATTACACACAGGTGGATTCTATTTATCATCATTAGTCATTTAGGTCAACATTGGATCATTCAGAGATCCTCACTGAACTTCTGGAGAGTTTGCTGCACTGAAAGTAAAGGGGCTGAATAATTTTGCACCCAATTTTTCAGTTTTTATTTGTTAAAAAGTTTGAAATATCCAATAAATTTCGCTCCACTTCATGATTGTGTCCCACTTGTTGTTGATTCTTCACAAAAATTACAGTTTCATATCTTTATGTTTGAAGCCTGAAATGTGGCAAAAGGTCGAAAGTTCAAGGGGCGAATACTTTAAAGGCACTGTATATATATATATATATATATATATATATATATATATATATATATATATATATATATATATATATATATATATATATATATATATATCCACAGTAGTTAAATGAGTGAAGCTTTAAAATCTATTTATTATGTATACTGTATGTATGAGCAAAGGCAATATAATCTCTGCCCTCTCGCCTGTTGAGCTGAAGATCTGTGCTTCCTTATGGAATAAAATAAATCACACTAATTCAGTTGTACAGAAGAGTGTTTTTCTCTCTTGTTTATAAGGTAATTTGATGGGTTACTTGGTTTGTTTTATGCTAATTTAAAATGAAAGCGTATTTGAATATTCATTTGAAATTGTGAAAGAATAATGTTGATAATGTTGCTATTGCTAAAAAAAAGGTAAGAAAAGGATGTTAAAGCCTTGGTTATAAACATACAGACAGTTAGAAAGACAGACCTCCATATACCCAGAGGTAAGGATGTATTCAATATGTTTTGCTTAAGATGCTATTCAGCAAGTTTTGTGACAATTGGAAGTGGTTATACAGACAGAATTACTGTCTGATTATATGCATCCATAGTGGTGGATAGTAAGCCAAAAACGCTATAACCCTAGATTTGAAACCAGTATCTCCAGATCAAACTACAGTTCGATTTAAACCATGGTGAAAAATGAACACGGTGGGTGTTGAAAGGTTACATAACTAAGGAGGAAAGACTGACCTTTCAATCTCCAAAAAAAGGAACAATATCAAAATAAATCCTGAGGAGACAAAGTTGGATTTCTAATAAGATTAGTTTTTTGATATTCATAGATAACGTGTGTCTAAATCGGCTTTTAATGTTTGTAAAAAAAAAAAAAAGGTTTTAGTCTAGATTTGGTAAGTAATTTAGATTGGACAGGAGTGACAGACAAGCAAGGGAATGCCCGCTTGTGTCTTAGTTTAGGAGGACATTCTTTCTGTAATCTTTAGAAGGAATTCCTTCTGTAGCTGCAGGGTGTTTCACTGCACATTGCTCTTCACGATTATAAAAGGGTTTTCAAGAGAATTGAAAGACCAAATTGCCACCTTGAGGTTGTTTTTTTCTGAGGTGTCCAAAGGATTATCTGGATTTTTACTACAGCACTCTAATATTGTTGTGTAACCTGTGTAACATATTTCACCTGTAGAAATATTTCAACTGTTAAAATAAACTTAAACCTTACCAATAGTCCTCCCAAGGCATTCTTTATCAGTGTAGTAGTGTTATAAACCAGTTGAACAGCCACCAAGTAATGGAAAGAATGTTCCTGGAGGAGTTAAAGCAAGTGTTTAACAGGCCTTTCAATCATGCCCAGGCAGGTGTCTGTTGCAGTAGTGTTCAGGGTCATGATGATCAATAATATACATTAGCACTGTATAACTCATGATAGCATAGAATAGAATCTGTTGTGGGATCGGAGGACACCCACTGAACCTTCAGCGGGGTTCGCCTGAGCTGTACGGGGAATTGCTGCGGTGAAGTGAAAAAAGTATTGGACATTCCAAATTGGGAAGAAAATCAGGGGTATAATAATTGGACACACTACATTGTTTGGCTGATAATAATGCAGTTACTTGGCATGCTCTCATATAGTGTAGTTGCTTCAAACTTGCATTTATTTATTTAAACTGTATTATAGTATTGTTGTTTGTGAGCAGTATTGCACAGATATTTTCAAGAAATTGTCAATCGTATGTGCTATATAACTTGTATTATAACAGTTTAGCATAGTAGAGTTTATATGAATTTAGGTAAAAGAGAAGTCAGCGATCCAAAATGAATGACACATTGAATGATAGATCAGCAACATTGTTAATCCATGTAATGTACAGTACAAGTACACTGAGAGACTGTAGACAATACAGCTATAAATAATGCAAAACTTAAACAAGTGTGACAATGACAGTGAGAAGAATAATCTAGCTCTAGAGAAAGAAAGGCAAAACCTAGGTTGCATCCTTATAATGAATCTCGTCTACAGTTATTGTTTGGATGAAGGAGATTTCAAAGTGTTGAGTCATATTCCTTCACTGTAGCTTTTAGATGATATAAGTTAGGAATGTTGTGTTTTGATTACAAAAGTGTAGCTTCATTTTACAATGGGGAAGAGGTGGATGGGAGAGAGGGTAGAAGAAGTGAAAAGGAGATGAAGAGGTGGATGGGAGAGAGGGTAGAAGAAGTGAAAAGGAGATGAAGAGGTAGATGGGAGAGAGGGTAGAAGAAGTGAAAAGGAGATGAAGAGGTGGATGGGAGAGAGGGTAGAAGAAGTGAAAAGGAGATGAAGAGGTGGATGGGAGAGAGGGTAGAAGAAGTGAAAAGGAGATGAAGAGGTGGATGGGAGAGAGGGTAGAAGAAGTGAAAAGGAGATGAAGAGGTGGTCTGAGAAGGAAAAGCGGTGATAGTAGGAGTAGAGCAGATTCTGGAGAAAATCAGGTCCAGCTGGCAGCCAGGAGGCAAAGAGGAGAGAGAAAGAATCAAGAAAAGGGAGGAAGCCAGCAGAATGAGTCGCGTTGGAGAGATGAATGTTAAAGTTGCCCAAAAGAATGATAGGAATAGAGGTGGTGATAGAAGAGAGGAAAAAATCAAGCTTGCCAAGGAAGTGAGCAGAGGGACCAGGGGGGAAATAACTTTTTTATAGAGATCAGTTTTATAATAATCACATGATTTCCAAATCATATGAAATATAATCGCCCAGTGATTAGATTATATATTTTTTAGTAAATTGGCCATTACTAAAGCTTACAGTTCGTTGCTTTGTTTACCAAGCTGGTCCTTTCTTTTAAACTGATTCTGAAAAATATTAGCAACTGAACAACTGAGTTGAAATGGTTGTGCTTATCAACCCTTCATAGTGCATTTCAAAGGCTTCAAAAACAAAACAACAGAGGCAGGACACAAGGTGTAAATGCCCACTGTTTAAACAACACAATTAAAATGAGAGGGTCGTTATCAAGCAGTTAATGCCTGTGTGAGTTTTTAAGTCAAACCAGAAGTAACTGACTGGCCAGCATTCATTGTTGTAATATAAAGAAATTATCTTGAAATATTTAACATCTTATCAGCTTAGCTGGTATTCACCTTCACAAATTAAGACAGCTTTGTTAAATTCTGTAAACTTCTGCTGCTATGTGTAGCATTGCAAACTGTATGCAGGCCTGCTCCATTCTTTTCCATGAGGAGGCAAGGGCTTTAGACTTTAACCTTTAACCTTTACTTATTTATCTAAAATTTCACTCACCGGTGAAGGCGCCAGGGGGCATTCAGCATCACAATATCACACAATTAATAAGTGGACAGAAATAATTCATTTAGCTCTGTTTCATTTTAGCAACTGAGTTTTAAAGCTATTCAATGTTGGCAGTTGTTTAAGATAATTGGGTAATTGGTTTCATCCATGTAAGGTCTGGCAAGAAAAAAGTCAACTAAAATGTCACGCAAAAAAGCAAAAAGTGAACAAGTGTTCTGAAACAGGAGACATGACTTTACATTTACTCCAATGTTTACGTTTAAAGAGCTTTATAAGCTAACTTGATTGTAGTGTAGTGCTTGATTGTAAATGTTGTTGGCTTTTTACTTTTAAGTGTTGTAGTTGGAATAACATCATCACAGCGTCAGCTGGTCTTTCAGCAAGAATTGACACCCAAAACAGTTATTGACCACTGTTACGCCCCCGGCTAGGCCAGTAGCAATCAATGCTACTACAACTGATGCAGTCAGTTGTTTGTGTTTTTCCTGAAAATTACCTCTTTATAAATAACCCTTCTCTTTCTTTCACCCTTAGGTAATCGTGTTGTCCACTAGACTGCTGAAACCGCTCGACATTCCTGAGCTGCTGTTTGCCACTGACCGTCTTCATCCGGATATTGGCATGTGAACAGAAAACACGGAAGGCAGCATTGTCCCACATCACAGTCCATTTGTAATGTGAGCAAAGAAATCTAAAAGAAAAGCCATTGAAATTCATCTCTGTACAGCAGGAGCTTGTCAAGCTCAAAATCAATCTGTCAATCAGGGCTTCGATGGCTGTTGATGTTGATGCATGACCATACACAGCTTAAAATGGTGTTAATAAATTACTGAATACAATTCAACTTGACTTGGGAGACTTGCAATCCATTCCACTTTATACAACGTTTTACCTTAAAGGTATAAGACCCTGCTCTATAACAAGTTTGAAACTACCTCCTTAACTCCCATTTTGAACCTCCTTAAAAAACATGTAATTCTGCCCGATCTCAAAATAACAACTGCTTATGTTTGTGTAAGAGCAAGAAACTGCTATTTTGTGGGTTTTTATGTGCTGGCAAGCTGTAGTTTAGGAAATAATCTGTAAATAGTTGCAAAAGTAACATATAATTAGGGTGACCAGATGTCCAGGTTTTTGATCAAAGGTTCTGGTGTCCCGACATTTTTCTCAAAATCTTAAACATCCCAGTTTTCAGCCACTTCATGTAGTGCGACACACTCTATATATCTTTTATCAAAATAACGTAAACAACTGCTTCCTATATAAGTATAGTCATCTACAGTGAAAACAAAATCAAATCAAATAAAAAACGTACTAGTGTTAATCAAGAACATTATTTTTATAAAGTGATTAACACAGAAATACGTGCTCAGTGCGCCATGCGTTTTCATTTAGTTTATATTAAATAGGAATCTACAATTATGTGCAATATGGTAATTTTGTAGCTGTTCAGTTCTGGCGGGATTTAGCACAGACACAACTTGGCAGAATCCAGGTTAAATAAACCACATTAACAACATCGATAAATAGAGCCATCCTGACGCAGTAAGTAAAAAAAGAAAGAAAGAAAAATGCCAAAATGTAAATGGATCTGCAGAATGTATTATTATTAGAATTATTATTAGTATTATTATTGTTATTAATAAACACCATACAAAAGTAGAAATACATATATAACACAATATGGCAAATTAAACTAATTAGCCACAAATTATACACCTGGGAGTGTAATGAAATTAGCTAGCAGCTTAAAAAAAAAGATAATACTAAGGGTGGGAGGATGGCTATTTAAATAACCATTAAATAGCCTACATTTAACAGGTTGATCAATTATTTAACAATGTGTCCCGGTTTTCAGCTTTGAAAATCTGGTCACCCTACATATAATGGGTTGCAGCATGTTCAATTGAACAGTCCTTGAGAGGTCAATGAGTGATTGGGGTATAAGTTTACCTGCACTACATTTAAAGAAGCACAAGAGTAAATGTATAAATGGATGCCCCTTGAGAAGAGAACGACTGTTTCTCTGAATTTAAAAGACAAACCATTTCCTGTAGTCAAGTGATGTTGGGTCAGTATTGCCAGAAGAGTGCTCACAGTAACAAATGTATTTAATGACTGGCAATATTGATAGAATTTTATTATGACAAACTAATTGTAATGCTAATTCCATTTTTAGGGGGTGGCAGTCTAATTCACATTACAGTGTTTTATTTGGTGTCCTCATTCTGTTTATTAGGTTTTCTAAAAAAGCGACATATCACTTTTCATTCTTAATACTAATGTATATAAAATTATATATTAAAAATATATTAGTATATTAGTATATTAGATTAATGCCTCAGAAGTAAAGTACTTAGAGCCTGTTCAATACAATCTAATGCAGAATTAATAAAGTAATTTTAAATTCCAGTCCATTGAAAACAATAGAGATTCAGAGTACCTGCATAGAGGGCCCACATAGAGGAGTATGTGTTCAAAATGTTATTAAAATTAAATAAAAAATGCATCTTTTTTGTTAGGAAATCATTATTTTGTAATACGTTTAAGCGTGTGGTAAGACAACCTCCTATGTTAGAGTGTCCGTCTTGCATACTGTTTGTGATCAATCCTTGTTGTTTCTGCCGCTATCCATTTTGCGTGACACAAACAGAATGTGCTATCTATAAAATATGTTAAATTCTACGTAACATTAACCCTTTCATGCATGAAATCTGAAATAAAGTAGTTTTGGACACATGATACATATATTGTTCATTGAAAATTGTTTCAATTTCTTTATATGGGGGGAAATAGCATCCTCATGTCATTATGCATTTGCATCTTCCATACGTCCCCAAATAAAGACTAGAGGTCGGCATGCTTAGTGAGTCTAAGCTAAAACTTAAACAGTATATAATTCAAATTTAAATACTGGTTTGACACCTGATTTTTTAGTATGCTGGTGTTTTAAATACCAGATTTATGTTTAAAATATATAGAAGGTGATACTTGTCACCTATGCACACATCACAGGTTAGACACAGGTCATGGATTCCTGAACTGCTTACAGTAGCAAATTTGCTGTTCACACTCATTCAGCCTAATCAAGGTACACCCAACACATTTGCATAATGAGCCCGTTGGCTGAAGTAATAACAGAACCTTTCAACTCCCCTCACACATTTACGGCCACAGACTGCAGTTGTTGTAAGGTTAATATCTTGCAGGACATTTTAACAAATGCCGATCTCAGTGGGTTCTTTCCTGCCAAAGTAATAAAAAACGTAATTTACTGTAGACACACCTTCTTATTGTACAATTGAATAAAAACGTTGACATCTCCTTAGTTGAATTATACATGAGATAAGGATATAAACAGCTATGGTAGATAACTCCTTGTCCAATTGTTACATAACATGCTAAGGATCTTGTTTAGCGCAAGTAATTGAGCATAATCGCTGGGTATGTGGAGGCCATCCATCTGAATGTAATTTGCATATAGAAGGACCTTCTTTAGCATAAATGTTTGAGTGTATCATCATCTGTGGGTGTATGGAGGCTGTCTTTATATCACACTGTTTTTTACATTAAGCAGTGTGCACATGTATTAGAACACCTCAAGATTTGTCAGTTATATCCTTTATATACCTACCTGCATGAAAACCTCTGGGTGTGAGAATTTCAATTTTAAGTCAGTAATCAGTGATGTAGGCACTTGTTTGAAAATGTAAGACCACTTTGAGCTTTAATTAAGCAGCTAAACAACTTCCAAAAAGTGCATTTTACCATTTGTGGCTGTGTGTTCCCTTTTGCTTACTATTTTAAATGAATTGCATGGGTGGCCTATTAAAGTAATCAATTAAATTAGGCAATCACTAATTTGCCTATTTTGACAGTTTTCCAAGATTCAGTTACAGTGGTTTGATTTCATATGCACACCAAATCAAAACTACAGAAGCAATGGGGTGTTCTGATACTACTGTATGTCTTGCAAAGTGTTCAATCCACTTGATGAAACTTGGCCTGGACTAACATTAGCATAAGCTATATGAAGTAATTTGTCCATCTTTCTAGATGTAAAACTTTAAGGGGATGTATTCCATGGTGTTCTATTTTCATCTTACTGACAGCTCTAATTTGAAATTTAAAGCTGTTTGGGGAGGGGGTGGGTGAATGTCATGCTTGGTCAAACTAGAAATGTATGTATCTCCATTTTTTCTTCTGATTATTCTGTTTTGACATTTTGAGTTCAGAATCTGCACCCTGCATGGCTTGTTCATAATTACAATGTGAATGAGCCCCGACACTTGGATTAATAAACAGTGTTTAAAGCAGTAGTACTGTAGTTGTCCTCCTGCCAAGCTCCTTGGTGAAAAGTAACAGAGGACTTCAAACAATTCAATGTGCTCTTCACTCGCAGAACATGTTTCACAGTTGCTATGGTTAACCAAATCAAAATACTTATGTAACAATACAACACTCCTTGTTCCAAATAGATGTCTAACCACATGCTTGGGTATCTGCTTTTAGAAGTTACTTTGTTTACAAGTGTCCTTCATATATCCACTTTTGAAATACCATGGGTATGTACCATGGGTACATAGGGAAAGGTAGGTAGAAAATAGCTGTGAGCATTAAACAATCATGCCCACAAATTGTTTCAGTGTAATTGACCATATTGATTATCAAGCACTATGTTTCAGTATTCAGATTTGAGCAGTGGAAGAAGACAATACCAGAAGGACATAATTGGTTAAAGATTTTATTTTGAAACAGAACTGAAACGTGTCTCCTCCTCTGGAGGAATTCTCTGTAAACATGAATTAATTACAGCCACAAAGCAAAGCACTGACTAGAGGCTTCATAAAGTGCATTTAAAAGGCTTTTGAGCCTGGTGTCTTTGTAGGTATTTTTTACCCCATATAACCAATTTTAATTTCAAACATTTAAGCACCGATGTGAAAAACCATACGAATGTAGTACTCCATTGACATGCAACAGAGATAGAATTATTGGAATTAACACAAATACATCCTGCTGGTTACAGGCAGCACACACAAAATAGCTTTAATCATTCCAGGGTCACTCGGAGTAAAAGTGAAGAGGCGAGAAAAGAAAAAGCATAAAACCGTGACTCATTTGCCTCCATTTATACAAAACCACTAACATCAGTTTCAAGTGTCTTCGCTTTCTTACAATGCAGTTTAACCAATAGATATCTAAGAATATTATATTTGTCCTTAAACTTTAAACCACAGTTGCAATGGAAACAAATGGGAATGGTTTAGACTCTAGCTGGATGGTAACAGTTTGTACTTAACCCCAGACTTAAAGCACATCATTTTAAACATGCAACGGCTGGTATTATCCCTCCCTCATTGGCTTTCTATTCTCTCCATTACACAGACGTCACAAGAGATCTACAGATACTGTGACAAGTAAGGCATTTGTGCCTGATTTCCACAGCACATTATTCCCACCAAGGTCAAGAGTCACTTGCTCCATCACCTTGTCATAACGTGGGATCAAAGGCTCTACACAGCTCCTCCAATTCATCACTTAAGACTTTCTCCTTGGAGTGTGCAACTCATTCTCCTTTGTCTTTGCTGCAGCATCAGTATTTTACATATCAAAGATGAAACTCTAGTTTCGCTGCATTTCTTTCTTTTTTGGCCACACGGAATGCCTTTTGTGTCTCTTCAAACTGAAGTCACAGTCCTCACTTTGGCAGACAAAGCCTGCTTGAACCGCCTCTTCAGGTCTTGCATGTTGGGGGATTTGGGCCTGGGAATGAGGGAAGACCTCCTCTTTTCTGTGTTAATGGGAGCCTGCTGCTTGCTGATTTCTTTGCACAGCACGTGGAAGGCGTTGTAAATGTCATTATAGTTCTCACTGGCAGACACCTCGTAGAAGGTGCAGCCCAGCATGTTGGCGAGTTTCTGTCCCTGGTGTGGCTCCACCTGCTTGACGTGCAGGAGATCTGCCTTGTTTGCCACAATGATGATGGGAATTCTGCTGTCTGCATGTGTGCGGCGGACTTGCTGGTGAAGGTGGCTTATTATTTCAAAGCTTTTACAGTCTGTGATGGAGTAGACCAGCACCACAGCATCTGCCCACTGAATGGATCTGTTCACCTGTTCGTTGCAGTTCAGATTTTGTCCATTGACCTGAGGAAGAGCAGGATATAATCTTAAACAACTGCTTTATTCAATATCAGACTGCTGATTGATTGCAGTGTGAAAGAATATGAGTTCTCCTATTACACCACTAAGACTATTTTGGGTCAGATTAAATATCACAAATTATAGGAAATCCATAAAGTGTTTGCTGTTGACAGACAAAATAAAACAAATACTTTAACTCTGTTCACAGTTTATAACCACATTGCTTGCTAATACAATTGAGCAGTGTTGGAAAAGACAGAAAAATGCAGCAATTCAGTAAGCTGATCTGAACAGTCAAAGAATAATGTGCTGCAGACTCAGACACCCATTGCACAGAATGGGACATTGGCTGGCTAGACAGGGAGACTTTGTCTTTTAACCAAGTTAAAAAAAAAATAATAATAAAAAAAAATAAATATGTGGTTTGGATTACTGCCTGGTTCAGGAAATGGAGCTTTAAGCCTGGCTGGCTGGAGAATCTGCAACCGTCCTCAGAAGGAGATGTGGTTGTGAGTACTTTATAGTTTCAGTATTCAAAGGAAGAATTAAAGATGAATGACAAACTAGTGTTTCCTATCTTTTAAATACAGCAATTAATTTCTGTTTCCTGATATCTAAATGTAGTATTTTTTTTTTTCCTTGCTTCGATCAATACATCTGAAAAACAATATGTGTGCTGTACTGTAGACATATTTTGAGAATTGGGCAGCATCCAAATCAACTTCATTATAATGACTAGTGTATGGTGTTTGCTCTTTGCTAGTCTGGTAAAGGTGCAAGAACATTCATACTCAGCATGTGACCAACAAACCCTTAACAGTCCCAAGTATTCAAATGCAACAAGGCAGTTACAATTGCTGACCTTTAAAACAAAAAGGAGGGGGCTGGTGGTATGTGACCATGTCAAGCATCTGGTTTAAGAACCAGACTGGCTAGGCAATATGTTTTTGCTGTTTTCAATTTTATTACTGTGCAGCTAGTCTGCCTGCTTGTATGCTTGGCTGAGTCAAATAATCTATTTTACAGTATAAATCTGGTATAGAATCTCACCTGGACACCTGGTGTATCTTGGACCTGAATTGCGACTTGTTCTCCATCAATCTGGATTTGTCTAGAGTACAAAGTACCTGTTAATTTAAAAAAAAAAAAAGTTAAAAAATAAATATATCACAACTCGGATACCAGAAATGTAAATGTTTTTATTAAAGCTTTCTTCCGCCAATATCAAGGTGATGCTTACCTGCATTCCTCTCATAATCGCCAATGAACCGCCTGGTTAGGAATCTCACCACCAGAGCTGCAATAAACAAATATCAACAGGTTAAATGGGTCTTGTCTGGCACTTTGACTCCCTGGTCTAGTTACAAATATCAGCAGAAGAGTTGAACAGTAATACTGATAATGACAGTTTACACAAGATACGCTGCTATTCAAGCTGCTTCAGAAACCCATACAAACGATACTACCCCATTCAAAAGGTGCTGACTTTTGCAAACCGGAAACTGAGTTAATGTTTAATACGTTACTGAGAATGTGTAAAAACCGGATATAACATTAATTCAAAGTGCGAACAAACACAAGTGTATAGAAGCAGCGACACAAAAATGTGTAAGGTTTTTTTTTTTTTTTTAAACGAGTTAATATTTGACTAAAAGCTACCTTTTTTGATATGCTAGAATACACCGCAATGCCAATTAAAATGCTCACCTGTTTTTCCAACTCCGCTCCCACCGATAACGGCTATTTTAATCACCCTTCCAGAAGGGCATTCGGTTGCAGGGTACTCCGCAATAGTAGACATGTTTTGGATAAGACGCATCTTCATAAGGACTTGAAAGAAAAATAAATTACTTCAGCAATTATACAAAATCCCAAAGATCTGTCAAACCTATATTACACGCGGGCTCCAAGTGATGTTTTTTTTTTAACCGACTATGGCCAGATTATGCCATGTACATGTATATAAATGCTTCTGGTTCGGTACAATCAATGATCGTGCTTGTCCACCTAATAGCACACTGTACAAATGCTCTGTACTGTCTCTGTCAATGTTCTGTTCCTGCTACAGTGGCTCTGGCAGGTTTTATAGAGCTCCCGAGCTGCTTGCAGCTCATTGGCAGCCGCGTGCAACTATCCCTCCGCCTTCCCACGTATTCTCGTGGAATTGAATACCAAACAAAAGGACAAGAAGAGATAGAAACAGGTGGGCATAGGAAACATGGATTTAACACCAAAAAAAACATTCACTGAGGAGGGAGCGTTTACGATACTTAAAGTAAAAACGAGGGGCAGGTTAGATGTTTGTATCTGTTATTTGCACTTAGTTTTAGTTAGTCACCGGGGTTGGTTTCACACTGTAGCCACAGTGGTAGTTATGTTATTTTCACATGTATTTTGTAGAAAAAAAGAAAAAAAAAAAACATAATTCTATAGAATCGATACAGGGCGACTGTGCTAGTAAAATACAAAGTAGCTTGTATGTTTAAAATAAATATTTTTGTTAAATGCAACAGTTGTGAAATAATTGTGCATCTGTTTGTTTGTTTTTTATGTATATCCCCTTATTCAAAAATGGTATAATTCTATAGCTGTTTTTATTTATTTTATTTTTATTTAAGGGGATCAGCGTTTCAATAATTATAACATAGAGATTGGTTCATTGTAACATGTGGGTGTTCATTTGCCAGTCCTCCTGCACATGTGGAGTCAGACTGATGTTCTTGGAGCATCAGGCCATTGTTGGTTCAGATAAATAAAGCAATGATGATGTTGTTGCTGCTGCTGTTTTAATTTAATGTATAAATACCACAAAAACAAAAAACATTTCCAGTTCCAATAAAGTATTGTTCCTGTTCAATGAAAGCATAAATCATGTATAATGCTGGCTTCTGTGTCTCCATCCAGATACTACTGTACTGTACTTTATTCCTGTTTATAATTCATTTGAACTGTGTTGAGGATTTTAAACATTGCTTGCCTGTATGAATGTCACATATAAGCCAGCTTGTAGCTGGTAAATAAGATTATAGTGCCTTATAAGGTAATGTCTTAGTATTATATCTTATAAATTACGTTTTTCTACTTTTAAATTATAGCTGTAGACCAAACCATATTAATGTGCTCATAATCCATATGTATATAACAGCAAAATGTTATATTTGGCACGTTTAATGTATTGATATCTTTTGTTGACACACAAGAGATATCTTTTGTTTCAAGTGCCAAATGCTTGAAGTTCAAAATCTGGTTCTAAAATGAACCTTTCTTTCTTTCTTTCTTTCTTTCTTTCTTTCTTTCTTTCTTTCTTTTCTATCATTTGTCTTCAGAGTATTTGGCAGCTAGACCTTTTGTTATTGTAGTCTGGAATGTATATTTGATAAGAGATGTGATGACAGGCTCCCACTGAAGTATTAAATTAACGTGTTTCATTTGCCACAGACAGGTCCATGCTAGCTATGGCTATCACTCAGGCATGCCATGCAA
This sequence comes from Acipenser oxyrinchus oxyrinchus, assembly GCA_030684275.1. Lineage (NCBI taxonomy): Eukaryota > Metazoa > Chordata > Actinopteri > Acipenseriformes > Acipenseridae > Acipenser > Acipenser oxyrinchus. Next base: position 51,486,170 of record CM060248.1, on the reverse strand, counting down.
TAATACCCAAGAGTGGAATGAAATAAAATTCAAGAAACATCCAAACACATATTACTCTTTGACTCATTTGAACACAGGAACATGTAGAAAAGATCAGAATACGCATAATGATTTACAATACCTAATTATGTGCTTAAGTGATTAAGTATACATGCCTAGGTAGTTGAATACCAGTTTATACCTAAAATGTATGCTGAAATGAAATGCTAAAACTTCATCAAAACTTCTACATATAAGGTATAATTTCCTTTAAGGTGATAAGAAGCTAAGTCAAGTAGACAAATGTTTCATTTTCTTCACATTCCCCAAACATGTGCATTAGAGGTCCTTGACAGGAGGATTTTTTGTAGGTTGACGATCATTACTGTGGTGGGTCAAAAATGGGGAATATAAAGAAAGACTTTTGGGTGAGAGGGGTAAGCAGAGTCAGTGAGGTAACAACCACATCGGCAGATGAAAATAGAATGTTTCTCCTCTCACGAAAGACAGGGAGCAGTTCTGGCAGATGAGTGGAAGTGGGAGGTGGTACAGTACCATGTATTTCTGCATTTTCAGCAAAGAAAGCAGAGAAGACAGTTAATGTGCCACATTAAACACAATATAAACTCATAAATAACATTTAATAACAATGCCTTCTAATATAACAGTATGTTTGGCAGAAAATAAACCCTACTCTAACATTAAGGAGGCTGTGTGGTCCAGTGGTTAAAGAAAAGGGCTTGTAACCAGGAGGTCCCCGGTTCAAATCCCACATCAGCCACTGACTCATTGTGTGACCCTGAGCAAGTCACTTAACCTCCTTGTGCTCCGTCTTTCGGGTGAGACGTAGTTGTAAGTGACTCTGCAGCTGATGCATAGTTCACACACCCTAGTCTCTGTAAGTCGCCTTGGATAAAGGCGTATGCTAAATAAACAAATAATAATTAATTAATTACAGTGTTGTTCTAATTTAAAACAGTTGGTGTTTAAAAAAAGAAAACACACACATATGGGTATTTTTTAGAAAACATAAATGGTTAAATGCTCTGCTATATTAATAATCAGTTCTACAGCTATGTGCAAAAGTTTTGCATCACCTAGAATTTTAGGATTGAGACATAATTTAAAAAGTGGTATGCAATTCAATATGTTAACGTAACATTATTCAGCAGGTTTTATTCAACTTTATGTAGCAAAATATGTTCATTTTATAGGGTGGTGCAAAACTTTTGGCAATAGATGTACTCTAAAATATAATTTATTGGTGTCTATTTGCTGCATTATTCCATATAATTTGGTATTTTAAGTCATGTTTAAAATATGGGTTTATTAGGTAACAACCAAGTGTATTTTACAGTATAAAATTAAAGGAATGGGGAACGCAGGCACATCCTTTTTTAATTAAATACATTTTGTATAACAGAAGTAGTGGGGGGGGGGGGGTTGTGAGTGTGTATTCTAGCTAAGTGCACATAGAATATAGTGGTTTAGTATTTTGAAATATCCAAGCTAGTGTACATTTTATGTGAGAAAGGCATGCATATTAAAAGTAAAACATATAAATATGACTCGTTCCTGTTGCAGTACATAACAATGTTGTCTTCTTACAGCTACAGCCATTCCAAAAATAACTTAAACCCATTTGGTTCTCAGAGGAGTGCCTAAAATCCCAGCAGCTCAAAGGCTGAAATGCAGGAAAATCAACAGAGAAAACAGTGGTAAAGCCATTATTATTGCATTTGAAACGTCAATCTGTGAGTCACCCTTCCAACTTGTGAGGCACATCAGGGTGTTTAATGTGTTAGATTTCTTTTTCGAAGTTGTAGTCAAGAATCACTTTCAACTTAAAACCCATTGTCCCCTAGACTCATTAGTTCTTTAAACCCCCCCTCACATTCACTGTTTCCAGTAAAACGACAGACCTGACATAAACAGCTTTACTCTTACTGTGAATAGAATTGTTGTCTATATTGTTTATTATTAACTTGACATTTTCACAAATATTTTTAATGAAATGTTACATACCATATTAGGTACAAGAATGAAGCCACAGTGTTTGCACTACATGACAAGGGATCTTCATAAATGTTTGTAATTAAAGCCACATGGCCACTTTTCCAATAGAGAAAAAAACAGTGTGCCATTAATAAGCGGTACAGAATTCCTGAAATGCCAAAAGAGAAAGGGTCATTTCCTTTCCTTATGGAAAATGTCATGTTACTTCCAAGAGTGGATCTCAGTTACGCCTCCATTCCACTAGACTTCCAGTTCTCCTTTCATCTCCTGCCACTTTCAGAGTTCTTGTTCTGTTATAATTTCCTGTGGAAAGGCTTCATAAACATATGTATATAAATCCATGGAAATTATTGAGTGATGAGATTTACAATTTGAAAATACCCAGTAGCAAGAATTATATATCCTGAGATAACACAACACAGTAGTCTTAATAAACGCATGTCACAAAGGGGGTTTCATTGACAGCAGCCAGTGAGCAGAGCAGCACATAGCTAACACTTTTTTTAGACCATAAAACACTTGTCACATATTAGCTGAAACTACAGGATGCATCAAGTGAATTTGGAGATAGCTGTCTCCCTCGCTAGTATAAAATCCTAGACTTTGTCACAGATTATAGCCACTCAGAACACTGTTAGCTCCTTATACACTCGATGGCCCTGTATTTTTCACTTAAACATTAAGTGGAATCTTTTAGTTGTGTATCCTGGAGAAATATGTTGCTAAATACATTTAAAATAATAAAAAAGTGGCAACCACAAAGTTCACCAAAACTTCTGCTGCAATGGAAAATATGGAATAAACTATGTATTGGGAATAAAGCATGTTTGTTTTTAACAGTACAATTGCCATTTGAAAAAACAGTATATATATACTTCTAAAATAAAATATAAACTAGGATGCAGCAAGTTAGGATTAAAACAAGTTATATCTGCAATGACATATTAGCAGTGCAATAGTGCATTAGCTGAGGATCCAGTAGCGTGGTGCTTTGGTCAGGCTAGTCCAGTGCATAGTAGGAGGGGTAAATCAATAGGACAAGCAGGCACAGGAGGATGGAGAGTGGAGGGAAGGCATGACCAGTCGACCCGTAGAGGAGGAGCAGAGAGGGCGAGTGTGGGTGTAGGGAGACACGAGGGATTGGAGGTAGGAGGACACCATGACATTCTGGAACTCAAGCTCCCTCCATAACATCCACAAGATGAAACAACGAGTGTGGTCCCCATGATGAGTATCAGTATTGTGTGTTCATCATCACCGGTTTTAAAGGTGATGTCAGTGAGTAAACTCTTGGGAGTACTGAACTATACTTCAAAGCCATGACAAGATTAACGCCTTTTAAATCATTTGCGGCATTGTACCTAGCTGAAAATTGGACCACTTACTGAGAAACAAATCCTATCTACAGTATTTACTTATAAATCAGCAAATTCAGTAATTACATGCTGTAGTGTGCAGTTAATTGTATTTCTGGAGATTATCACTTAATTGTAATTAGTTCTCCTCCCTCCCCATCTACCACCCCCAGGCTGGCCCCAGGGGATCATCGAGGGCGTGGCTTACCTGCCACCCTTGACATGTGAGACTAATAGCAGTTACTTTCAATAATAATCCTAAAACTAACTGGTGAGGTCCCATCGCCATGGAAACAATGGCTTTGTAAAAAAAAATACATTTGGTTGTAACAACAAGGTTTTTTTTTCTGTCATGTATTGAAGGTTCAATGCTTCAGTCCAAATCACTGCCATTGCACCGATCCAGAAGTCCAGATACTGCCTAAAGCAGTGGCAGCTTGTCATAAGAGGCTACGGAGGCTAAGCATACGTGTAATTTAGTAAAAGTTAAAAAAAAAAAAGCTTATCTTACGTCATGCTTTCCAAGGTCTACTGTATTGCTATTAGCCAACATGTAGCCTCAAAATGGGTGGGATTCTGTGTCAAATTTTACTGTATTTGTATTGGCTATACAATGTAAGCTTGCCGCTAGCCTCTGCCACTCATAATTAGTCTTAATCTTGACATCTCTGTTGACAGGCAGGTTTTGGGTCACGTGTGGCTACTCCCTTAAGTATTGATTTCCATTCAGTACGTTGTAGATTTTTTTTTTTTAATTCACATGCCATTTTCCTCGCTTTCATTTGAGGAAAAAATAAGAATAAAAAAATAACAATGAAGGTCGTCCAAAGCCTAAATTGGACCTTCGTAAGTCCACAATGTTTTTGTTATATTCAGTTGCTTTTCTTATGTGCTGTGTATAATATATTACTGCTTTACATTTCTTATTAAATTACAAAGTACCTTTTGAAACATGCAACATTTTATTGCAAATAATAAAAGCATATATATATATATATATATATATATATATATATATATATATATATATATATATATATATATATATATATTACAGTGGCTCTCAAAAGTATTCACCCCCTTGGACTTTTCCACATTTTATTGTGTTACAACATAGAATCAAAATGGATTTAATTAGGAGGTTTTGCCACTGATCAACACAAAAAAAGTCCATAATGTCAAAGTGAAAAATAAAATCTACAAATTGTTCTAAATTAATTACAATATAAAACAGAAAATAATTGATTGCATAAGTATTCACCCCCTTTGCTATGACACACCTAAATAAGCTCTGGTGCAACCAATTGTCTTTAGAAGTCACATAATTAGTTGAATGGAGTCCACCTGTGTGCAATTAAGGTGTTTCACATGATTTCAGGTTAAATACACCTGTCTCTTGGAGGTCCCACAGTTGGTTAGAACATTTCCTAACAAAAACTACATCATGAAGACGAAGGAACATTCAAAGCAAATCCGGAATAAGGTTCTTCAAAAGCACCAATCAGGGGTAGGATATAGGTAGCACAGTAAAGTCCATTATTAAGAAATGGAGAGAATATGGCACAACTGTGAATCTGTCTAAAACAGGCCGTCCTCAAAAACTGAGTATCCGGGCGAGAAGGGCACTAGTCAGGGAGGCCACCAAGAGGCCTATGGCAACTCTAAAGGAGTTACAGTCTTCCATGGCTGAGCTGGGAGACACTGTGCATACGGCAACAATAGCCCGGGTGCTTCACAAAACTGGCCTTTATGGGAGAGTGGCAAAAAGAAAGCCATTGTTGAAAAAAACTCACATCAAATCTCGGCTAGAGTTTGCCAGAAGTCATGTGGGAGACTCTGAGACCAAGTGGAAGAAGATTCTATGGTCTGATGAGACCAAAATAGAGCTTTTTGGCCTCAACGCTAAGCGCTATGTTTGGCGCAAGCCAAACACCGCACATCATCCTGAGAACACCATCCCTACCGTGAAGCATGATGGCGGCAGCATCATGCTATGGGGATACTTCTCTACGTCAGGGCCTGGAAAGCTTGTGAAGATAGAGGGCAAAATGGATGCAGCAAAGTACAGAGAAATCCTGGAAGAAAACCTGCTGAAGTCTGCAAGAGACCTGGGACTTGGGAGAAGATTCATCTTCCAGCAGGGCAATGACCCCAAACATACAGCGAAAGCCACACTGGAGTGGCTTAAAAACAAAAAAGGTCACTGTCCTGGAGTGGCCCAGTCAAAGCCCGGACCTCAATCCAATTAAGAATATGTGGAAATAATGGGCAAAAATTGCAGTGTCCAGATGTGCAAAGCTGGTAGAGACTTATCCAAATAGACTCATGGCTGTAATTGCTGCCAAAGGTGCCTCTACCAAATATTGACTCAACGGGGTGAATACTTATGCAATCAATTATTTTCTGTTTTGTATTTGTAATTAATTTAGAACAATTTGTAAATTTAATTTTTCACTTTGACATTATGGACTTTTTTTGTGTTGATCAGTGGCAAAAACTCCTAATTAAATCCATTTTGATTCCATGTTGTACCACAATAAAATGTGGAAAAGTCCAAGGGGGGGTGAATACTTTTGAGTGCCACTGCGACTGCGTATATATATATATATATATATATTTAATTTGTACATAATTCTATATAGCAAAAGACACTGGGATTCTGTACTGTATGTAAACTGATTTAGCAATTTGAAAGTATCAGATTAAACAGGGAGTCCTTGTCTGGAAAAAGGCTTAGTGGTAGTAAAAGCATTTCACCACACACAAATGTCTAATAAGACTTTGATTTGCTCTAGCAAATAATGAGAAGTATCAAACAACGGCATAACAGAAATAAACTTTTTAAGTGGGCTTTGTTCAATGAACTGCCCGGATTATTTCACAACATTGAACTGTATGGGTTCCGGTTCAGCTTTGTTCAGGACGGTTCTTTCATTTTATTTACATACAATGCCACAATCACGAAAGACATACATACCACTAAAATAAGAAACCACTGACACAAGCACTGAGGGTTAACACCAGCACTTACACACTAAACAGCAAACTCATCACATCTGACAGCAGCTTGTCAGTAAAAGAATAGAATTGTCTGACATAGGATTAAGCACCTGCAGACAGTGGATTACAGAAAGAACAACCAATTCAATATGTTTAATTAGGTAACTGTACATCTCAAAAAAGAATGCATGGCCCAAAACAGAATGTGATTAAAAAATATTTCTTCATGGTTTATTCTTTTTTGGGGTTTTTTTTGTGTTCTTGTGTCAACATTTATTTCATGGTTTGATTTCATTTAGTTTACTTTTAACATTTTAAGTTTGGTTATACTACACAGGCAATAGCAATAATAAATGCAATAGTTTTACTAGGTTTTTGTATTAATGTGAAGATATGTTTACTTGTGATGTTCAGTTGAGATTAAAGACCAACATTTTTCATTTGTATTTTTTCACTGGTAATACGTCAGGAACAAAGACTTTCAAAACTGGTTTGTCAAAATTCAAAAGATTTAAATAGCAGCACTGTTTTAAACATAAAACATGATGAAACACTTGCAGGGTCTTCCTTGATACATATGTAACTGCTGTATCATAAAATCCTGCTTATTTAAAAAAAAAAAAAAATGAGGATGGAAGTTTCTAAATAGATGAACACATGATGGGAAATTTCTCTCTGACTCAACTAGCATCAGATGTTTTCAAGCTGTAATATCTATTAATGATCCCAAACTTAGAATCTCAATATTCAGTAGTTATTACAGTAGACAGCTTGGAAATTGAGAGCTATCGTGTGGGAGACACTTCAATTAAAGCAATCATTAAAGGGAATATTCTGGCAGGGTACGGTATGGTACATTTTTACAATGACTTAGCTGCGTGTGTTTCATTGCCAAAATTGCACATACCTGCCCTTCTGCCCCCTCTTCCAGGAAGGGAAGCCAGACATGAAAGGAGTTGTGAGGATGTAGACATAATACAGCATAGCAAGACTCTGCAGGCAAGGAGAATAGCTAGGATGCCCTTTAAATATTTTTTGCAGTTATCACATATTCTTATTCTTATTTGAGGTTTTATTCAAACTGCTGACAAAACTGAGGAACCAAAAATCTCTTCTGGATTCATGGCCAAAATCCACGAGGCCAAAGCCAAAAGACCAGAGGTCGATGCTGAGGCCGCTCTCTTCAAGGCCAAGGTTGGGGGTCTTTTAGGTCAAGAACAGTGTTGACAGCTTTTATACGAGATAGTCAATCATGCAGGTCTATGGTAAATTCATATACGTGTAAGATGTCTCTTGGAAAAATACATCAGAAAAAACACTTTATTCCAAACATTGTTTGCAGAAAAAAGAAAACAAACTCATGTTGCTATACTACTGTGTGAGGAATCTGATGTTTGAAATGCCCTGCTATTGAGTTCTTGGACCAAGGACACCCAGGGCCAAAGCCAAGGCTGAGATCAGAGTAAATCTGGAAGACTGGCCTCGAGAACTCCAAGACGTGTGTAAAAACAGTTTAGGGCAAACAGGAGATTAGGCACATTCTACTTTAAGTACAAAATCTGCCAGTTGCTTCAGTTAATTGCTCAAACCCTTTACTCCCTTCATGTTTACACTAGCCAAGTATTCTGCTCTAGATCTTCACAGAAGGGAAAGTTTAATCATCAAAAATACCCTGCCTTCATTATTTATCCATGGCTCCTTTCTATCCAGTTGCTAGATTTGATACAGCAACCCAGTACAAGGACTCAATTCAATGCAGGAGGCTTTGGCATGGATAAGGGTTAATCAGATAAATCAGTCTGAAATGACTTTGTGTCCCGTTACTGTGTATGGGGTGGCTTGTGCTAAATAAGAAATGGGCCCGTTTTCGTAACTTATTTCTGCTACAACAACAAAGAAATGAGGCATTAAGGCATTGTATACAGCACATAATACATGGGAGTACAAGCTGTTCAGTGAAGTTTCAAGAACATATTGGTGACTGAGAAAACACTTGAGGTGTATGGATTTATAATGCAGTGTGAGAGCATGAAGACATAAAAGTTGTTTAGGCAAGCACATGGAAAGTTTACACAGCACTCTTAATTCTGCCATGATTGCTATTAGCTTGTGTCCACTTATCACAGCTGCGTCACTCTAAGTGGTGTGGGTAGAGTCCACCCCCATTACAGCATGCTGTGACACAGGCATTCCATTGTGAATATGAGTGGATTGCTTCACGACTGATTGCTGATTTTGTGTTTTGACATCAAGCTAATGCAGCACACCCTATTGAAACCCAGAGGGGTTTTGCTAGGAGCAACTTGAAACTCAGCATGCAAACTGTAAGCTGAGATTCTCACCCTGCAACACAGAACAGCACCTGTAACAGAGTTAGCTCTTAAGTAGATATTGTGAGAAGATACAGTGAGGTTTGCCTCATTCTGTAAATGATTTTACAGTAAAAATTGACACTTGTAAAATGGTAATAAATTATATTTTCAAACCTCACTGTACTTGTCTTACTTCTATTTGTCTTGTTGCTTTTCATATAGCTTTGATGTCCTCAGTATGCTTTTTGTGGCATTTCATAAACAATGTTAAATAGATAAAAAGCTATTTGAAAGCAGTAAAGAAAGCTGCAGCCATGGAAGTGACACCTTCACACCTATAAGCAAATCACCTGTCCAGCACTAATGTGTATTACCACCATTATCTAAAAGAGTGCTTGGAATTAACACATAGGTGGCCATTTCAAAGCTTTTACCCAACAGTGTAAAAACAGAGAAGACAGAAAACACCCATTAAAGCTACAAATCTATAAAACAGCTCAAGAGACTGTATCTAATGTATAGTCTTTCAAATATTTTTAAATAGTTTCTTAATCATTTTGAAACATTAAAGGATGTTTTACTAAGAAAAGGGTGACAATTATAGTGAGAAAAAAATTTGAACATATCCACAGGATCCCAATAACTGTGTTGCTTCTCTTTTAAAATGCTGTAAATGGTTTCACTGTAGTTATGTATTAATGTTTTTTGCCAAGTTTTTGATGTGTTAAAGAAGATCTGTATTCATTTCTACCTAATTATCATTACTAGATTCAGGTTTGCCACTATTACAGCTATGGCTGTAATCATGTATCTTCTTGTAGGAAACTTTAAACAAGTCTCATTTACATACCTCCCATTCAGAGACATGGCACTTCATGCCCTAGATTACAGGTCTGGGGTTAAAAAGAGTAAAGGAAGAAAAGAAAAAACACATGTATCAAATCCAAACATTCTTTTTTTATCACCCATTGCAGTTCAGTGGATATTGCAGCACTCCAAAGATGGATTTGATGATCTCCTGAAAAAATACTAGATCAAAATAGGTGAGCTATTTTCTATGATTCCCAGTGATAATTCTTAATAATTTTTAATATAGGCTGACATTTACGGTTACCTCAATACATAATTTTAAAAAATATTGATCAGTATTTTTTAGTTCAAAATGGTTTGAACACATCACACAGAACTAAAAAAACAAATAAATAACAAGAACACTCATATATCCAGGCCTCAGAATTGAGAAAGTATGATGTGTTTTTTTAAATGATCAGATTTTGGGTTTAGTGTAATGCTTTACAATAAGTGACAGTTCACTTGGTTACGTGGGAAAGGACTCTATCCATGTAATAATGTAGGCATCACATGGATGTGCACTGCTGAAATTGGGAACAGGGTGTTTTTAAATTGTCCATAAGAAAAATAGTGACAACTTGTAAGGTAACAGTGGAAAACATATTTACATTAAAATCATGGGCCAAACCAAAATCTAACAACATATGGTAATTACCAAGAATCTCTGCCAAGCAACTGGTCGTGGCATGAGACTTGATATAGGAGTGGTTTACCTGTTAGGAGAGTTCTAGAATGAATTATCTTGCACATGTCAAAGACTGAGAGAGGTGTCATTAGAATTTTTTTTTTCATCTTAAAATTGAGGGCTATGTTTGCTAACTGCTAATTTTTCATGAATATGTTGAATTTCCTGTTAATTACATAGATGCGTCCCAGTATGGATGCATTTTCTGGCACTAATCTGCACCACAACTGTGAAGGTCGTGTAAAAGTGGCACTTTACAAAGGGGCATCACATGTACACTGAGAAGGGATTTTACCCTAACTATATATTTACATTTGCTTCAGGCTTGTTCAAACTCACTGCTCTATGTAGATGCTATACAAGAGAAAGCTGTGTGATCAGTAAAATGAGTGTTTGTTAAGGTGTTTGCAGGCATGTTATTCTCCCTCAAAGCTCTGCTATTACGTTCTTGGTTTCTTTAAAAAGGAAACTGACAACAGCTGGGGTGAATTGTGGGGTGGTTTTCTGACATGGACTACTGTGACGACTGAGGGCTAAGTTGAGGGCTTTGCAGTGCGCCACCCAGACCCCCAATAATACCTCCATGGGGGCATCTCATTTCCATGGTGGTCCAAGAAGACAGCCCGTGAACCCATTTTAATTATACCATCATTGTTCATACAGGGACTGTTTTTACTTCATTTAAGGGATTTACTGCTAAGCAAAACCTGCTGTAACCAAAATATTAATTCCAGGGGAAAGCAAGTCAGGGACATGATAAATGGCTGAAATAATAAAGCATTGACATCAATGTTTATACACACTTCCATAGGGTTTCTAGATTCAGTCACCACATCAAAAGCATTTACAGCATATTGTATTCACCTTGTTCAATTTAGGCTTGAAGCGATCCGTATTTTCCAAAGCAGCAGCTGGTTTGGCGACCAGTTCTGAAAAGACAATGTACTCTAAGCTTCCCCGCATTATAGTTTACTATGGAACCATGCAATTCTTTTGCTTATACTACATATGTACCAGTTTATCATTCTTTTTGGCATACGTCAACACTAGTCTCTGTTCTATTCCCTGTTGGAGGATAGTAAAATACTTTTTTAGAACATATTATTGAGAGTTTAAGAATCTTGTGTTATATTAAGGCATCTGTCTGTATGTCAAACTTACATTTTTATATGTGCATGCAGTGGCTATGCGTCCTCCTGATCTACCTTTTCATGTTACTGATGGCTCTTATTTAGTATTTACAGCTGTGAGAACGGATGAATGTCATTACCATGTTTTATACCTCACAATGCTTTACTGCACTTTGATATTAAACTGGACACATTTATATTTACTAATGAATTTACCAGGGTACCACTTTTTGCTTTTATGTAGCTCAGAAGTGAAGTTTAGTTCAGTTCACCCAGTCCCTATTTACTCCCCTTTTCAGTGTATGCCAGTGGTTTTAGTCAAACATGTGTTGGCAGTAACAGGAATAGATTGCAGAAGTGGTGTAAATTGAGCCTCATTGTGTGCAAAATGGCCACGAGGGCTCTTTCTCCTGCTTCCCAAACATGAACGGTAAATTCTCTCACTTACAGGTCAGGCATTGATAAACTCGTACTGTGGTCTCCCAGAAGAATCTCTAAAGGGTGCTGCTGCTGTTACTGACACTATGAACTTCTATGTATTACAAATCTTGACTGGTGCCATACTTCAAATGCAGTCCATTAACAAGGTAATCAGCAGAATCAAGTTCACAGGTCCCTGAAACATTGCTGCTGTCTGAGCTCCTCGGTGTTTACTTCATGGAAAGCCACTGCTTAATCATCAACTTCTTACAGTACTTACAAAAGGCAATTATAAACATAGCATCTAGAATCTTTTGAAATATCTTATACATTGATATATGAAATATCTTCCATATAGAACCATTCAATATTGTTCCCTAAGTCCTCTTCTGCAACCTTTATTTTATTTATGTTCTATCAGAAACCATTCTAAAGAACAGAGGATTATATTTAATGTGTTCAATTGGAGTTCTATGTAGCTACAATTTGATCTACTTTTTTGGGTGGCCAAATATGGCTATTCTTTCTCTTGCTGTATTTTTGTTTATTTTTGTTTACTGTAAGTCGCCCTGGATAAGGGTGTCTGCTAAGAAATAATAATAATAATAATAATAATAATAATAATAATAATAATAATAATAATAATAATAATAATATAGCTTAAGAAGCTAAACAGAAATTTAAAAGGGAACAGTAATTTCTTAAAAAGTTGAAATATTTGTCTAATGGTCCAACTGTAGACTGTTGTATAACATATATGTATGCTTTATATAAATATATTGTTGTATATTGAGGTGATTCTAAAAGTTGCTAGATAAGCAGCTGAAAATTGATCCACAGAGCTTCCCAATATTGTCCAGCATGTGCTTAGTGGCAATTAATGGCTTTCTGATCACGAGGTATACATTTAGATATTGGTGTTACTTACAGTACATGCACTGGTTTCTAAATCCTAGTTGCAACTTTATTCACCAAGTAAAGAAAAATAGTTAATTTGCTGTACTAAGCAATTGAACCAAGGTGGAATTTCTGTACTTGCTATGGACAGACACCCAGACTGTCCCAAAGTGCTCATTTAAGACTGATGCATCAAGACTGAGTCAACTTCAGCCAGCAACCAAACCTGTGTCCTTAAAATCCACATTCAAATATGCTAACCACTAGATAATTTGGTTGTTATCCAAACCATTATGATGTATATAACAACCCAAATTAGGTCATGGTTCTTTATACAGCAGACACTGCAGACGTATGTCATTATATCTGATCTGTGCACAGAAAGCCTTTATTGTACTGTTGGTTGAGAAAGGCTCTGCAGTGGATGAGTAGTGGGCTTGAGAATGCTATTAGCAAAAGTAAATACTGATCTTCTTCAGCAGCCTCTGGGAAACTGGATGCTTCTTAATACCTTAATGGAAATGGTACCAAATTACAAGAGCAACCAAATTAACAAATTTGTTTTTCTGATTTATGAAAGCAATTGTAAAAATATAAATAGAATAATATATGGGTCAGAATTTATTACCACACAATAATATGTCTCGAGTTGGATTTTAGCTGTAATGCATTAAATCTGGGCAACTCAATTTGCTGGAGCCAAATTATTAGCATGGTAATTATATTATTTGTAATGATATTATTTGTATTTATAATAGTTACAACCTAGTTCTTACTGAATGTAACACAAAAGTAGGTCTATGTCACAGTCATTTACATAAACAGAGATTGTTTCAATATCCATTCCTTTTTAGATTCAGAATTTAAAAAAAAAAAAACAGCTTTGAGAAATGATTGTACTTGTACTCAAATAACACTTTGAATTATTTGGATCCATAAAACGAATTGCAAATGAGTGACAAAAGATTTTTTTTTAAATATAAAAAGGTAATTTTATATTTCCACTATGTTATTTTGCATTTCCACTGTAAGTATTTTAACAGTAATTTTATAAAATGTTGCTAGCATATGACTTTATCAGTACAGTTTTTATAACAATAAGTCTAAAAAAAACTCACCAGTAAAGAATTATTTACAGTTCAGCTTTAAGTCAATAGAAAACATTTCTTAAAATAAATTAGTTGAAGGTATAGATAATTGTATGTGATAAGTGGTTGTAAGCTATGGGGTGTTTGTTTGGCAAAGGCTGAAAGTTCAAATTTCAAGACTCCGCTGGGGTCCTGTAGACTTTGTGTGTCAAAGATCAAATGGCACTGATCAAAAGACGACAGGGAAGTTGACCTCAGTCACTCAAAAACCACCAAATTCCCAACCCAGCATGGGGACAACACTTCTTTGGACATGAGCGTATAAACACCTAAACATTTCCATATAAATAATAAAGACCTATTGCTACAGCGTTGTGCTTACTAATTAATCAAATTATAGACTAATACTCTCAGAAAAGCCATTTTATTTTCAGTAACATCTGTCTTGAAGCTGATGGGACCACTAGGCCACTTTGGCAGTGCCAACCATTTCTGAACCTCTGACCTGATGCCAAAGTTTACTGTAGCTTAGCATTGCTAACAAGCATAAGCATTTCAGGATAATGGGTTTTAAGATAAACATCCCCCCCCCCTCCCTTTTTCATGTCCTGTCAGTCAGATAGGTGCATTCCTGTCTTGTTATTGTGTCCTGGCTGACTATACATTATTGTACACAGATGGTGGCTGTCAGTGTAGTTTCACATTCACAGTGCAGGGGTCACATCCGCATTCCACAAATACACTGAGGATCATGTTCTGGTCAGGGCCCCCTTTTCATTATACATGGCAGTTCCGTAAGCAACAATACATTTAACCAAAGTAGAATAGCAAGACAGTAAAAATATCTACTGGTTCAAATGTGATTGGAACCAGTGATTGGATGGGACACTTTAAAAAAAAAAACCCAAAATAATTGGATTTGAATAAATGCAAACTTGATACAAAAACAAATTCTCTCAACATGTGATGTATAAGTTGTAATGTATAATATAAATGCATAGTTACTTTGTCCAGTGGCAATGCTCCAGGAACATCAATTCATAAACTTAATCCCAACCTTAAAGCCACTATCTCTTTGACCAGCAGCTAATATTCACATTGTGGATATTCCTGAGAATTTAGTACCAAATACATATTTTTTCACCTGAAAATAGCAGATCAACTTTGGTCAAAGTTGGAGTGGGGGCTTATTCCTAATATAATAAATATGTGTTAAAATGCATTGTGTCAAAATTAGTAAGTCTAGTAGCTAATTCAAATTACTAAGACCTTAAATAAAACTTTAACATGCTATTATCCTGGTTAAATATAATATACTAATAATAGTAGGTGACCACTGTCTCAAATAGAATATCTTGCCATGTAGTTTTAAAAGACATGTTAGAGGCATCTAGTTGCTAGAGATTATATACTTTGGTTGCTACAGGAAAAGTGTTTTTTTAATGGGAAAAAGTCCAACATTGCCCTTCAGTTTCTGTAATGCACAGTAGACGCATTGTTTTGTGGTTGCCATGCCAACATGCACATTCTCTCAGGTGCACTGTGGAGGTGGGCAGAGCCGATGGGTGCAAATATAATCTCACAGGTGCTCTGCAGGACTGTTTCATGTCACAGTGATGAAGGAGCTGATCCACTCAGCCAAAATATCATGGTCCTTTCTAGTGGTGAAATCGGCACCCTAATTTCGTATTTGATTATCGTATAGACATTTATCAACAATGCATTGACATTTTATTTTTCATATATTTTATTTTTATTTATTTATTT
Source organism: Acipenser oxyrinchus oxyrinchus (assembly GCA_030684275.1). NCBI lineage: Eukaryota > Metazoa > Chordata > Actinopteri > Acipenseriformes > Acipenseridae > Acipenser > Acipenser oxyrinchus. The sequence continues at coordinate 51,470,669 of CM060248.1, read as the reverse complement.
TATTAGTTAAACAAAAAGGCAAAACTTACATTCAAATTAGAACACTTCCGATTATAAAAAAAGAAATACAAAGGACTTGAGTTTTTAACAACTGAAAAGAACAAGGGTGAATCTCCCGTCTCCCAATGCGACTCAAAAAACTCCCGACTTAGATTGCTAATTGTAATGCATTAACCTTAAGTATATTTTCTCTAACAACCACCCACACGCCCCTGCCCGCTCGATCAATCGCTTGTAAAAACAGTACAAAAAAAAGGTATTATATATCTTACTTCAGCACAACGACCCCCTGCCACTCCCCGCCAGCACGCTTGACAGGGGATACAGTAAAAAAAAAAAGGTATGTATATATTTTAATTCAGCGCACTATCACACACTCAAGGTTTTAATGCAAACCGGCAACAGGAGACTTCAAACTGAGTTCTAATTTGATGCATCGATTCACCAATATGTAATTGAAGCTCAGGAAATGTAAGGACAGATGATCAATAATCGATGCATCGAATAATTGTTGCTCCCCTAGTCCTTTCCCATAACAGCAGCTAAACAGTCCATAAAACCAGACAGCGAGCTACAATTAAAATTCCATAAAAAAGGATAAGTGCGCATCACCCATGTGTAAATGCTTCTAGCCCGCACCTTAAAATTTTCCTTCGACAGGTGGAGTAAAAAATGTTCCAGTAGAGCTCTCCAGCCAGTTAAATAGTTAAATACACGGCTACTGTACCGGTCATCAGCAATAGCTTCAAGAATGTGAAACTATCACAGAGTGAAACTACCTATCTTTATCATTAATGCCCAGTCAGTGAGGCAAAAGTATGTGTGGTCATTGTGAACATTAAACTGCAATGCATTTTAGAAATGTTACAGAGCAGAAGAAAAGTTTTTTCATAGGATGGGTTGATGGCAAGTAGTTCACTGAAATTCAGTGTTTATCTTGTGTTACATAATCTAAAAAGTTTAAATTTGTGAAAACAAAATAAATATTTGATATCTTTTGTATTCATATACCAAAAACAAAATGTCCAGAGTTATAGTTGAAAAGTGTGTTCAATTAGGACACCTTAATAAAACACACTGCTTTGCTTGGGGCGTATCTTCTTATGTCTAGAAGTTTTATTGAATAGCAGCATAGAACAGGATAAACCATGCTATTTTAAAGTAAATAACAGCAACTCTCATGTAATAAAAAATCAGGAAGATCTGGATAAAATCCAGTGGCTGGCAACAAGGGAAAGACCATGTGAATGCATGGAGAGACAGCCGACAGGAGGAAATAGACTCAAAATGGGTAGTGGGAGGAAAACCGTTGGCTTCTGGCACACAGCTGACACCACTTAGAGTAGTGTTTGCTACAGGACTTGCAGACTGAGGGTCAATGTGGCCCCCTCAAAATTTTAGGGGGACATTTTCTTCAGTGAGGGGGTCAATATGTTTGATGATTCAGAACCAACCACCATTTCTTATTTTTGTTTGTTTTAAATATGCCAACAGAGTTTACTGACCTTTTGTTTCTGAAGAACAAAAAATAAAACTAAAGCTGTAGATACAACCAAGGTGTTTCTACAATATTCACTGTCACTTTTGGGGAAAATATTGGAAAATGTGTCACAATCATGCTGGTGTATCACTGAGTAGAGGACATTGTACCAAATCACATTAGAACAGGGGTTTTCAAGCTTTTTAAGCTGCGTACCCCTTTCCAAAAAATGTAGTTCACCGCGTACCCCCATCTGAGATAGTCCTAATAAAATGAAAACAGAAAAAAATGGTCTGTACAATAACAACATGATACAACAAAACGCACAAGCCCTGGAGTGTGTGAGGGATACAATTATAAAAGTTACAGTATTATAACGGAAAAAAATTATATTATATTTACTTTTGGATAAAAATAGTCCCTCAAACAGGTTTCTAGGTTTCAACATCATTTTATTGTAATTACTAATAAATTAAAATCAACGAAGCCTCCGTGCTAGCCTCAGTCACTCAGAAATGACATAGGACTATTTTTGATAGCAGTCATGTATTTTTATTGATAATAAAATAACATAAAAGGCGACAAAAAAAAATTTCACTATCTACGCATCTCTACAGCTGACCTCATTATGAAAACATATTGGCATTTTTAAATTCTTGGTGACTAAAACGTACAGTATTGATGCTAATTAAAAAATAATAATAAAACGCTTACCTAGTATCAGTGTGATGGATGTCCCTGCTTGTTACCACACAAATCACTGATGATGGCAGGGAAACTGGAGAGAGCTTCAGTCGCAAGACATTTTTGGCATTTTTAATCTCTGACGGTATTTCGTCTTGATCGCCCTTTGTAGTAATGTACTAGTATTGAGCCAGCAATCAATATTTTTTCACTGGATTGAAAGCTAAAAATTCTTACTCTCACACCAGACGTAACGGCTTATCAAATTAGACCGCATTGCAATACTTCGGTTTCTGATTGGCCATACATTCTGTATTTTGAAATGAACCAGAAGTACTTAAGTTACAATAAACTTTAATCGGGTCATTGAAAATATATATATACACTGAGTCTACAAAACATTAGGAACACCTGCTCTTTCCATGAAATAAACTGACGAGGTGAATCCAAGTGAAAGCTACGATCCCTTATTGATGTAACCTGTTAAATCCACTTCAATCAGTGTAGATGATGGAGAGACGGGTTAAAGAAGGATTTTTAAGCCTTGATACAATTGAGACATGGATTGTGTACTGTATGTGTGCCATTCAGAGGGTAGATGGGCAAGACACAAGATTTAAGTGCCTTTGAATGGGGTATGGTAGTAGGTGCCAGGCGCGCCGGTTTGAGTGTGTCAAGAACTGCAACTCTGCTGGGTTTTTCACGCTCAACAGTTTTCCTTGTGTATCAAGGATGGTCCACCACCCAAAGGACATCCAGCCAACGGCAGGCCAGTGGTCGAAAACGGCTCATTGATGAAAGAGGCCAAAGGAGGCTGACACAAATTGTGCAGAGCAACAGACGGGCTACAGTTAGTCAACTGACAGTCCAGTACAACATTGGTGCCGAAAGACCCATAAAAGAATGCACAACTCGTCGTACCTTGACACGAATGGGGTATGGCAGCCGACGACCTAACAGAGTTCCACTTCTTTCAGCAAAACACAAGAAACTGCTGTTGCAGTGGGCTAAGGAACGAAAACACTAGACACTGGAGGATTGGAAAAACATTGGCTGGTCTGATGAATCCTAGTTCCTGCTGTTTCACGCTGATGGGAGGACTAGGGTATGGAGAAAACCATACCCTATCATCCATCATGCCGCGTGTCATCCATCATGCCGCGTGTCAACATTGCAGGCTGCTGGTGGTGGTGTGATGGTGTGGGGTGTGTTTTCATGGAACACATTGGGCCCCTTGATAAAAGTGGAATGTTTGAATGCCACAGAATACCGGAACATCATTGCCAATCAGGTGCACCCCTTCATGGCAGCAGTGTATCCATCTGCTAATGGATTTTTTCAGCAGGATAATGCCCCATGCCACAGGGCTAGGATTGTCCAGGAATGGTTCCACGAACATGACAGTGAATTCATCTTACTGCAGTGGCCTGCCCAGTCACCAGATCTCAATCCAATTGAGCATCTGTGGGATGAGATGGAACGAGCTATTCGGAGTAGAAATCCACTACCAGCCAACTTGACACAACTGTTGGAAGCATTGGAGTCAACATGGGCCAGCATCCCTGTGGAACGCTTTCGACACCTTGTAGAGTCCATGCCCCGACGAATTGAGGCTGTTCTGAAGGCAAAAGGGGGTGCAACTCAATATTAGGAAGGTGTTCCTAATGTTTTGTACACTCAGTGTATGTATCGATTTGCAGGCACGAACGCACACAGAAAATAAAATGAGTTAAATATAAATAATTTTTTTTATTTTTATCCCAAAGATAGACTGCAGTAACCGCCCAACTGTTTATATTACATTTAAACAACAGGGCTTATTTAAAAAGTACATATTTAATACGTAAATTAGTCATGTGTGCAGTGAACACTGTGTCACAGCACATCAGTCTGGTGTTAGCAATTAAACATACATGACAAAAGTTTGCAATAGATTGGTAAGTGGTACTAAATATAATGCGTTAACCGCAGCATTAGAAGAAAACACATTACCAACAGATCCAGTTTAATAGTAGTAGTATTTAAATGCCATTGTCCTGACTGGTAAATTCTTACCTTCCAGCTGCCCCTTTATTTTGACAATTGCCATATCAAAAATGGCATTTTTTATCTTGCCATTTTTCATTCTTAGCCCCCAAGTAAATACACACAATGTTGTTAATATGATAAACGCGTACATCTGCTTCAGGTATTGTATTTAATTTTTTTCAAGGTTAAACAATGGTCCGTGTTACACAGAACACTAAAAATAAAATGTCAGATATACAATATGTATTTCGTTGGTTTTGTGGATTTGCTATATTTTAACATATTTTAATACTACACATAATGATATGGTTTTGAAAATGCTACTTAAACAAAACTGAACTGTATCACATAATAATTTCCTTTATTCGGGATTCCAGTGGTGTTTTCTCAATGCAAGATGTATTCTATACTGCGCTGTATAAAATCACATACACTATTTTTATTTTTATTTTTTATCACGCTGTTATAGGCCTACTGGCGAAATGGCCAAGAGATAGTTGGTGCTTAACACATACTGAATTATTTTGGCACTGAATTTTAGCATTGTTTGTCATAGAAAAGACACATTTCACATGTTTTATAACATTACATAACATTTTTTTTTTTTTTGAATCAATGATGTGGTTTTCGTTTCTACAGCACTTTGTCTATAAACTACTGTAGTACGCATAATAGCCTACATTTGTATTGGTATTGCATCTGGTCTGGGAAGGGGGACACACGGGCGCGTTAAGAGAAATTCAGTGGGACATTTTTTATTTCAGGGGGGCATTGGCGCAATGGCACGGCCTAGCGCGAACACTGTTAGAGCATACATAGATGACATGACCACCCTGCCTACAACAGTAGCCTGCACCAATCAGTTACTTGGCAAACTAGCAGATAACATTAGATGGGCATGTACGCAGTTCAAGCCCGTCAAGTCGAGGAGCATCTCCATCATCAAAGACAAAGTAGTGGATAAGGTGTTTTATATTGATAGAGAGGCCATTCCAACAGTGTCAGAAAACCCCCAAAAGAGTCTTGGGAGGTGGTATGCGAGGGATAGTCTGAGTGGGAGAGGTAAGACATCAGGTGCAAGGGCTGAAGAGGACCGATAGTAGTGCACTTCCGGACAAGCCAAAAGTCTGGTGCTTTCAATTTGGTCTTCTTCCAAGGTTGCTGTGGCTGCTAACTCTGTATGTTTCCCTGTCAACAGTAGAGAGACTGGAAGCCTTGATTAGTTCAAACATTAGGAAATGGCCTGCAGGGTAACACTCTATGGTGTCAGTGGTATCATGGGACAAGTACAAAAGAAGAGGAGGCTTTGGTCTCAGCTCAGCTCCCCCGAGATGGCACGAAGCAGCTCCAGCTGAAAGAAGGAAGAGGACGAGGTGTGCCAAGGCGGTGTCCCAGTCTAAGCAGGGAGAATGGATGAGATGGGAGAATGTGGAACAGCGTAAGATTGGCTGGAACAGAAGAGGATCAGCTTCCTAATCAGGTCCAGATATGTTTTTCCATCATTACAGAACCTGAATGTGTGGGTAGGGGAGAACCCTGCATGTCTTTTGTGTTCATCGTCGGCTACCCTGAAGCACATTCTTACAGGATATAAGGTGGCTCTGAGCCAGGGTCGCTTCACTTGGCACCATGACCAGGTATTGCGATGCTTGGCATTATCACTGGAAGAACAGCACAATAAGATCAACAGCTCGCCTCAAATATCAGCAATAGCTGCACACAGAGAACGACATTCCTCCACCCAGGAGAGCAACCAACAGGGAAAGGTTATCTAAGATTTGCCTTGGACAATTGGAAGCTGGTCAATCTCGGCACGCCTTGTTCTCCTGGTGGCTAACAGTGCCATAGGATGAGTCCATTGAATAGGCATACAAGAGGAAGAAACCGGTATGCTGAGTTAGCCACTGAAGTGGAACAGTGGGGTTCCCTTTCAAGTAGGGAATATTAACCATTACAAATGGGTGTTTCCCCTTTAAGACACCCGAACCTGAAAACTTTTATACCAAAGACTCTCGTCAAAGCAGGGTGACACAGCTGCTGCTCCGCCCCCAGAGCAATAAAGCAGCTACACTCCCTGCTAACATCGCCATTTTCCTTTTTTAAGCCAAGCTGATTACTTCAGAGAACTAATAAGTGTTATCTTTCTTTCTCTATATATCTTTTTAGCACTTTTAGCTTTGTTTTTAAGTGCTGCATTTTTTATTACTGAATCGCTGAAGTAAAATTGTTTATTTCAAGCTTTTCTTGTATTACAGTCTGTGCTGGTTAAGTCCCACCGCAGCCTTGTGCGCCGTGGGAAACCTGTGGCTTGAGTAGCTGTTCATTCCCGGGACCTAGCACCTATCAACTGATTTGCTCTGGTTGGAGTTTCAAATAAATAATAAGAATAAACATTGTTTATTATTGTTAATATATAATTTGATAGTGAAACGCGTGGTTTTCACTTTGCGTTTCTACTTGTTGTATATATATATACAGTGCCGTGAAAAAGTATTTGCCCCATGCCTGATTTTCTGCATTTTTGCACATTTTTCACATTGTATTTGGTCAGATTCTTTTGTGGGTTGTAGTAGTATATAGAGGGAGTCTGAGAGAAAAAATTACACCAAAGTTTGGTGCTTCTTTCATTTGTTTGGTGTGCAAGGTAATCAAACATTCAATCTTCAGGTGTGAAAAAGTTATTGCCCCCCCCTAGTCAACTCAACTCAATTAAAGGGATAATTAGGGTCAGCTGTTTGAGTACTTTGGTTATCAACCAGGCCTGATTTGGGCCAGCCCTGCCCAATATAAATCTGACTAACTTTGGCCCTTACCATCAGAGTGAAGTTGAGAGCACACAGGTTCTAGAGGCACAGCATGCCACGAACAAAAGAAATTCTTGAAGACCTCCGGAAAAAAGTTGTTGATGCCTATCAGTCTGAAAAAGGGTTACAAAGCCATTTCTAAGGCTCTGGGGCTCCACTGAACCACAGTCAGAGTCATATTGTCCAAATGGAGAAAGTTTGGGACAGTAATGAATCATCCCAGGAGTGGCCGTTCTGCCAAAATCTCTCCAAGAGCAAAGCGTAAAATCGTCCAGGAAGTCACAAAGAACCCTAGAACAACATCCAGGGATCTGCAGGCCTCTCTCGCCTCAGCTAAGGTAAGTGTTCATGACTCCACCATCAGAAAGACCCTGGGCAAAAATGGGATTCATGGCAGAGTAGGAAGGCGGAAACCATTGCTCACTAAGAAGAACATGAATGCTCGTCTCAAGTTTGCCAAAAAGCACCTGGATGATCCTCAAGAGTTCTGGAACAATGTTCTATAGACAGATGAGACAAAAGTGGAACTTTTTGGCCGACATGGGCCCTGTTATGTCTGACAAAAACCAAACTCTGCATTCCACAGTAAGAACCGCATACCAACGGTCAAGCATGGTGGTGGTAGTGTCATGGTTTGGGGATGCCTTGCCATCATTGAAGGAACCATGAATTCTGCTCTGTATCAGAGAATTCTACAGGAGAATGTCAGGCCATCCGTCCGTGAGCTGAAGCTGAAGCGCAGCTGGGTCATGCAGCAAGACAATGATCCGAAACACACAAGCAAGTCTACCTCAGAATGGTTGAAGAACAAGAAATTTAAAGTTTTGGAATGGCCTAGTCAAAGTCCAGACCTAAACCCCATTGAGATGTTGTGGCAGGACCTGAAACGAGCAGTTCATGCTCGAAAACCCACAAATGTCACTGAGTTGAAGCAGTTGTGCATGGAGGAGTGGGCCAAAATTCCTCCATGGCGCTGTGAGAGACTAATCAATAACTACAGGAAGCGTTTGGTTGCAGTTATTGAGTCTAAGGGGGCGATTACATTTTCACACGGGGGCACTGGGTGTTGCATAACTTTCTTTAATAAATAAATGAAATATGTATCAAAATGTTGTGTTATTTGTTCACTCAGGGTCCCTTTTATCTATTATTAGGTTTTGGTTGAAGATCTGATAACATTCAGTGTCAAAAATATGCAAAACTACAGAAAATCAGACAGGAGGCAAATACTTTTTCACGGCACTGTATATATATATATATATATATATATATATATATATATATATATATATATATATATATATATATATATACACAATATTTTGTGTTTCATGTGTTTCATTTTCTTACAGAAAGGTAAGTATTGAAACTATCCGAGCAGCTACATAATAGAAATTTAGCCAGTGGCTGACTTGCAGGTGGGCATCCCTGCGAATGTGCCACTAGCAGAAACTGCGATTTATTGGCCCTGATCTCGCAAGCAGGATCAAGGTTACTGTTTTGGTACCGAGTACACGCCTCGGTGCCGAGCGCAAACGCATCAGTACCAAGTGTCGGAACCGAGTGCACCACGTCAGCACCAAGTGTCGGAACCGAGTGCACCACGTCAGCACCAAGTGTCGGTACCGAGTACATGCATCAGTACCGAGTGTCAGTACCGAGTGCAAACATGTGCAAACGAGTGCATCGAGTCGCTAACGAGTGTCGTTACCAAGTGTGCACATTACTGTTTGCTGACACTACTGCTGTGTACACTGCAGTATTACCATGGCTGGATTCTATGCATGTGTCTCTTGAAAGGCCAAGCTGCCTGCAAAAGACGGGCATGACAAGTGCATTATTTGCCTGGGTCCTGAGCATGCGCAGAGAGCTTTAGCAGATTTTTTGTGATATTCATGTTTCTTTCACTAAGCATACGCTTGAAAGTAGAGTGACACGTCATTCTAGGGACCGTTCTCTCAGGCCTGCGTAGAAGGAGTCCAGTCAAGGAACCATGCTCCTCCGCTCCTTCCTCATCTTCTTCCTGCAGTTCCCCTTCACCAAGCAGTGCAGAGTGACAGAAGTCATTCTTAAAAAGGCCTATGCAGCTAATGCTTTCAACGCAAGACTGGAAAACTACAATAGCATTCTTAGAGCTTACCAGGCACACCTTATTGGGTCCATCACTGAGACCCATAAGCCCTCGTCTCAACAGCTGGACGAGTTGCGCTTGATCTCCAGAAATCTGCTCCGGCTATCCAAGCTAATGGACAGTCGGTCAGCAGAAACCTGGCAGCATTGGTGGAGATAAGACCGCATTGCTGGAAGCTCCTGTCACCCCAGGTCACAAGCCTGCAACACAGTGGCACCCTAAGCCCCAGTTTCAAAAGAAACTGGTGCAACAGATGGCTTCCACATCAGGTGGACCCGCCCTGAGACAGCCCACAACCGTTTTCGCGGAAGCAAGCGTTCTTTCAAGTGCCCTGTGCCAAGACAACAGGCACAGGCTGCACAGCAGGTAAAACAACAGCCCTAGGATATTGCTGCCACAGGTCCAGGAGGTTGTTCTACTCCAGGTATTTTCTAGTGCCAAAACAAGATGGCAGCCTCAAATCGATCCTTGATCTCAAGCAGGTGAATCTGTATCTGAGTCGGAGACGGTTCAAGATGCTGACTTTGCAACAGCTGTTGCAGTCCATCAGGCCAGGCGATTTGGTTAACCATGGTGGACCTAAAGGATGACTCTTTCCACATCCTCATAAGTGCATAGGAAATACCTGAGGTTCGCTTTTCAGGGAACAGTGTATCAGTTCTGCGTTCTGCCGTTCGGCCTCTCTCTGGTTCTACGCGTTTTTACAAAATGCATGGAAGCTATATTGGCCCTGTTGAGACTCAGAGAAATCAGAATCCTCAACTATCATTTGTGTCGGGTGTGAAAGTGAACTATGCAAAGAGCCAGCTGGCGCCCACCCAGATAGTGACCTCCTATTGACAGTGTCCAATCGCTGTCTTCAGGCACTCTCTTGGTGGAGACAGCCGGCCCATCTACGCCTAGGCAAAGTGCTGGGCAGCGTCACCAGGAGAGAGGTCATCACCACAGACGCATCCAGGCTGGGACAGAGTGTGGGAGGGCCAAGGCGTGCAGGGTGTGTCGCAACCCCCGTGGGAGGGTCACCACATCAATATTTTCGAACTGCAGACAGTGTACCTGTCCTTGCAAAAAATTTTGGGGCAGGTTCAGGGGAGACACGTGCTTGTCCGGACAGACAACACGTCTGTGGTGTCCTACATAGACCACCAGGATGGTTTGCGGTCACCAAGTCTCCACCATGTGGCCCACAAGCTTCTGCTGTGGGCACAAATGAACCTCCTCTCACTCCAGACAGTTCACCTGCCGAGAGTGATCAACTGGGCTGCGGACCTCCTCTCGAGGGGGGTCAACAGCGGCGCAGAGTGGAGACTCCATCCTGAGGTTGTGAGCCTCATTTGAGAGAGATTCGAGAGGGCAGAGGTGGACCTCTTTGCCTCTCAGGAGTCGACTCACTGTCCCCTGTGGTTCTCCATAATAGGAGAGGGGAGACCTCTAGGGGTAGATGCGCTGGTGCAAATGTGGCCAGCACATCTACTCTATGCGTTTCCACCACTTGCGCTGCTCCCACTATGTCTGGAGAAGATCAGACATGACCGGGCCAGGGTGCTCCTAATAGCCCCTTACTGGCCCAGAAGAGTCTGGTTCTGCCCCCTGATGCAGCTCCTGAATGGTCAGACGTGGGATCTGCTGATGCATCGCAACCTGCTCAGTCAGATGCTGGGCAGTTTGTGGCACCCCAACCCACAGAGCCTGCAGCTGGATGGCTGCATTTGAGCCATCTCGGGCTATCTAACAGTGTGATTGATACCCTACAAAACACTAGGGCAGCCTGTACCCATTTCCAGTACAGTACAAGTGTGCCAACCTGCAATTTTCAAAGGACCTTTTTGATGAGGGGAAATCTCCCTCTACTCTAAAGTTCTATTTGGCAGCCATTTCAGTGTGCCATGTAAAAATCAATTCAGTCTCCCTAGGAGCTAATTTCCTAGTGGGGCAATTTCTGAAAGGCACCCGGAGGCTTAGGCCACTGATGAAGGATTTAGTTCCTCGTTGGAGATTGAATGTAGTGCTAAATGCACTGACAGAACCATACATTCATTTGAGCCCATACATTCAGCTGAGCTCAATTTTTTCTTTCAAGGCAGCTTTCTTGCTTGCTATCACCACGGCTAAGAGGGTGAGTGAAATGCAGGCGCTCTCAGTTTCGAAAGCTTGTCTAATTTTTTCAGAGGCCAGAACGAGGGTAAACCTTCGTACTAACCCTGCTTTTTTGCCGAAGACCATCTCGGCTTTTCATGTTAACCAGTCGGTGAAATTGGAGGCTTTCCATCCACCTCCTTTCCAGTCTGACAGGGAGCGCCAGCTCCATGCGCTTTGCCCAGTGCAGGCATTAGCGTATTATGTTGACAGGACCAAAAGCTGGCGGCAGCCAAAACTATTTTTTATTTGTTTCGGAGTTAAGTCCCAGGGACAGGCTCTGTCTAAGCAGCATCTGTCTAAATGGCTGACAGGCGCAGTCCAGACTGCTTACAAACTGGCCAATCTGCCCCCGCTTGAGAAGCTCACCGGCCATTCCACCAGGGGTCAGGCGACTTCATGAGCTTTCTTCCAAGGTGCATCTGTCCAGGCTATATGCAGTGCAGCGGTGTGGGCTTCCTCCCAAACGTTTCCCAGGTTCTATCGGCTGAATGTCGTGGACCCACAGAATCCTGGTTTTGGCACTAGTGCTGAGGACGGCTTCCCAGTCCACCCTCACGCCACAACATCAGAGGTGAGTTCATCTTAAATGTTTTTCAAATTGCTGGAATACTGTTCAGCTCAAAGCGAGCTTACTAGCTTTGTGGCTCAGGATTGTATACCAAGTCCTTGTGACAGCTTGGGTACACTCATCCATTTGTAATAGTTAATATTCCCTACTTGAAAATGGACGTTGGGTTATAACCCTGGTTCCCTGAAATAGGAATATTAACCATTAACTTCAGGGTTGCGGCGTTCATGGTTGCAGTTCTCGAAGGAAATGACGATGTTACCAGGGCATGTAGCTGCTTTATGCTGCGGGGGCAGAGCAGCAGCTGCGTCACCCTGCTCTGACGAGTCTTTGGTATAAAAGTCTTGAGGTTCGGGTGTCTTAAAGGGGAAACACCCGTTTGTAATGGTTAATATTCCTATTTCAGGGAACCATTGTTATGATAATAACCTAACGATTTATCCAGTTGAGGTGGGTTGTCAGGGATTTGTCATTCTCCATGACCCGGCTTCTCAGAGAGACTGAATTCAGTAGACAGGAGTTGCGGCTTATAGTTAAGACTCTAGCCAAGGAAGCAGAGAGAAGTAACAACTGGATCTGGCTGAGGAGTGCCCCACCCAACCAACCAGTAGGTTGCCATGCTGAATCACTGGGCAGGCAGCAGTTTGGTTGATCCCTGGAGCCAGCACCGCTGTTTTTGTGTGTGCTCATGCGCCAGGGAGGCCATCACCACTGGACCAATCGGAAATCCATGTTACCTGGTTGACGAAAAGTGCTAAAGGCGTTTTACAGCGAATATACTACTATCTAATTTTATTTTGGTGAAAGCCGAGTCCAATATTAGCGTGAAGTAAATAACAACTACTCTGAAAACCAGTGCAGGCACATATAGAGGGTCATCATAATCGTGTTATAAGCAAACAGTTAGAGAAAGATTATAACCAAATGCAATCCAAAACTTATATAGGAGGCTAGGATTGAATAATAATAACATAAAAAGTTTGGGGAAGACTGGTGCGAAATCAAGGCAGTTATCGTGTTAATGTAGTGTGTAACAGACAGTTAAATAGTTAAATTAAATGCATCTTGCAAATATAGTATGTACTTCATAGAACATTGACTTTATCCATGTAACACTTTCAATTTAAATGCATAACACTGTTCTTTTTAATTATATTTTTTCCTCATTGAAATTAATTTTACTGTAGTTAACTGCGTTGTATATTATTACACTACGACAAAACTCACCTAAAAAAAGCTCCGTAAGAAGAAGAAGGAGGATTTTAGTATCTTGCACCTCACTTTACAGGCTGCTGGTAAATAATGTTAATTGTAATCTCATTATCATCATCAACTAAATTAGACAAAAGCACCTATTTCTGCAATTCAGGAAATTCTTGACACAGAAAAGTACACTGCGCATGGTTTTGATTCCATGTCTGTTTTCACCAGAAAACAAATTCAAAACAAGGCATGTTATTTCCTGTGTCACTCCATCTGGAAAGCTTCCCCTGTTGCCCAATATGCATTTGTAACACATATTTCTGTACACAGTGTTAACTAACTGGTGGCTATGGTCCCTGAAACGTGCCTGCAAGATCCAGAACTAACTTCTTAGTGGTATGTGTCCTTCGTGCCAAGCTCAAACAGGCCTTTTCTGCCTGAGAGTGAAACTGAAATATAAATTCTGTGCAGTCAGCAGAACATAAACAAATCACATCTGAGTTGAATTAAAAATGAATAACAAATCATGTGGCAAGAATGGTTTTCTGGTCACTTATCTGGTCAGTCACGATCACAATCTAGAGACATGTAAGCTAAGCCTTCACTGCTAAAGACTTCATCTTTCAAACGGCACTGTGCCTAAATATAGCTGCACATTCCCAAAATAATGTGATAAGCTTTGAGCGTGGTTGTCAAAAAAATGTAAATATTTTCATAAAACTTGATACGTTTTTGTACTTTGGTTTTAAACAACACAAGCTCATCATCTTAATTTAGTAATTAAAATATAAGACCATACCTTTATAATTAATCTACAGATTACAATAAATAAGTGTTTTTTACTTTGGACATCAGGTAACTTGCTCTCTTAAAGCTGTTTGGAAAGACTGATGATTCAACTCAAACTGGTTTGATCTCTGTCTGTTACCAATGGAACTATGATTTAGTGTCCTTAGCATTGTCACTTTTACAATAAATCAGGGTGGTTTGTGGTAGTTTCTTAAATTTCCTTTTCCCTTTAATTTCAGATTTTTCATTTGGCAAGTTTTCAGCTGTTATACTGTACAGTATTTTGTCACTATTTTCTATTAGCAGGGCACACAAGTAAAGCAGTACTTCCTGGCCCAAGTCATGTGGCAGGGCTTAGAAGGGATGAACAAAACTTCTAAGATCTAAACCGTGTTCACTGTCTTTTTTTAAAACTGTACATATTGTACATGCCACTTTAATTCTTCCAAAGTATAGTGGGGAGGCAATATATTTTAACAGATTCTCTTTTGGCAACAGATCTTAAACTAAATCCTTGCTTTCTGCAAGTTTCTTTCATGTGGGAAAAATTAAAAGAAACTGGTTTGTTATCATTACTGGTAATTAAATATATAATATGACACTGTCAGTTTAACTGCATTACAATAAAAAAATACACGTTCTATCAGTTACCCAACGAACTGGCTGAAACCAGTCTGCATCAGTGGCAGGGATGTGTAGATGTACAGGTCTGTTATTCTTAGTCATGATTTATAACTTATCTTTAAAATTAATGGACTGAATTATAAACTACAGCTGCACTTTAGCTTTAAGCAGCAGTTCCCCATCCCCAAGTTTGCTAACTGTGACTTGCTGGACTTCGAATTACAAAGTGCCAGATTCAAAGGCAGCTTGTATATTACTGGCACTTATGATACAATGTAAATTACAGAAATTCCTAAAATGTCAATTAAAAACTTCAAAGTGTGGGTAAGTTAAGTCTCACCTCGCATCTCTTCAAAGGTGTGCTTGCAATACCTTTGCTGGTGCATTGTAGAATTACCTGTTTACTGTTGTGCCCAACATTTTTTTTTATTTTTCTTCCCATGTAATATTATGCCAACAAAGATATAAATGTAGGTTGCAATAACCATGAAAAAAGAAGTCAGACAGCCTTCAGGGGCATTCACACCGGACGCTTATTAAAACATTAATTCTTTTTTTTATTTTTTATAAAACCTAATTAACCTCCCTACACACACACCATCATAATCCCCCCACAGCCCTCCATGCAGCAGCTTTTTCATTGACATCTCTATAAATATTTTATGTTGTATTATACAACTCTAGAAAACCTGAAATCAGAACCACAAGCTTTTCCTCCATTTTATTTTTTCCTCACAAAGGAGCCTCCTACTTTCCCGATTGGCTGCTGGTAGTTCACGTCACGGCGAAAGTTGAAAATATTTAATCTCCTGCACGCCGATCTGGTGCTCTCCCTTCCTGCGCTGCGCGTGACCACCTTCATTGAAAACAACTGCTACTGTCGCGGGGCTCCGGTGTGAATGTCACTTTAGTATGAATACATCAATTAAAGTGAATGCCTTAAACACCTTGCTGTAATTATTTTTTGGTTCATTTGGAGAGTATAAAGCTACTTTAACAAAAGCCAGTTATAGTAGGCGCTCCACGATTCTAAGCCTGGTCAATAAAAAGCTGAAGTTTACAATAACCTGTTTTTTGTATTGAAAAATTAAATGTTCTGGGTATCACAGGGAGATACCAGGCAATGTACCATAGCCCTAATATGACAGTTGTGTTTACCTAGTGCTCACCACCCCATTTATTGCCATCTTGACAACAAAATGTCTATGTCTCGTGTATTCTGGATTCAATAACAAAGAATGCCAGACAAAGAGCAGTTCTGAGCATGGCACCCAGGCGACAGATACACAAAACTAAGAAGCAAGCAAATGTATATTTTAAAAACCGAGTCCATCAACCAGGCCAGGTTGCAATACGAATGGTGAATGCAGTCATCTTAGGTCAGTTAGAAGTTTCAAGAACATTGAACTGAAGTTGTTTTGAGATGCCAGCAGTTGTCACAGCAGCAGCATACTTGACATTTCATACAACCCCCACCCGTGCCAGAAATGTTTAATAAATGGGACATACAGATGGACAGGACCCCACCTATATATCCAAAGATTATAATACTGTACTCAATGACTTATGATAAAGCATGTCCTTTATGTTTTATAATTGGAGAAGTGGTTCTCTAAAGTGTAACGTCCATAAAACACCTCCACAATATCCTTTACCTGGGATATGACAAGCACTGTAAACTTCCAAGCCACATTCACCCAAATAAACTGAAGCACTGGACACACATGCAGTAGAATTTAAGAGTTTATTTTAGTGTTCTGAATTAAACATTTTAGAAATCATGCAAACTCAAAACAGCCATGGGTTACCAGTCTGTAAAACAAGGAGACCAAAGTGTTTTCAGGCAAGTCCCAAGGAATAAGAGAGTACATTTTCTTTGCAAAAACCTACAACATGAGCTTCAATATTATATATGCACACTATATAAATCGTCTTTCCACACATGCTACATGTAAATTATGTTCTATATGATCACAAAACTGCTTTCCCTAGGGTATTGCTGTATTCTTGATCAGGCAGTAAATGAAATCTAGCCAGTTTAGCCAATTCCAAAACACCCCAGTGTACAAGGTTTGCCTACTTTAATTCCATGTTAGGGTATGAACATTTGTACCTTCCAACAGGATCCAAAAACAGGTTTAGCCCCTGCTTCAGGTTTATGAGAGAAATATTCTACCCCTATGTTGGCCACTGAAGGCACAGTCAGCCTTAAATGGGCAAAGCTTTAAAAGGGGACAAAATACATTACACATCATACCTGAAAGCCCGGCCTTGCGATACAAATCTTCTTATAACTGCACAAGGAAGATGCTGGGATATGTCATTCTTTATTACACCAAGAGAAAAATAAAATAAGTGGTTTGCACATTAGTCTTAATTGAAAGACATTTTTACAACTTAATTACACTGGGAGCAAGTTAAAAACAACCGTTGACAGCAGTCCTGTACTGCAGTCCAACCAGTTCTTGCTTGTATACCAAGCGTTATTTTCATTGGAGACAGCTAACATTTTCAGAGCAGTACTCATACTGCTTTTAATTTGGTTCTCTTTGAATTCCAGGTGGTTTTAGTGCGAGTGGGGTACATGTCTTCTACATTGCCTGTTTGCAGGTTCAACCTCTCACACACTATTAAATACTCAATGTACAGTACTGTGCAAAAGTTTTAGGCAGGTGTGAAAAAATGCTGTAAAGTAAGAATGCTTTCAAAAATAGACATGTTAATAGATTATATTTATCAATTAACTAAATGCAAAGTGAGTGAACAGAAGAAAAATCTAAATCAAATCCATATTTGGTGTGACCACCCTTTGCCTTCAAAACAGCATCAATTCTTCTAGGTACACTTGCACAAAGTCAGGGATTTTGTAGGCATATAGTCAGGTGTATGATTAAACAATTATACCAAACAGGTGCTAATGATCATCAATTCAATATGTAGGTTGAAACACAATCATTAACTGAAACAGAAACAGCTGTGTAGGAGGAATAAAACTGGGTGAGTAACAGCCAAACTCAGCTAACAAGGTGAGGTTGCTGAAGACAGTTTACAGTAACCTCTCTAAATCTGACCTCCTTTTCTTTCCCTCCTCCTCCCCCTCCTCTGATCTCTCTATCTCTGTTCCTCTGGAATCTACCACACTCTCTCCCTCTTCCTCCGCTAAGAACCTCGGAGTCACCCTGGACCCCTGCCTCTCTTATTCCCAGCACATCTCCACTCTGGCACGCTTGCGATTCTTCCTGAGCAACATCCGAAGAATCCGACCCTTCCTCACCAACTACGCCACCCAGCTCCTGGTCCAGGCCTTGGTACTCTCCCGCCAAGACTACTGCAACTCCCTCCTGGCTGGCCTCCCTGCGGCAGCCACCGTCCGCTCCAGCTCATCCAGAACTCTGCTGCCCGCCTGGTGTTCTCTCTGCCTCGCTTCTCCCACGCAACTCCACTACTCCGCTCACTCCACTGGCTACCGATCACCGCCCGCATCCAGTTCAAGACTCTTGTACTAGCCTACAGATGCCTTGACCAGACTGCACCCAGCTACCTCCAGACCCTCATCTCTCCCTACACCCCCACTCGACCTCTCCGCTCCACCTGCACTAGAAGACTGGCTCTACCTCCTCTCACGCCCCTGCCTCCAGAGCCCGCTCCTTCTCCACCCTCGCTCCGCAGTGGTGGAATGACCTACCTACAGATGTCAGGACCGCCCAGTCCCTGACCACATTCAGCGCCTCCTTAAGACTCACCTCTTCAGACAGCACCTGTAGAACTCCTCTGTTTCCCCCTGGGACACTTTCACCCTTCCTTAAATTTGCTTTACTTACTCTTACCTGCCCCTATTTTACTGCATTTAATCCTGTACTTCAGAGTACTGTAATCTGCCATATGTTTAAACTGTAGTATTTGGTATTTAATCATATCTTGATGTAACTGTCACTTATCTGCTGTATTGAATTGTATTTTGTCACACTTGTACTTGCTTGAACTTGTCATTGTATTTATCTTGCTCTTATTGTATTACCTGTACTGTAACACTTGAAATGTATTTGCTTACAATTGTAAGTCGCCCTGGATAAGGGAGTCTGCTAAGAAATAAATAATAATAATAATAATAATACTGTCAAAAGTCATACACCATGGCAAGACTGAGCACTGCAACAAGACACAAGGTAGTTATACTGCATCAGCAAGGTCTCTCCCAGGCAGAAATTTCAAGGCAGACAGGGGTTTCCAGATGTGCTGTCCAAGCTCTTTTGAAGAAGCACAAAGAAACGGGCAACGTTGAGGACCGTAGACGCAGTGGTCGGCCAAGGAAACTTACTGAAGCAGATGAAAGACACATCATGCTTACTTCCCTTCGCAATCGGAAGATGTCCAGCAGTGCCATCAGCTCAGAACTGGCAGAAAACAGTGGGACCCAGGTACACCCATCTTCTGTCCGGAGAAGTCTGGTCAGAAGTGGCCTTCATGGAAGACTTGCGGCCAAAAAGCCATACCTCCGACGTGGAAACAAGGCCAAGCGACTCAACTATGCACGAAAACACAGGAACTGGGGTGCAGAAAAATGGCAGCAGGTGCTCTGGACTGATGAGTCAAAATTTGAAATATTTGGCTGTAGCAGAAGGCAGTTTGTTCGCCGAAGGGCTGGAGAGCGGTACACGAATGAGTGTCTGCAGGCAACAGTGAAGCATGGTGGAGGTTCCTTGCAAGTTTGGGGCTGCATTTCTGCAAATGGAGTTGGGGATTTGGTCAGAATTAATGGTCTCCTCAATGCTGAGAAGTACAGGCAGATACTTATCCATCATGCAATACCATCAGAGAGGCATCTGATTGGCCCCAAATTTATTCTGCAGCATGACCCCAAACATACAGCGAAAGTCATTAAGAACTATCTTCAGCGTAAAGTAGAACAAGGAGTCCTGGAAGTGATGGTATGGCCCCCACAGAGCCCTGATCTCAACATCATCAAGTCTGTCTGGGATTACATGAAGAGAGAGAAGCAACTGAGGCTGCCTAAATCCACAGAAGAACTGTGGTTAGTTCTCCAAGATGTTTGGGCCAACCTACCTGCCGAGTTCCTTCAAAAACTGTGTGCAAGTGTACCTAGAAGAATTGATGCTGTTTTGAAGGCAAAGGGTGGTCACACCAAATATTGATTTGATATAGATTTTTCTTCTGTTCACTCACTTTGCATTTTGTTAATTGATAAATACAAACTATTAACATGTCTATTTTTGAAAGCATTCTTACTTTACAGCATTTTTTCACACCTGCCTAAAACTTTTGCACAGTACTGTATATTCTCCAATATTCCCTTTAAAATTAACTTAATCCAAGTAGAAAGTCATACAAGTGGACCATTTGTGGCATGATAACATTTGTACCTCCCGACAGGATCCAAAACAAGGGTTTCGCCTCCGTTTCAGGCTTATGAGACAACTAGGCTACCCCCGTGTTGGCCACTTAAAACACAAACTAGTCTAAAATGGGCAAAGCTTTAAAAGGGGACATGCATGCCACAAATCCACACAATAAAGTATATCATATCATCAAGTCAGGCTTTCATTAATTCTATGAAAGTCAATACGATCTCATACCTTCAAGCTAAGTTGCCTGTGGTGCACAAGTAAATCCCAAATGGTTCCTGAAAAACTTTAGAGAATTAGGCTACATTCAGTGTTCATTTTACAATCATGTACAGCCAAAGCATGTGTATATAAAAGTGAATAGCACGTCCAGAGAATAAACATTTAATACTACTGTTTAGGGTCCTTAGCCCAAAGCCATTTAAAAGCCAAGTATCCCCCCCCCCCCCCTTGGTAGAATCTGACCACCACGTTAGGTTTTATTTGATTCACAGCAATACAGAACTGCTTACCTGTTAATACTCTGGTCTTAAGTGCCATCTGAAAAATAAGGATAAAACCACAAATTTAAGTATATTTGTCTTATTCAAACATGTCTTAAACCATGATGGTTGCTGCAATAAAACCAGAGCAATGTAAAAATGCTGATTTATGTGTACCTCCCGACAGGATCTGAAGCAGGGATTTAGCCTCTGTTTCAGGTTTATGAGAGAAATAGTCTACCCCCCTGTGTTGGCCACTTAAAACACAATCAGTCTTAAATGGGCAGTTTTAAAGGGACATGCATGCCATAAATTCACACAATAAGTAGCTCATACCTTCAAGTCAGGCTTTCTGGTTCATTCTCATAATACCAAACTTCACATTACTGTGCACACAAGATGCCACAGTCACTATAAAAGTGGAGAAAAAGAAGGAATTACTCAAGAGCAGATGCAAAACTTACTATAAAGTAATTTCATATTACGTTTCCTTATAAAAATGTAATAAAAGGGACTGAGAAATGTCTCTACATACACCCAGACTGATATTCTGAATTACTTGTCACAATTGCTTAGGGCTTCTCTAGCTTAATAAGCGGTTGTCAATATATGAAAACGCAACTGTTTGCCTGCAAGTTCAAATCTAGATATTGCAGTACATAAGCGCTTTATGAAGTCACTCAGATATCCATTACCCAGATACACGTCAGTTGCTTTTTACCGCCCTTCTATTAAGAATAAAATCAATCCCCATTATATTTATGCAACAAATTAATGCACTTACCACATGTGATTTCTGACTCCGTCACCAGTTTTGTGATACAAAGCCCATCTCTTCAATGTTACAATCTATTTGAATATCGCAGTTTTTTTTCTCTCTGCAAGTCAAATCAGTCTGAAGCAGTTGCTATTAATTAGATAGATAATAGATCTACCTGCTACCAAACCGCAGTCTTGACTGCTCATGATAATGCATGACCGTGGGAATTTCTTTACATTTCTTTAATTATATGTGTTGTATTTTACTGTAGTTTGCTTTATATTTTACTGTTTGTGGTTTTTTTTTTTTTTTTGGCAGAAATAGAGAGACCCCTGTGCAGTTACAAAGTGCTTCCTCCAGTTTCACCTGACGAAAATGCAGCCAAAACAAAGCAAAGAGACAAGCTATGGTAACATAACAGTTAATCATTACAGTTTTAGATACTGTGATGTAATTTTGTTAAATCTGTGACACATTTAGTTGTTTTTGTGGATTTTCACTTGCAAGCAAACTGTGACATTAGGGCCTTAAAGAACTATATTCTGCAATTTTGAATACTATTTTATTTCTGGAAACTTTTTTTTTTTTTTTTTTTAAATCTTTTGCTGAATTGCATTACCTTTTACATTGTATGCAGTTCTGTGCATAGGTAACGTTTTTATTTCATTTTGCTGTTGGGTCGTTAAAGGGGAACTTAACATACTGCTACAATATGCATCAGCTTTAAAAGTATGCACTGTATTACAATCCAGGAATCATACCGTTCTGAATTAAAATACTTCTGCTGAAAATATAGTACTGTACCAACAAACCCAATACAGTACATCTAAATGGAAGCCTACTTATTTTAAAACATAGTCTTTTCAGATATGTATTTTTTATATTGTATCTTTTTTGTGTTCCCTGAAAAAATGGACAAGGGTTAGAACGGGCCAAAATGAAAGATATGCGTCACACGCGTTTAACCATTACTGAAGTCAATTTTATAGGGTCGGATATGCGAGTGCTGACTGTATATTCATTCATCCCAAGGCATGTACATGCCATTTTATGGTTTAGAAATGCAGTTTAGGTCAAGCAATACCCTAGTCACCATACCTATATGAATCCAACAACGTGGTTTCAATATATATAATTTTTTTAATTATTATTAAATATAGATTATTATTACATATAACATACAAGCCTTCAGTGTCCTGACCTACAGTATTACAGGCACAGAAACTTCAATAAAGTTTTAGTTTAACATATTTGTATGTGCCTCCTGACAGGATCAAAAACAGGGACTTAGTCTCTGCTTCAGGTTTATGAAAGAACTAGTCTACCCCCCTGTGTTGGCCAATTAAAACACAATCAGTCTTAAATGGGCAAAGCTTTAAGAGGACATGCATGCCCTGAATTTACATGTGTACCTTTAAGTCAGTCTTTCCAGACCATCTTCATAATACCAACTTTCACATTACTCTGCATGATCCCCTGCATTGTATATCTCTATGATAGGAAAGAAAATGATTAACAAAACAGCAGATGCAAAATTCCATGTAAAAATTTGTTTACTAGACTTTGAGCAGGGCAATTATTTCAAGCTGAAACATTTCAAATGCCATTTTACAAGAACTCCAATCCAGTCCAGGTTCGTCGTTGAAATGTGTTAAATCGCGCAAGTTTCAAAAGCTTTTCCCACTTAACGTTTCAATTTATTCTTCATTTCGGATAATAAACTAGGTTAAACACTGCCTGACAAAGAGGGTGTCTGTCCTTATTGGAGAATTGTGCCAGCAAGGCAGGTCATATGAGTGACATCCAATCTGAGAGGTCTCATTATTGGTCACCTTTGTTGGCACAGCTTAATCCAGTTGTATAATGTAGTGAAATTGGTGGAATATTACAGTATTTGAGGCACATTTCAAATACACGCTACAGTAAAAGTCTGAATATTGGCAAATCTTAAGAATTAGTGGTAAATGTCAACATTTGGGCAGCAGTGTGGAGTAGTGGTTAGGGCTCTGGACTCTTGACCGGAGGGTTGTGGGTTCAATCCCCGGTGGGGGACACTGCTGCTGTACCCTTGAGCAAGGCACTTTAACTAGATTGCTCCAGTAAAAACCCAACTGTATAAATGGGTAATTGTATGTAAAAATAATGTGACATCTGTATAATGTGAAATAATGTATAATGTGATAACTTGTAACAATTGTAAGTCGCCCTGGATAAGGGCGTCTGCTAAGAAATAAATAATAATAATAAAAGTAAAGCAGCAAATGTCCAAAATAAACATGACAACACTTTACTTCTGACAATTACTGGTAAATCAAAAAAAAAATAATAACCAAGTGGCTTTGGCTAATGAGCGAATGTCTTCCTAATCACTTTTGCACATTTATTATTATTATTATTATTGTTATTTTCTTAGCAGAGACCCTTATCCAGGGCGACTTACAACTGTTACAAGATATCACATTAGACAAATTATTTCACATTATACAGATATCACATTATTATTTTACATACAATTACCCATTTATACAGTTGGGTTTTTACTGGAGCAATCTAGGTAAAGTACCTTATCCTTCAACACCATTGTGAAAGGTTTTATACGCAAATGAATCAGAATGATGGGTCTACATAAGTGGATCACAATATTGTTCAGTACCATGTTAAACTAGTTTAAAAATTGTTCAGTTGTGCATTACTGCAAGTTCATTAATGATTGTTAATGGAAATGTGTAAGCAGAAAAATACATTGTTTGACATTAATGTTTATAATAGAAAGCGTATGCAGAAATATACTTGGACAGTAATGATTAACTGGTAAATGTCTGTAAAGTGTAAAATGTGTACCTCCCAACAGGATCCAAAGCAGGGGTTTAGCCTCTGCTTCAGGTTTATGAAAGAACTACTCTACCCCTCTGTGTTGGCCACTCAGGGCACAGTCAGCCTTAAATGGGCAAAGATTTAAGGGGAAATCATTCAATACAGATGTGTGCAGTTCAGGAATGAGCAAGCTGTAGTCTCAAAGAAAAGTAATAAAAGCGGCCGTATAATACACGCAGAACACTCACAGTATTGATCAGCACTCAACCAACAGACATAGTAATTTTACTGATACCTTTACACAGGTTTGTGGTTTTCTGGCACTTGCATTCTGAGGCACTCAGGAGTGTTCCAATTTCTTTCTCTTGTACAGTCTGTAAAACATACAAATTATTCATAAAATCCAACATGACAGATGGTAGAAATATGTAGCAAACTTGATAGGATGGGATCTCTATCCAACATTTAACATTACACATGAATGTTCTGATGCTACAATGGTATTAAGCTACCTTTCACACCAATATGGCAAAGCAAGTTGGTACACACCCAGAAATCCACTTTGACAGGTTACCTCTGTTCAATTCTACTATGGATTGTTAAAATATTTTCTCTGAAATGTACACTTCCCGCAGCATAGTCAACTACAAAATGTGCATGTCACAAGTGGCAAATGAGGGCCCCTCTGCAGTCTTGCACATTGAGGTGTATTCAGAAAACTAGTTTAAGTTTAGAACGCAGGGCCTGTCCTCAAGTATAAATACAGTAAATCAAATACATTATTAGTTTTGCTGTGAACTGGGGAATATACGTTAGGACCCCAAGCAGAAATACGATCCCATCGGCTTGGGTTTAATTGACATTTGTGTGGGCTAGGGCCCGGGTTGTCTTGCAAATTACCCCATTGTGACGCAGACCATTCATTTTAACCGATCTGAAGATCAACCCTTCATGTTAAAATGATAGTACTTTGAATGACCAATCTGAGATTTCATTTGCTTGGTTTATTTTTTCCGCCAACTTTGAATCTTGTCTGCCAAAAACTGCTGCATTTCAACGGTTTTGCTCCGAACTTAAAGTACTGTACAGCCTTAATTATTGTATAAGAACCTGTTGCCGAGTATTTCAACCTTCACATATCTTAACAGCTCTAGTATACAAAATATGTAATAGTGATAACTATGTTTGCATCCTCAATTTGCCTATAAAATAATTCACAATGGTGTGGAAGGCCACTGTATTCCAAATACGTAGTAGTCTGATGAAAAAGAACTCTTAAATGCAAATTAAATCATTGGTGCAGCCATGTTAGCAATTTCATAAATGTGTTAAGGAGATTATAAAGACTTCCCGCCATTAGCCAACGGCACTTGGTAGAGATTTAAGTAAATATCCTAAAGTAAAGCGTTCTCGTGTTTATTTCAGACATTTATCAGTAAACTGAAATTAGCCAATATTCTAACTTTTACCATAACATATGTACACGCAAGCCATCATGTGCCAGGCTACATACATACTTTTTATGCATGTGTGAACTGTGTGCACATAATGTAGGCCTATATACTGTTTTGTTTAACAACTTATATGGAGTATCAATATAAACATATATATAACACAAGTCACGTTTTTGGGCGGAATGGGTGAAAACCTTAGGCTCAGATATATACAACTTATTTGAATGGCAAGTAACAGGGCTACCTGGATCTAACATATACTAACAATCCTATTTATCCAACTAAGAAGGCATTCTACTGTACTTTCTTTAATAACAGAAACTTGATAAATTATTAAAATGTGTTTCTTTTTAGGCAGATAGGCCACGTGATGTAAGCCCGAGAGCACGATGTCTATGTACCCCGCTCAGCTACTAGTAAACGATTTAATTACATCTAAAAACTAACTTTGTGGTGGTATTTACTTGTAGTTTTTAATTCTGAATCCCCATTACCAACATGTACAGCTTATCGTGTACTTAAATTTCATAATTCATACGCCCAATTATTTCAGTAACAGCGTAGTCTGGTACTATTTGCAGAAATAGTTTACACAACCTATCAGCTCACCGTAAAAATATTTCGAATCTGACAATAAAGTTTTTTGAGCAAGAGCAATCCATGCCTCCATTCTACTACCAGTTTTCCTTGACGAGAAGAAGAACGAGTAGAGCATGCTGGGAGTTATATGCGCGACACTTTCAGCTCTTGCTTCTTAAAGGTATAGCTCAACTTTAATTGAACCTATACAGTTGTAAAATTCAGCAACTTTGTTATTCTATATACTGTATATATTGTATAAATAAGCTGCTACATTGGTACTGCCATGTTTATTTTTACATTAATAGCTAAAAACAGAAAAAGAAAAACAGTAACCAAGATTGGGCAGCTTATCAGTGTCTCTCTCCATCTTCGCCAATCAGTCTGCGTTACCTTACTTCACACATAAACTGAATAGGTACAAGGAAGCAACATATTGTGTATAGTTAGGGGTTCTAATCATTACTATTCATGAACATTTTCAAACAAATTTCATTTTTTCCCTTTGAATTGAGTTTTCAGTAAACTAAAAGTGGCTAATTAAATTAATAATTACATTTCAAATGTTAATAATAATAATAATAATAATAATAATAATAATAATAATAATAATAATAATAATAATAATAATAATTTTGTTGCAACCATATACACAAAAAATAAGTCAAGTAAAAAAAAATTAAAGAAATGACCAGCCGCATAAATAAATATGGCTATCTTCAAAAGGGGCTAATATAAATGGTTGAGGAGGGGCAGTACATATGTCTTCAGCTGC